>JAAGEH010000041.1:39935438-39976645 GCA_011751065.1 Lasiurus cinereus | reverse complement strand
ATAATAATAATAATAATAATAATAATAATAATAATAAAACTTGTAGTTTGTGGATAATTTTCATTGGACTGGGTGACTTACGCAAAAAAAAAAAAGAAAAAAATGTCTCTTTCTCCCTCGCTCTTGCATTTTGGATACAGACCGTCGGTTTCGGACCCGAGGATGGCGATGGCCAAGCGTAGCCTGGTTCCCCGTCAAATCCAAGCTGTCACAGCCTAAATCCCGCCGCCTGCCGGGCTGCCCCCGCGCACTGCAAACTTCAGGGAGAGAACTGGGTAATCAGTGCTCAGATATGCGGATCCCTGCTTTACCAGGCGGGGTGACCCCCCCGAGAACCTCTCCCGGGGGCCGAAGCCTGCAGGTGCAGTGAGGCGCGCGCGCGCGGGAGCTGCCGGCGCCTCGGAAGACGCCTCGCCGCGGGAGCGGGAGCCGGGGCGCCCGGCGGGGTCTGGCGGCCGCGCACCGGCGGCTCGTCTCCGGCGGCGGCGGCGGCGGCGGATGATGGTGGCGCCCGGCGCGCAGAGCTGTGTCTGTGCGTCGCCGCGGAAATCAGCGCCCGGCGCTGTCCACTGAGCCCTTGCAGGTCCTCCGCAGCCCGGACCTTGGCGAGGACAGAGCCGGCGCGCAGGGGCCGCGGACCGGGGGGGGCGGGCCGGGGGGCGAGTGGGGTCGGCTTATCATGGCGGATCGGACGGCTCCCAGCTGCCAGCTCCGGCTGGAGTGGGTCTACGGGTACCGGGGTCACCAGTGCCGCAACAACCTGTACTACACGGCCGGCAAGGAGGTGGTCTACTTCGTGGCCGGGGTCGGAGTGGTGTACAACACCCGCGAGCACAGCCAGAAATTCTTCTTGGGACACAACGACGACATCATCAGGTACGAAGGGGGCCCCGCGGGAGGCGGTGCGGGGAGGAGGGGCGGCGGGCGGAGGTTGGGAGGGTCGGGGGGCGCCCGGGGGAGAAGGAGGACCCACCGGGCTTTCCGGCCCGGGTCAGCCCCGGGTGCCCCGCGGCAGGAAGGCTTTTCTCGGGAGGGAGCCGCATGGAGTGAACGGGCAGGGCTGCTGATCCCGAGGCTGGGGCAGCGGGAGGGCTGGGGTGCAGGTGGGGAGGGAGAGTTCTCCCTGTTCCTCGGAGGGCTGGGGACCTCTGGGGAGTTGAGTGTCCCGATGCTTTTTTTGGGTTGTTCGTTCTTGCTACAAGTGGAAGGATCCTAACTACCTCCCCAGCACTTCTCCTCCCCTCGCCAACTGGGCAAAGGTAGCACCAGTGTGACCTGAGCTGTGGCTATCATCTTGGGGAGGTTTCTCCCCGTAGGTTCCTCAGCGAGCGAGAGGACTTAGGGAAAAAAAATCTAAAAGAAAATGTTGCCACAGGTCATTTGGAATCTTCCTCCCAGAGGCTTTGAAACTGGGTGTGTGTGGGGGGGAGGTTTCTTCTGCAGCGGGTGGGGAGTTTGTCCTCTGAGCTTTCACCGGGCCGTGTTTTAATGCCCCCCAAGCTTCTTTAGACACCAAAGGGATGATGCTGCCACCACCGCGCCGAGGCTGCCACCGCTGGGCTGGCGGCTGGCCGCCGGACCCCAGCACCCTCCCCGTCAGCCCGCAGAATGCCCCCGACATCTGGTTTCGGCTGGCCAGGGCTGAGGACAGGAACACGGCTATGGGATGCATGGCCATGGGAGGGGTTCTCTCTAGGAATTTGTCGAGGAGAACATATTTTGGTGACCAGCCCCGTCCTTCCTTCTCTGGAGCAGCCGCAATCCCTCCCACCCCTTGTCAGCTTCTCGCCTGACCAGAGGTGTGGTCCAGATGCTGCTCACAGGGAGTCCCTGTCAGGCACGGGGCGGGGAAGGGCTTCCCAGCTTGTGTGCTCATTCGTGTGGAACCACTTCCATCCCATTTCCCAGGATGTGCCCACTTGTGCTCCAAGTTCGCCTTTCATAAAGAAACAAATGGTTAAGTGGTGTAAGGTTAACGGTCTTAATTCCCCCGCAGGGAGAAATTATTTTAAAGACTGGCTCCCCTCCCTGCCTTGAGTATTGTGCTTATTCTGGAGCCTTTACCCCCTCACCTCCTTCCCCCCCCACACCTAAAGTTGAAAAATGCAGTCAAAACTTAATATTTGAAGATATAGAAAGATGTAGTTTTCTAAAATCTTGACTTTTTAGAAGATGAAGATTGTAAGTACTAGGAGCTGCATTGTTCTCAGGATTTGGTGAGACTAACGTAAAACTTCCTTCATGTCACATATGACAAAATAGCTTTTCTTCTCTCCCGGAAGTGGCGATGGCTGTGATTGGGATATCCCTACCAGTTCTGTCCTGGGGATTTTGCTTTTCTAATTGCCAGGCTGATTATTAAAGGCACAGGTGCAAGCGATTAGCAGTGACTCGTGAAAAGGTTAGATGTTTAAAAATTTAAACCCATTATGTTTTTGCTCTTTCTTAATGCAGTGCTTTCCATTACACCATCAAAATAAGATGTAGTCCTTAGGGGAAGGGAGAGAGTGACAATTAAACAGACAATTCCCTGGGGTTAAATAATATTTATGTGACAGTTCACTTAACTACTCTGAGGATTTGAACCTCTAACCTAATTTTTCTATAATGGGGAAAAAATTAAATGCGCTATTGAAGCTGAAGGTGGGAAAAGGGTGGAGTTGCAGTAAGTTGCTGTTGTAACTGGCAGCTGGACTAGCAGGGATGTAATGATATCTGGCTTAAAGAAACACTCAGATTTGAAGAAAAGATGAATGAAATTTTTTGTATAGCTGGATTTGCAGGGAGCCCCACTTGATGAAGAGAGAAAAAAATCAGTTTAACATCTGGTCTTTTTATTAAGGTTGTTATATATTTACACTGAGTAGTGACATAGTAGTAAGCATGCCTTCAGAGAAAGGCCTTTTGCTAAATGTTCCATATTTGGTTGATCTGAATATGCATAGGTGAGCAGGATTCTTTAGTATGCATGTATGTCTTTGTACATAGGAATACAATGAACTCCAACAGGTTAAAAGACACAAACCACAGATTGTTATGTAAGTAATAGTTGCAAAATTATGCTTTTTAAAATTTTGCTTTATCTTATATATGTAAATTTTCCTTCTTCGTTTTTATCCTTAGAATGTGGGACTCTAGTGCCATTTCTTTGATCATTATCATCTCAGAAATATATTAGATGTTTGAAATTAATATTGCAAAATGTTGGGAATATTTTTGTATTAACTGTGTGTATGGATAGGACAATTGTACTCTTATCTTTATGAATTTCAACTCCTGGGCATCGTAGCTATACTACTGATTTTTCACTTAAAATATTGAAATTTGTCATTGAAAGAGAAAGATTATAACCAAGGTTTTAGTGCAAGTGTATATTTTGGGGGGAGGGTGGAAATACTAAAACTTCTAACTCGAGTCCATTAAATGAGATAATATAAGTAATTGTTCGGTTAGCATTTGTATTAGTTTGAAAGATATATTCATGATGCATACATTTCCTACTGCTTTCTTTATTGTGCTACTTTCTCTAGAATATTGTCTAGAAAGTAACCCCCCGCCCCCTCAAAAAATAGATACCTCATTCCATTTTATAAAACCCTGTGGCCTGCCGAAACCGGTTTGGCTAAGTGGATAGAGCATCGGCCTGTGGACTGAAGGGTCCCGGGTTCGATTCCGGTCAGGGGCATGTACCTTGGTTTTGGGCACGTCCC
This sequence comes from Lasiurus cinereus, assembly GCA_011751065.1. Classification (NCBI taxonomy): domain Eukaryota; kingdom Metazoa; phylum Chordata; class Mammalia; order Chiroptera; family Vespertilionidae; genus Lasiurus; species Lasiurus cinereus. The sequence goes on along the minus strand of JAAGEH010000041.1, from coordinate 39,972,935 downwards.
CAGTGGGGGGCGTGCAGGAGGCGGCTGATCAATGTCTCTCTCTCATCGATGTTTCTGACTCTCTATCCCTCTCCCTTCCTCTCTGTGAAAAATCAATAAAATATATTAAAAAACAAACAAACAAACAAAAAAACACCCTGTGGCCTCTGAGATCAGGATGAACCTTAATAATAGTAGGATTTGGCAGAGCTTAGCATGTATCCTCCTGACTTGACAGACTATGTGTTTAAGTCAGATTTTTAGAAAGTTGTAGATATGTAAAATGTGATGTGATCTGTTGGATGTGGAGGCTTAGTTTTATTCTTTTTATTTTATTTTCCATACAGATAACAGATGAGGAGGATGATTTAGCCCTGGTATTATTGTTTGCTATTGGGTGAATAACAGGACTCAAATCAGGGCTTGAAGGCAAGGACTGTCAGAGACTGGAATAATAGCTAATGTGGTTTCTACTTCAGGTAGCAGATCATGACAGAGATATGGAGTGAATGAAAGAAAAGGTCATGCTCTCTGACACCTCCCTTCTGTTCTCACAGTGACTCAGACATTTATCTCCCCACTGTCGCTCTCTGTATTGCTTCTGACTAGTTCCCTGGCTCCATTTTCTCTTATGTTTTAGCTCTCCACACCAAGGGTGGTTTTCTACAGTCCTGTTTCAGGAGAAAGGGCACTGACTTTGACTTCACACACACTCAGTATGAACCCCCTCCGTCATTTACTGAAGGCATCTGAGTGAGTGGCTTGACCTCTCAGGGCCTTGTTTATTTGTGAAATAGGGATAACAATGCCTACATTGCACAGTTATAACTGTTAGAAAGAATGTATGCAAATGGTTTGGCATGGGGCCTCGCCCGCTCATTAAATGCGCTTAGTAGTGGCAGTAGTAGTAGTACTCAATTAAAATCAGACACATACACCAAAAACAAAACAATGATTCCTTTTTAAAAATATTTTGTTTTTATTGATATTTTTTAAGAGATAGAGGAAGGGATGGTGGAGGAGGAAGGGAGAGAGAGAGAGAGAAATAGAAAGAGAGAGAGAGAGAGAGAGGCATTGATGTGAGAGTGGAACATCGATTGGCTGTCTCCTGCAGGCCCCCACCAGGGATCGAGCCGAGCCCAGGCATTCGACTGACAGAATCGAACTGGCAACCTTTCAGTGCACAGGACAACGCCCAACCAACTGAGCCACACCGGCCAGTGCCAAAACAATGCGTCCTTATTCCCCATAGGCTGAAGTTCAAATTCCTTAGCTTCCTGTTCTTTCTGATCACAACCCATCTTTCTATCCTCATTTTTACTTTCTTTCTTTCATTAAAAAAAAATGCTTTTAATTGATTTTAGAGAGGAAGGGATAGGGAGAGAGAAGTAGATTCATCAATGATGAGAGGGAATCATTGATCGGTGCCTACTGCACACCCCGCACATGAGATCGAGTCTGAAACCTGGGTTGTATCCTGACTGGGAATCAAACTACGACCTCTTGGTTCATAGGGCAGTGCTCAACCACTGAGCCACACCAGCTGGACCCTTTCTTTTTAAAAATCATACATTGTTTGCTCTCTTCTTGCCATATAATAAGATCACACCTTGTGCTAGAGTGCTTTATCTCCTCCTTCACCCTTCTTCCCCAGTGCCCCCTCCCCACCCAGTGGCATAGTGGTGAGAGCATGGACTTTGCTGTCAGAGAGACCTGATTTTGCACCTCCATCTATCACTGGTTGGATGACGTGGGGGGAAATTACTAAACCTCTGTGAGTCTGAGTTGTTATCAATGAAACAACTTCTCATCTATAAAATAGGGGTTTAAAGGTATCTGCTCTATAGCTTTTTTGTAGGTGCCTACAGTGTTTGTCAAATATTAAGTGTTCACCACAGGAGCCTGTTTGTATCCACATCAACATGGCCCCATCTGCTTCAGTCTCACCTCTCCCATGCGACCTTCACCATCCTTAGATAAAGGGGTGCCTTGCACTCCTCAAGTTCTGCATCTTAGGAGACCAATGCTTAATGTGTATCACTTAGTGCCATTCTTTCATTCTGAATATTTGCATTTGTAAATGTAGATAAGATCCTGAGGCTGAGAATGAATTTAATAACTAAGGCCAGCATTTTCTGAGTGCAGATTCAGCGCTAAATGTGTGTACAGATCTATCTCATCACCCTTTTAACAACTTCATGGTGTTGGTACTGTGGTTAACTCCAGGTTATTGGTGGAGAAACCAAGGCATAGAAAGGTTAAGGCCACTCAATTAAAATCAGACACATACACTATTTAGAAGAATGTAGAATGAGAATTGGAACCCTAGTCGCTCTGATTCCAGAGCTCAAAGTCATTGTTTTACAGACTCTCTCATTTTTCTTAATCACTGTGGTTCCTACTGCTGTGCCTTGTTTCTAACCAGAACTTAGTGAGCTAGTTGCTCCTTGTAATTCTGTTTATCAATCCTGTGCTCTAATTGAGAGTATTTGAAGCAGATGGCTAGAACTCATTCTGGAAATGAAACCACATTCAAGTTCATCACGGAAGATCATCACTGGCTTGAAACAATGACATGAAGCAATGATCTGCTAAAGACATTTGAGAAATGTCTCAATTGTGACATAGCTAAAACAATCTGGTGCTGCAAATAAAATTAAATTTTTTTTTTAACTTTTGAGAGAAGGAAGGTTCTAACAGTCATGCTTGGGCCTGGAATGTTGGGCAAACAGGTTCATATGAAGTCCGGGAGAAGTAATTTCATATTCCCGTGATGAGTTTGAAATTGGGAAACATAATTGTAAAGAATCAAACCCATACTGCATTGAGTGCCTGCTCTGTAGCAGACTCAGACTATCTGTAGCCATCTTATTGAATTCCCCTCTTATCCAACACTGGGAGATAGTCTTTCATTTTATAGGTAGAGCTCTGAGGGGAAAGAGATTTAAGCAGTCACTCAGTGATACCATCTATTGTTCATTGGATCTCACTGTTCATAGGCAAGTGCCATGAAGTGGAAGGTCTTGATGGAAGGTTATGGTCTGTTCATAAATGATTTTATTGTTGTTATTTTTATTAATAAACTATAGAGTGTTTGCTGATTTTTATTAAGATTTATTCTCTAAATTGAGTACATATTATTCTTTCTCATTTGCTTATTCATCAAAACCTCATTTCACATCTAGAATGTACCTGGTGCAGGGGGTACAACAGTGAACCTGAGTTCTTGCCCCCGTTCTGGTGGGGGAGGCCAGTAATGAGTGAACAAGAAAAGAAAGAGGTGAACATAGCTGTGATTAATACTAAGAAGAGATGATCATAGAGAGGAACTGGATTGGGTGGGAGTGTGGGAGCTACCTTAGGTAAGGTTTCCAGAGCAGCTCTCTGTGGAGAGGGCATTTCAGCTGAGACCTGAGGGATGAGAAGGGACAGATCAGTGACGCTGCTGTGGTAGAGGAGAGGTTACATGCAAAGGCACCAGGGTGGGAAAGAACTGGGTACGCCCCAACTTCTGGTGTAGGTACCCAGAGAAAGACCAAGGTCATGGGAATTCTCCTCCAGGTGATTAATGCCTCATAGGTTTTGGCACCTTATGTCCTAGATTTCCCAGGACAGTCACAAATACTTTGTTCAGTTACTGTCATGGGTGCACTCGTTCTTGTCATATTATCGGCCTCTTTTAAATTCTAAATGTGTGACCATATTTTTATTTAAAAAATATGGTTATCCTATAATGGGTTGTTTCAAAGCTTGAAAAACATTGCACTGGTATATACTCTCCTATAAAGAATGATCTTAGCCTCACCACCAATGGTCAGTTTGAATGTCGATTATATTGTGGTGAAGTGAAAAAATGTTTCATAGCAGCATCACTAAGTGGGGCTGTCCTGGAGGGCGAATCTGAACACTTTTGCAATGTAGGTGACATTATTGCCTCCAAAAAGAAAAAGGAAGCAGCTGGGAAGGCTGACTTGCTGGTTCTGCTTCGGGACTGACACTTCCCCCAATAGATTGGTGCCTTTGACCAGTGGACTACACGTCTTCAGTAGTCAGGCTCCTCTTGTAGGTTTAACTTGAGTTTGTCCTATGTGGGTTGGTCTTCAATATAATCGAAGTGTTTGAGAGCAGCTAGTTCTTCTCAAGTATCATTGTGCATAGAAGTCACCTGAGCACTGAGTCAGTAAGTCAAGTGTGAGGCCTGACATGCTGCATTTCTAAACAGCTCCCAAGGGGTACAGATGCTGGTTCACAGGCAAGATTTTAGGGATCTCATTGGTATGTTTCAGAGCTTGACAGTGTTTTTTTTTCAACCCCAAAAATATTGCCCACAAGAGAAATAGACTTTGAATAATATATATAACCCATATATTTATTAAATTCTTAAATGAATAGAATCATTTATTTAAATTATGTTGGCACGTAGCCTACTGTTCTTTCTCCCACAGAAAGAACCAGCCAGGCCTTGATTGGAATAAGTTAAGGAGATGGCGAATCTGTCCATGTGGTCAGTGGAAGAATATGTCCACAGACTTTGAGCAGACGTATACCTAGGAGTTGAATTATATGGTTTAACATTTTGAAGTACTGCCAAATTGTTTTCTAAAACAGCCAAACAGTTTTATCACCACACCAGCATTGTATCAGAGTTTGTATTCCTTCACATCCTTACCAACGCTTGTTGTTATTTGTCTCTTTGATTGTAGCCATCCTACACACATCTTTGCCTTCAGCACACATGACTATCCAGCTTGGTCTTATGTGGTTGTTTGTGTGTATGTTTTTGTTGTTGTTGTTAATCCCTACCCACGGATATTTTTCCATTAATTTTTAGAGAGAGTAGAAGGGAAGAGGGGGGAGAGAGAGACACACATCCATGTGAGAGAGGTGCATCAATTGGTTGCTTCATGCACACATCCCTACTAACCAGGGCTGGGGATCAAGCCTTGCAACAAAGGTACATACCCTTGACCAGAACTGAACCTGGGACACTTCAGTCTGTGGACTAACACTCTATCCACTGAGCCAAACCAGCTAAGCCATCATGTGGTTTTAATTTGTATTTTCCTAAAGACTAATAACATTGATCAGTTTTTATGAATATATTTATATATCTTCTTTGAAGAAAATGTCCATTCAAATCCTTTGTCCATTTTCTATTTGTCTTTATTTTTGAGTTCTAAGAGTTTTTTTTTAATATATTGTCAATGTAAGTATCTAATCTGAATATATTATTTGCAAATATTTTCTCCCATTTAGTGAGTTGTTTCACTTTCTTGATGGTGTCTCTTGAAGCACAAAAGTTTTAAATTTTGTTGGTGTTCAATTTATTTATTTATTTTTGTTGCTTATTCTTTTGGTGTTATAGTTAGGAAATCATCACCTAATGAAGGTCATGAAGATTTATTTCCATGTTTTCTTCTAAGAGTTTTATAGTTTTAGCTCTGACATTTAGGCAGGTGATCTATTTTGAGTTCATTTTTATATATAGTATGAGGTAAGAGTTCCAACTTCATTCCTTTGCATGTGGAAACCCAGTTGTCTCAACAGCATTTGTTTAAAACACTATTCTTTCCCCATTGAATTGCCTTGGACTTTGATAGCCTTTGAATTTCTCTAACAGGGTGCCCATTCCTCTCACATAAAAAACACAGAACATTTGGGGACCAAGAAATGGAAACAATCATTAAAAAGTTTAACCCAACCCTGGCCGGTGTGGCCCTGTTGATTGAGCATTGTCCTGTGCACGGAAAGGTCAATGGTTGAATTCCCAGTCAGGGCATATGCCCAGGTTGCGGGCTTAATCCCCCCACTGGGGTGCCTGTAGGGGGTGGCCGATTGATGTTTCTCTCTCTCTTCCTTCCTCTCTCTCTAAAATAAATAAAAATATATTTTTTAAAAATGATTAACCTGAAAGTATTAGAAATCTGAGGCTTTGGTTTCTATCCCATGTTTGTGAAGATGCTGTTAGATCCCATGAAGGATATATAGATTTTTATATATTTAAAGAATGTAACCACTTATACTTTGAGGAGCCAGTGCAGTATTTGGTAACTGCTGGCTTAGGGACCAGCAATAGTCTATATACCTTTGTTTACTCCCCAAGAGTCCTGTTTTTTTAAGAATGAATTTACAGCCTTTAGCCTTGCTGCTGGAGCAGATGAGCAGGTGGAGGTGGTATAGAAAGCAAAAGGTGTGGTCAGAGAGGGTGTCCCTCAAACTCTACTCCTTTATCAGCCCGTTCCTTTCTTTCCCCAGTGGGAGGCAGATACCTGGATGGCCCCAACGCAGAAATTGTAAGATTCCAGGATTGCCATCTGGTTCTCTGCCTCTCCCTTTCCCATCGGCATGAAGGAGGGAGGGACAGGCCAGCTCTATCCTCCTGCAGAAAGAAGCTTTCTCTGGACTGGCCAGAGATATGAGGCTGAAATAGAAATAGGCTGGTCTGAGAATTAGTCTAAGTCTGTGAGAATCAGTGTAAGGCACAAAGATCATAAGGTGATGAGAATCTTTGGGGACTCAATTATAGGGAGGAATATGGCTGGCCTCTCAGGTACTGCCTGGTAAACTGGCAGCTGATCTTTCCCCCCGTTTCTTTTTCTTGCAAGTGTTCCTATGTATCACAGGGACTCACATTTCCACTTCTCTCTGGATAATAGATGCTTTTATTTTCTCTGACTGCAGACTAGCTTCTTACCTCAATGATCCATTTTACACACACACACACACACACACACACACACACACGCCTATCTTTGCCTTCAGCACACATGACTATCCAGCTTGGTCTTACAAAACCACTGAGTTGATCTTTTGAGCTTTAATTTAAAATGGATCATTAAATTAAGAAGCCACAAAGATTTCTTGAGTGTCCTATGTGCCATGCACTGTGCTAGGCACTGAGGACCCAACAGTGAACAATATGCACCTCCTTTCAAGGAACTTAGAAGGGCAATATTCACAAATGAGCAGCTGGATATGGCGTGTTCAGTTCTATCATTGTTAGCCCAAAATGTCTGAAAGCCACAGGACATATGCCTAGCCCGTTCATGGGAGGGGGTGGCAGTCAGAGAGGACCTTCTGCAAAGAGGAGCATCGTTAGATTATTTAAACTCTGGGCTGGTTCCTTGGGCTGCCGTGTAGATAGATAATGGATTGTTGGAGAGAACGTCTGGAGGCGCTTGAAGTAATCTGGGTGTGAAGTCATTACAGCAGCATGCAAGGAAAGTAATGAAAATATTATGGAGATTCTAGATCCTGATGATTGTTTGGGAATAGGGGTCATGGAGAAGGGGGTGTAAGGTAGGGTTAAGTATCTGGTTGGATGGTGGTTATCATTCACTGAAATAGAATGGGGAACAGGTTCAAGGTCAGGGGGTGATAAGTTCAGCTTTGAACATATTTAATATATATTTTTATTTTATTTTTTACACAGAGGAAGGGAGAGGGATAGAGAGTTAGAAACATCGATGAGAGAGAAACATCAATCAGCTGCCTCCTGCATGCTCCCCACTGGGGATGTGCCCACAACCAAGGCACGTGCCCACAACCAAGGCACATGCCCTTGACCGGAATCGAACCTGGGACCTTTCAGTCCGCAGGCCAACGCTCTATCCACTGAGCCAAACTGGTGTTGGCAGCTTTGAACATATTTAGATGGAAATGTCTGTGGGACATGCAAGAGGTGATTATACAATGTACATGTCCCAGGTTCGATTCCGGTCAAGGGCATGTACATTGGTTGCGGGCACATCCCCAGTAGGGGGCGTGCAGGAGGCAGCTGATTGATGTCTCTCTCTCATGGATGTTTCTGGCTTTCTTTCCCTTCCTCTCTGTGAAAAATCAATAAAAATATATTTTAAAAAATAAAAATAAAAAAATATATTTAGTGTTGAAAGTATAACATATGTCCCCTGCCCACCCCCACCCCAGGTCTTTACCACCCTATTGTCTGTATCCTTCAGTTATGCATATATATGTATATAAGTTCTTTGGTTGATCCTTTCCCACCCCAGGGCTAGCATTTTGAGGAAGATGAACTTTGAGGAGATCAGCAGAGAAAGAGGTGCTTGTGAAAGATGGGACCAGTAAGAGAGATATAAGGGAAACCAGAAGAGTGGAATGTCCTGGAGGCCAAGAGCAGAGAGGGCATCAGGGAGAAAAGTGAGAAGATGTTCAATTAAACAGTATCAATAGGGTATATACGAGTAGCAGGGTAAGTCTGGAAAGTGCCCTGGGGATTTAGCAAGGAGAAGGTCATTGAATTGCTTTTGCTACATTAACGCTGGAAATTATTATTTTCCTCTGGGTTGTACTTTTATCTGACTTTTAAACTTTGTGTTATAGCGGTTAGAATTCCAAGGGTTATTTTCTTTTAGCTTCACTTTTCTTCTTACAGCCCCTTTATATATTTTGCTCATGCGCCAGTGAGTTTTATGCTGCAGTGATAGTAAGCAGTCATCTCAGCTTAATGACTTATCTCCAGCCGACTGTAGCTCTCTTTTTTTCTGGACAATGGGAGACATGGTTACAGAGGTTGCTTCTTGGTAAAAAGCCTTCCAGGTCTATTATTCTGCATGCACAGTGTACACAGACACAATCACGTTTATCCATGTGAGAGCCTGGCCTGCTGACAGTGAATTCACAAGCTATCTTTCTTGTCTTGAGTAACATTCAGTTTTTTAGTCTATATGATAAAATATAAGGAAGAGATATGAATTCTTAAATGTTTTATAATTGCTTTCTTCCCAGAACGTCACTTGGATTTTTATATAGTGTATAGGAGAAAAGTGAGAAGATGTTCAATGAAATAAAACTGTTCAGTGCTTCCTGTGTAAATGACAGTGTTCAGGCCACAGCGACGACAGATATTCACGCAGGAGACATTGAGTGCCTGCCACTGCTTCCCTCTTCATCTCCATTATCCAGTCAGCCCCAAGGACAGCTGTCCTCTCTCTCTTGCTGCTTCCGCCCTGGTTCACAGCCCTGTTAACTTTTGTCTGGCTTAATAGAGTAGCCTCCTAACTAGTCTTTCTGCCCCCCACTATGATGCCCCTGGTCAGTCCTTTCTTTGAAAACCTGGCTAAACATTAAACAGATACAGACTTATGAGCCACTCCTAAAAATTCTGATTCAGTAGGTCTGGCCATAGCACCCCCAAAATCTATATTTAAAGAAATTTCCCATAGAAATCTAGATAGGTGTATATAAATGTACACACACACACACACACACACACACACACACACACACACTTTTCTTTCCCTGTCCATTGAGAGAACCCACAGGGACACACCAAGTACCCAGAACTTTCCAATGGTTTCTAACTCCCATTCTTCACACAGAAGGATCAGAATTTAAAAAAGCTTATTCCAGATTTGGGGAGTGGAGGGGGGAAGGGAAAACACCAAATGAGCCCGGAACAGCTTCTTGTGCTGGAAAGGACAGCACTGCCAGAAGAACAAGGGAGAGAGCATAATCACACAGGGCCAGCTTGAGGCACTGGCACTGGCCACCTCTGGGATCATTTGAGCTTGAGTCACAATCCTTTGAATAAAATAAAAAGCCAGGTATCTGTAGTGACATAAATAACCAATGGGAAGAAGAGAAATCTCTTTCTTGAGCAGAAGATAACTGGAATCATGGAGTTGGAAAAACCAATGGATGTTATAACTTGTGGTGAAAGTTGGTTAAGGAACATGATATTGGCTACCAAATATTTATTAATTACTAAGGATAAACTATCACTTCATTGGCAAAACCTGGCAGACACCACCTTTACCAAATGACTAAAGTTAACATTCACAATAATAGGACGAACCTTTTAAAAAAGGTTCCCCAGCTCCAGCACTCCTTGGTTTGGCTCAGTGGAAAGAGCGACAGCCTGGGGACTGACTGAAGGGTCCCAGGTTCGACTCTGGGACCATGCACAGTTGCAGGCTCAAGCCCTAGCCGTGATCGGGGTGAGTGCAAAGGCAAACAATCGATGTGTCTCTCTCACATTGATGTTTCTCTCTGTGTGTCTCTCTCTCCCTTCCACCCTCTCTCTAAAAACCAGTGGAAAAATATCCTCAGGTGAAGGTTACCCCCAAAAAATTTAAAAAAATAAGGAAGGTTCCCTAAGTGGTCCTGGGGTCCGGAATCCCTGTACTATGCCAGCACTGGGATTAGCCTTGGAGAGTACAGTTCTGACTGACCTTGCCCTCCTTAAAAACTCCCTCGGGCTGTATTGCTTCTGGAATGGGCCACACACACCTGGGCCTAGCCCTACCCTGCCTTTTTTTGCCATCATCTCCTGCCATAACTGTGTTCCTTCGCCCTCCCCAACTTTTGCTCCCATCACCCCATACTCCTTGCAGTGACTGCAGGTGGTCCTGCTGCTTAGAATGCCCTGCCCAGTCTCTGGAGGTGGGGGTGGGGTGGGCTGTGTTGGGGGGGAGAGGGTGTAGAGTCATACTCTCCAGAGGCAACTCCAGTGAACTGTCTGCGAGTTCTCTCTGATTTCTTGAGGCTGAGTCGATGTCTCTTTCCTCAGTAAACCCTACAGCATTTTCTCCATACCTCTCTTAGGGCACTTGTGACATTATGCTCTAATTTTCCATTTGTGTGTTCTCCATCCCTCTCACCCAGCATACCGACCCCTCTGTGGTCTGCAAGCACTTTACTGCATGTGGTGGAAAGAGCTAGGGCTTCAGAGCCAGGCAGCCTGAGGTTAGAATCTGATTCTACCACTTACTAATTCTTACCCAGCCAGGTTTAGCTTCTTCCTCTAGACTTCAAATAGGTTACTGCAAAAATTCAATTAAATAAAGCATGTAAGGAGCATTGCAAAGGGAGTTAAAGAGAAATAAAGAAAAAGAAGCCTCACTAGACCCTAAGTTTTAATATACACTGAGTGGCCGGATTATTATGATCTCTGAACGCATAATAATCTGGCCACTCTAATATTTATATTAGAGGCCCGGTGCATGAATTCGTGCATGGATGAGGTCTGGCCAGCCTGGCCAGGGGGAGGGGACATGGGCGGTTGGCCTGCCTGCCTACTGGTCGAACTCCTGGTCCAGGGGACAATTTGCATATTAGCCTTTTATGATATAGGATATATACTGAGTAGCCAGATTATTATGCATTCAGAGATCATAATAATCTAGCCACTCAGTGTATATATACATACAAATATTTTACATATATATTTTTTCAACTTGTAATTCTGAAAAATTCAGAGGTATAATCAGGTAACTAATAATTCACAGACCCAGCTTTGAACACATTTCTATCTGACTCCAAAGCCATTCTCTTTCTGTTACATGGAGGCTATAAACCAGGAGGAGAGACAGAGAGAGCCCTGCAATCGTAAGATGTCTCTTGTGAAAATGTTAAACTGGAGTCAGTCATAGTCTCAACCCCATTCATGGGAGTGTGGTGGTGGTCAGAGAACTTAATTGGATGGAGACCCAGATTAGATAGTCTCTTCTATGAGTGGCCCCCAGCATGGAAGAGGGTGAGACTCATCTCACAGGTATTGATTGAGTGCCGTCCAGGAGACTCTCCTGGTGATGGCCATAAGTGAGAGATGAAAGGAGAGCAGTTCACTGATGGGTTTAAAATGGAACTTGGAGCCCTCCCAGTGTGGCTCAGTGGTTGAGCATCGACCTATGAACCACGGCTCGATTCCTGGTGGGGGCGTGCAAAAGGCAGCCACTTGATGATTCTCATCACTGATGTTTCTTCTCTCTCTCTCCCACTCCCTTCCTCTCTCTGAAATCAATAAAAACATATTTGAAAAAAAAAAGGTAGAACCTGGTATACACCTTACCTTTAAGTCAGAAGAGAGCAAAAGAGGCACAAAGGGCCCCGAGGAGCAGAGACACGAGGAAGTGAGAGAATGTGGGGACTTGGAAGGCAAGGGAGGAGCTGATGCCTTTCTGTGTGCTATGGGAAGGCTGGGGCTGAGGGGTCCACCGTGGAGCCCAGCAAAGAGGTGGGCAGGGATTGGGAGTCAAAACAGATCAAGGGAAGAGCATTGTCATTCAAGTAGTGCAGGGGCAGAGTCCAGATTGTTAGAACAATGTAAGAATGAAAAAGTGGAGGCAGTGGGAGAAGTGTTGGGCAAAACATGTCTTTTTAAAAAAATTATTATATATATATTTTTTTTGAAAAAAATATTTTTAAATATATTTTATTGATTTTTTACAGAGAGGAAGGGAGAGAGATAGAGTTAGAAACATCGATGAAAGAGAGACATCGAACAGCTACCTTCTGCACGTCCCCTAATGGGGATGTGCCTACAACCAAGATATGTACATGCCCTTGACCGGAATCGAACCTGGGACCTTTCAGTCCACAGGCCGACGCTCTATCCACTGAGCCAAACCAGTTTTGGCTGAAAAAAATATATATATTTTATTTATTTTTTTCAGAGAGAAAGGGAGAAAGATAGAGAATTAGAAACATCGTTGATTAGCTGCCTCCTGCACACCCCCTTACTGGGGATGTGCCCGCAACCAAGGTACATGCCCTTGACCAGAATCGAACCTGGGACCTTTCAGTCCACAGGTTTGGCTCTATCCACTGAGCCAAACCAGTGAGAGCAAAAATTTATATTTTTGAAACTTATTTGTGTTGATTTCAGAGAGGAAGGGAAAGGGAGAAAGAGGTAGAAACATCAATGGTGAGAGAGAATCATTGATTGGCTGCTTCATGCATGCCCTGTACTGGGGAACCAGCCTGCAACCCAGGTATGTGCTCTGACCAGGAATTGAACCATGATCACCTGATTCACAGGTTGACGCTCTAACACTGAGCCACACCAGCCAGGCACAAAACACTTTTTGATAGCTGCAAGATCTGAGTCACCTATTCTGGGAGATTAAGCGCCCTCAAGATGCCATCTGTTCCAGTGGGGAATATGAATGAAGGTGCAAGTTGAGCAATTGTGTCTCTTACTCCCCCAACTATCCTTAACCAAGAGGCATATCTGCTTTAATGCAGCCACAAATCAGAGGTTTGAACATCCAGCTTATTATTTTCCTAAGGACAGCCTTGTGATTTCAGCTGGTTTTATAATGACCTATTATTTCTTTTCAAGACTTACACAGCACTCTTTTTAAATGCCTTTGGGAGGGAAAATGACAGGAGAGGAAAAAGAAAGGAAAATGGGTTATTTTGTTGTTGTTGTTAATCCTTGTAGACTGACTGTTAACCCACTGCAAAAAAATATAGGCTCAAATTTCATGTAATTCAGAGCTTATTTTTTTCAGAGCAGATTTTCTCTTTAAGTGATAGTATTTTTTGTTGTTTTTTTATAGATAGAAAATGATGATCTGTTTCTAGGTATATTTAATTCCAAACGTGTTCCAGTTTCATCTAACCCTCTCCTGAATCTCAGAAGCTAATTCAGCAGCTAGCTTTTTCCTTCTGGGTGCCACAAAAAAGTGGAAATCACATTCCCAGCAATAAGTCAATGAAAGAATTGAACAGCAGCATACTCCCAGTGGTGATACAGAGGTGCCATGTCCAGGAGTCAGTCGCTAGAAGACATATACGCCTCAACTGGGGGTCGAACCTGCAACTTTTTGGTGTATGGGATGACACTCAAGTCAACCAAGCCACCTGGCCAGGGCAAAGCTCTCTCTATGTTTTTAAAATTTAGATTATTAGCTTTGTTTGGGGGTTCCAAAACCCTGATTCAGGAGCTAAACAAGTATTTGTGAAATAACAGAAAATTAAATGAACATTTCTGCTATAGCCTTGCTTGTCACTATGGTATGAGAAAACTAGCATGTATGTTGGAAGCCCACATAATGAGTGAATTTAATTCCCACTTAAGACTAAAATGACAAGGAAAAAAATTGTACTTGTAAGGGGGATTAGAACTTAGTAAATTTATTTCAGGAGCTTTGTTTTCTTTTATTTGAGCCATAAGCAGAAAATACTGTGTTAATTAGTATAATTGATTTTATGACATGTTATTTATCCCTGAGGTCTGTGAAATTATAAAGGAAATTGAAGCATATGTGGAAGAATGCTAAACAGTTTTTGTTTCTATTAATATACTTATTTTAATCTTGTTTATTCATAACAACATTATATAAGTTTATCTAGGATTACTACTTTATATTAATACTGGGATTATAGGACTGAACTATTATTACTTTTTCTAATTTTGTGCCTGGTTAAATTTTTTCTAATTTATAGGTAAGAAAATTTTACTTTAATATGCACAAAATGTTTCAGTAATTCTGGAGGAAAATAATTCCTTTTAGTGCTGTTTACTACAAAAGTAAGGGTAAAATTGTTTATTGATTTTTGGCAAGCCATCAAAAGGAAATTATAGCTATTTGACAGAAATCTCAGGAAAAGTAAACAGTAAGATAACAAGAAGAAAAAACTGTGATTATATGGTGCCAAAGAAAGGTTCAATAAAGATTTACTTCCTTTTCATGCAAAAGTTTACCCCAATGCTTTTTCGAAGTATAATTTTTAATGATCTTCAGTTGAAGCTATAAACAAAAATTATGGGTGTTATTTAAAAATATATTTTTATTAAATTCAGAGAGGAAGGGAGAGGGAGAGAGAGATAGAAACATAAATGATGAGAGAGAATCATAGATTGGCTGCCTCCTGTACTCCCCAAACCTGCAACCTGGGCATGTTCCCTGACCGGAAATTGAACCATGACCTCCTGGTTCATAGGTTGACGCTCAACCACTGAACCAGGCCTTAGTAGTGTTATTAAAAACTAGAGGCCCAGTGCATGACATTCTTTCAGGGAGGTGGGATGTGTGAGGTAGGAGAGGGTCCCTCAGCTGGGCCTGTGCCCTATCCGTCTGGGAACACTTGGGGGATGTCCGCCTGCCATAGAGGCAGGAAAGGTTCCAGCCACCACAGCTACACTCACCAGCCATGAGCCCAGTTTTTGGATGAGCAGTGCCCTCCCTGTGGGAGCACACTAACCACCAGGGGGCAGCTCCTGCATTGAGCGTCTGCCCCCTGATGGTCAGTGCATGTCTAGCAATCGTTTGTTCTGCTGTTCGGTTGATTTGCATATTAGGGTTTTATTATATAGGATATATAGGATAATCTTCTAAGAACCAGCCTGGATTGGGACAATATAGAATCTGGTTTTGTGGGTTTTTTTCCTTCTGGCTAAAAGGCTACATTCTCTTCTTTTCACTATTGTCCTCATATGCCCAGCACAAAGCCTGGCCTGGGGAAACCACTCAATAAATTTTTGTTGACTTGAATTGCTCAGAAGCCAGGGTTCACCTACTGGGACTATCGGAAGAACCCCTGAACTTCTGGTTTGTCGTATCGGTCTCTGTTCTGTGACTCAGTATTCCTGTTGATGAGCACTTAGATTGTCCACTATTACAGGCAATGCTGGAGTGGACATCCTTAGAGTTTATGCTTTCTAGAGAATTTCTGTAGCAAATATTCTAGAAGAATGGCCAGAGTAAAGATGCATACACTTCATGTTGTGATAGATACTGACAAAAATTTATTTCTTCTTCCCTACCTTAAGAATGAGTACATTCTAGGTCATCATTTTCCAGCATTTCTAGCAACCCAGTATTTTTTAGTTACACTGTTTTTAAATTACTCAGCGTACTTAGAGTTGTTGTGAACCTCGCAAAATCTCAATTTTGCTATTTTTTAAAAGTTGCTTTTCCTCCAATAAAGTATGCAGATATGCTCATTAAGCAAACTTTTGAAAATAAGACCAGAAAGAAAAAATTGTCCAGACGTGGACACCACATCTCTTGTACATATGGGTGGGGGAAAGAATCCTTCTAGAAAGATATCTAGAGCTGAACTTTGTTGGTCATAGGTATGCCCACTTTCAACTATAATATACTAGTATTCTTGCATTACCAGAATTGCATTACCAAGAGGCAGCAGGCCTAAAGAGGACCGGTTTCCCTACAACCTTAGTATATTACGCTGTCAAATTTAACTATTTTTGCCAAATGTGATTCTGTCTGAAGAAGTCAGTTTGTGAATGTTCCATCTTTTCCTCTCACAAGCAAACCTTGACAGCTAACTGCTTCTCTTGTCCTAGAATTTAGACGTTTTCAAAGATGGTAGAGGTGCACATAAGATCCATTCTCCTATCCCCTAATGTCTTCTTACTGGTTTGAAATGAAAGGGATATATTTACTGGAAAAAGAACCTGGGCCAGATGGGAAGAATGAAGGTTGCCCTCCCCTCTGTGTCTGGGGAAGCCTAGAAATACAAACTTTTTGAATGTAGAAGAGATGAGGCTTCTCATGATGAATGGTGATCAATGATGTTCTAATTAACCCAGGAAGTTCTGAGCTCCATAATCAGTGTCTTTGAGGTTTACGCTAGTGAAGTTAACCCCGAGTTATTTTAAAAACTAGATTTTAAGCTTCTCAGCTTTAAGATCTTAACTTCTACTTTATTCATAGTGTAGCTGAATGATGAGTCTCATCGTTGTTGAGAAGTTGTTTTCCGTAGTTATTTCATCCAAGAATATGATTGTAAATGGATTACAAATGTCATTAATATTTCCAGTTGTGGAGTGGTCTTGTTCAGTGTTATAAACTTGAGTTTTGCAAACTGGAGAGAAAAAAAGCATGAATTAGGGTTCCTGTTTCCACTAACCTGGGGGAAGTTTTTGAAAGTTTTGGTACTAGCAAGAAAGTAAAAAAAGTTACTTTTCATTTTCAGAGCAGATTACCAGTTTTATCTAACATAGGTTTAAATGTACAAATGTAAATAATGAAAATATAAAATATTTGGTTAATCATTTTGAAAAATCACAAAAGCATAAAAGTAGATTATGAATCACTTGTAATTTGATGGAAATTGCTGCTTTCACTAACATAAATCATAAACTGAATATAGCTTGGTTTTAATTTGTCTGAATTATAATATGGAAACATTTAAAATTGTTCAAAAAGGATAGACACAGAAGCAGTAAGACATCAAACAGACTGTCAAATTACAGCAGGCAGTTTAAGGAGAGGTGGGATAGATAAGAGATCAACCAAAGGACTTGTATGCGTGCATATAAGCATAACCAATGAACACAGACATTGAGGGATTGGGGTATGCCTGGGAGGCGGGGAGGCAATGGAGAGATATGTATACATGTAACACAATAAAAAAGAAAGGAAAAAAATAAAATTGTTCAAAAACTGTTGTACTTATACTTGAAATTCAAAATATAAACACCTTCATTTTTTTTTTTTTTTGGAACAGTTTCAGATTTACAGAAAAATAGCAAGAATAGTCCACAGATTCCATCCATCTTTATAGTATCTTGACACACTGACCTTATCAATTTTATCCTTTATATATATGTATTAATATTGATTTTTTAATATCATTTGAAGGTAGGCTGCATTCGTTATTTCCTTTCCTCTTATTTTTTTTTAAATCCTCATCCAAAGACATTTTTCCATTGATTTTAGAGAAAATGGAAGGGAGGGGAAGAGACATAGAGAGAAAAACATCAATTGGTTGTCTCCTGCACACACCCCAACCAGGTCCAGGGATCAAGCTAGCAACTGAGGTACATGCTCTTGACCTGAATTGAACCCAAGACCCTTCAGTTTGAGGGTTTATGTTCTATCCACTGAGCCAAACCCGGTAGAGCTCCCTTTACTCTTAATACTAAAACCTGCACCTTTAAGAATAAAAATAGTCTGTTATACAACCACGGTATAGTTATTAAATTTGGGAAATTTAATATTGCCATGTACTATTATCTGTAAATATTGTAAGTTCGTGTATATTCTAAGTTAGTCTGTTGTTCCAATATTTGTCTTTAGGGCAGTTTTTCTCTGGCACAGATTTTGGTCCACCTCATGCATTGAACTTAGTTGTTGTGTCTCTTTGGTCTCCTTTCATCTGGGAAAGTGTCTCAGCATTTTTTTGTTTAGTTTGTTTTGTTTTGTTTTTGTCTTTCAGGATATTGATTTTTTCGAAGCACCCAGGCAGGTACTTTACAGAATGTCCTTCATGTTGGGATTATCTTGTGTTTCCCCATGATTAAATTCAGGATACTGGAGAGGTTCTTGGCTGGGACCTCAAGAGTGATAGTGTATCCTCCTAGGGCATTGTATCTGGAGGTGCACAATGTCTGTTGGCCCATTATTGGTGATGTTTAATTTATTAATATTGAAATTAAGCATTAAAGTGTTACCGTTTCCTCTGTGCACAGTTACTATTTTTCCTTTTGTAATAAATAGTTTGCTGAGAGGACATCTTAAAATTATATAAACATCTTACCCCTCCTTGAGCTTCTCCCACCCTCAAATTTAGAATCCATTGCTACTAATTTATGTCTGACTTTATGATTTTTAAAACCCTATTATTCCTTCTAGATTGATTAATTGGGATTTTGCTATAATGAAGGGCTCTTATTTATTTTGATGCTCAAATTTCCCCAGGGCCAGTAGGAACCCCTTTAAGCCCTTTCCTGCATCCTTTTGACAGGCTCTTCTGTATTTTATTTATTTATTTTTTTAGCACTTTATTACTCTTTGGCATAATTAGCTGCTCCTGGTCTGCCTTGTACTTTTCTTGCTCCCGCACTGGAATCAACCATTTCTCCAAGGAGCCCTGGTTCTTTGAGTAGAGGCCAGTACTTAAAACCCAAGATCTGTGATCGTTGCTGTACCAGAATGTCATTGGTTCTTGACCTTTTCAGCAGACAGACCTGGGCCATGCACATACCTACATACTCTCATGGATACAGCTAAAATGTATTTTTAAAATCCCGAGTTCATACAGATACTTTCAATTTGAATAGCTCCCTACCCTGAGTTCTTCTTTGCCTTCCTCCTTTTCTCATTTGCATCTCCTTCTTCCACAGCGAGAAGACTGGCTCACAAAATAGCAATACAGTACACTTACTCATTTGACCAAACCTGCAATACACATTAAAGAGTTTCAAGATAGCTATACCTAACTATTCAAACAAATCTACTAAGCAGAGTTCAAGACTACTTGCAGTTATTTTATTTTTCTTTACATTGACAAGTTGTCAAAGTCTGTGTTCAGAAGTTACTGGGATTAGTTCTATTTTTAAGAATTCAACATGGTAAAGTTATTCATTTTAAATGTAGTTGGGCTCATTTATTTTAGTTTGCATTGAGTTTTAGGACTGCCCCACCATCCTTGTTGATTTAATTTTTTGAATATGTAGAACATTAACATGATTATAAAACTCAAACCTATACAAAATATATATTCAGAGCTTTTAATTTTTAAAAATAAATTTTTAATTAATTTCAGAGAGGAAAGGAGAAGGAGAGAGAGATAGAAACATCAATGATGCAAGAGAATCATTGATTGGTTGCCTTCTGCATGCCCCACACTGGAGATTGAGCCCGCAATCTGGGCATGTGCTTTTACTGGTAATTGAACCATGACCTCCTGATCCATAGGTTGACACTCAACCACTGAGCCACACGGGGCGGGCTTAATTTATTTAAAATTATTTTTTAAAAGTATATTTGTATTGACTTAAAGAGAGAACTGGAAGGGAGAGGGATAAAGAGGCAGAAACATCGATTAGAAATACACATTGATTGGTGCCTCCTACATGCCCCTGTTGGGGATCAGACCGACAACACTAGCATGTGCCTAGACCAGGAATTGAACTGGGGACCTCTTGGTTCATGGGTTTACACTCAACCACTGAGCCATGCCAGTTGGACTGAGCTTCTTTATTTTTTAAGTGACGAATCTGCTTTTAAAGGATATTGATAGTTCGAAATGGAACAGTGTATGTGTCTGTGTTGTTTTTTGATGGGAATGTGGGTACAGGATATTGGTGTCTATTCTCCAAAGCATAGAAAAAAATGTAGACATGAAATAGCAGGCACCTAAAAGAGTGAATGTATTCAACATGGTTAAGGTACAGATTAGGAATAACATTAATTTCATTGGAAAAAAGCCTCAGCAGGTTTGGGAGGCAGAGGTAAAGGGAAGTCTCCGACAAGCCATGGTACTTTCCCTGCATGACACTAGGGGGCACATTGGCTCAGAGGCCCCTGAGGCAGGAAGGTGAGGTTCAAGAACCTCAGCCCTGGAAGCCTCCCCAAATAATCTTGCAGGTCCTGTGCCATCTTTTATGATTTTGACCTGGAAATGAGATGGAAGTTGAGAGATGGGGACATTCTTAGGCCCTCTGTTTTCTCCTCTTGGACTTACTATCTTCTCGTCTTTTTTTTCTTTTTTTTTAAAATACATTTTTAAAAATTAATTTCAGAGAGGAAGTGGGGGGAGAAATAGAAACATCAATGATGAGAGAGAATCATTAATTGGCTGCCTCCTGCACACCCCATACTGAGGATCGAGCCCACAACCCAGGTACGTGCTCTTGACTGGAATCGAACCTGGGACCCTTCAGTCCGCAGACCGACGCTCTATCCACTGAGCAGAACCAGCTAGGGCATCTTCTTGTCTTTTAGTCAAGGTTTTATTTTCTTTAGGTTGGCAAAATGGCTAATAGGTAACCTGTCAAAGATCATAATTCAAACTCCAAGCTGCCTACTTCTTTTCATTCTGCTATTTGAGAAATGTTGTAAAGAGCAACCATATATACTGTCTGCATGTCAAACAAAATCAAGTCCATATAATTTCCTAATACAAGACGAACTGGCACAAAGTGGACATGGTGGAAATATTATTAGTCACACGTTATGAAATCAGAAAATTCCAATGAGAGCCAATTAAAGTAAATATGGAATTAATGAGATTAGACCAAGAGGAAAAACATTGAACTGATAATTAACTCAACATCTGATCACCCCAAAGATTTAATCATCAATAAATTCATTATCTTTGTTGCTTGTGAAACCTTGGGCCACCCCACTTGTATAAGAATTCTGAAGTACATTGACTGTAAGCTGCACTTGTTTGCCTCCTGTTGCTTATTAGACTTGTTTGCATTGCGTACATTAATGCTTAGTTATTCAGTGGCTTAAGCGACATCCTCTGGCTCTGACTTAGGAAAAAGAAAATTAAATTGTGCCCTCACCAGTACATATAGGGATGAGCTGAAAGGTGAACTTGCTTTTTAAGAATATCACTTATCATCAGTGCAGTGACTAGTTAAATAATGTTTGCCTGGGGCAGAATCAAACAGGAGTTGAGGAAATGAGGCAGCAAAAGGCCCAGGTGGTTTTTCCAATTTTTCTTCTATTCAGTGTAGGAGTGCAGATGTTAGGTTCTCCTATTTAACCTCTCCTGTTTACAAAATTGCTTATGCTGAAATTTATCCATGAGTGCTTCCATTAAAGCTTTTAGTGGATTTGCTTCATCTGAGGTTGTTGACATTCGATTAGTGGGAAATGGACAAGTCACACATATGAATAGTTAGCTAAGGCTCATGCTGGCTGAGTATACTTGTTTCTACTTAAACAATTATTTTTCTTTCTCTCTTTTGCTAGCATTAGAATATTTTTTCTATTTTCCCACTTTATAATAAAAACATGTTCTAAATATTTTACTTAGAGTGGGAAAATTACCTGCATTTCAAATCCAAGTAATTGGAGAAGTTTTTGAAGCAGCAAATATTTTATTATATTCAGCTTCTAAATTCTGTGTGTAATTATATGCACTCGTAAGCATATTTTCACAAATTACTTACAAGCATATTTGTAAGCCCAGAAATGCTGACAGAGTTTATATTTCTGGTGTGGTTTGTTATTCTTTTAAATTTTAAACAGTGGCTCAAAGTTGTTATGAATTATGCACACCTATAATCTTTAGCATTTAATTATATATCTACCCTTTTGAATTGTTCTCTGATTACTTTAGTTTATTAAGTAGCTTTCTCTATAAGTTTAAGAGCAAAAATATTTCATACATTCTTCCTACTGCAGTCTTTTTAGCACCTAATCTATCTCTATCACATAGTAGGTACTTAACAGTCAATTATTATTTTCTTAGTAAATACTTTAACCATTCCTTGTATACATATATTCTACTTTCTTTTTTATTTTCATTGTTTTGAAATAATTTCAGACTTACAGGAAAGTTCTAAAACTATACAAAGATTTCATTAATATCTTGCCACATTTGACTTAATATTCTTTCTCTTACTCTCTCCCTTCCATCTGCTCCTTTTAGCCCTTCCATCCTCCTTCCCTCTCTCCTTTCCTTCATCTGTCTATCTTGTTATCTATCTTTTATCTATCTAACATCTATTGTACTTAAATAGATACACACACACACACACACACACACACACACATATATATACATACATACAAACATGTATATGTATATGTATTTTTTCTTGAACTATTTAGAATAAGTTGCAGACCTGATTGATGGCTTTTACCCTCTGACTACTACAATTTGTAGTTCCAAATATAGAGACATTCTTTAGCATAACCACAGTACATTCTCAAAATCAGTGAATTAATGTTTAAACAATATTATTATCTGATCTAAAATTTTGGCAATTGTCCCAATAATGTCCTTTAGAGCAAAAGAAAATTCCACATCACATGCTGTGTGTATATGTTGTTTCTTTAGTCTCCTTTTTAGAGTATTTGCTCTGTTTTTCTTTGTCATGACCTTGATGTTTTTTGAAGAGCACAGATCAGTTATTTGGTAAAATGTCTCTCAATTTGAGTTTCTAAAATTTGCCTCATGATTTGGGTTATACATTTTTGGCAGAAATATCATACAAGTGATGTTGTGTTCTTCTCTCATGTTGATTTGTACTATTGCTCGTGATGTTAACTTTGGTCACTTAGTTTAGGTGCCCTGTGCCAGATTTCTGTACTGTAAAGTTACTACTTTCCCTTGGTAATTAATAAGTATCTTATGGAAATTTTTTTGAGACTATGTAAATGTTTCCTATCAAACTTTCAACCAGGATTTTTAGCATCAAATATGATTCATACTTTAATTATTATAATGATGGTCACCAAATGGTGATTTTCTAATTAGATTCTGCTTTTTATTTTGAATATAAATATCCTCGTCGTAACCGGTTTGGCTCAGTGGATAGAGTGTTGGCCTGCAGACTGAAGAGTCCCAGGTTCAATTTGGGTCAAGGGCATGTACCTTGCTTGGGGGCACATCCCCAGTGGGGGGTGTGCAGGAAGCAGCTGATCAATGTTTCTCTCTCACTGATGTTTCTAACTCTCTATCCCTCTCCCTTCCTCTCGTAAAAAAATCAATGAAATATTAAAAAAAAAATCCTCGGTTTAACTTCAGATTTTCTCATAGTTCTCTTAGCATGATGTCTTAGTCTATTTGATCTGTACCTGGTACTTACTGCAAATACCAGTAAATAACTTCATAACCAGTACTTTTATGATAGTAGGATCATCGGTTTCCCCCTTTTTGCACTTGAAGCTAAAGTAGTACCTAATATATTAAATATATCTAGCTAAATAGTCTGCTTTCACATCATTTTGTCAAAATTACTCCCATCTAGTGAGATAATTAAGGTAAGTTTTTGTAGAGTATCTGCTTGTTGTTGCTCTTTCTCTGAAGATCTTGGATTCTCTTTTGCTGATGTTGTTGGGACAAAGTGTGAACTGGTGAAGCATAAACACAGTTTAACCCTGATTAAATGACAGTTTGACAGTCCCTAAGCTACCTATTTATCTATCTGTTTGGCATATAATATAATGAAGAAGAACCCACAGCTAGATCTTCATGGATCAACACAGAGATAATTTTGTAGTTTTATTATATGGTGATAAAGTAGAATTTACTAGATAAAGTTACAAAAAATATATGTAGATATTTTTTATCAAGACTGGAAAGCATATGTTATCTCAAAAAACATCAAAGCACCCAAGCCCAGCTGGTGTGACTCAGTGGTTAGGTGTTAATCTATGAACTAGGAGGTCCCAGTTCGATTTCTGGTCAGGGCACATGCCCAGCTTGCGGCCTCAACCCCCAGTATGGAGCATGCAGGAGGCAGCTTATCAGTGATTCCCTCTCATCATTGATTTTTTTTCTCTCTCTGTCTCCCTTCCTTTCTGAAGTCAATGAAAATATATTTACAAACAAACAAAAAAACACCTAAGCTTATACTTTTAGCCTTTGTCTAAAAAGATATTTCACATGCAGATTATTTTATTTCTACTGTTAGTTTTGCAGTTCAGTTGTGTGTAGTACACATTAATTGAGTAGCCTGCCTGGGCCTATGGAATAATTAGGTAATGGAAAGAGGAGAATACACACACACACAACTATAGTAGCTTTAACCTGTAAGAAAATATTGGAGGAAATGCTTTTGATTACATTTGAAGCTCTGCTTACAAACATCTGCATGAGATCAATCATAGCAATGAGAACACTTGTAAACAGTTAATTTACATTAAGCAGATTATATTTTATCATTGTATAGTATCAACGTGCCTAAATATCTCTCTGTGGAGTGTTCATGGCAAACAACCCGGTAGAGATGGTGAGTCAGGAGACTCAGGTTCTAGTCCAAGATCTGCTATTCACTTTCTGTGTGATCTATGGACACGCCAGTATCTCCTTTGAATCTGTTTTCTCTTTTGTGAAAAAAAAATAAATTATAGATTCAATTATCTCTAAGGACTCTTATAGCCCTAAATCTTTTCTGGTTCAATATGTACCAGTATTTGTATATAATTGGTTCTATTCAAAATTATCTCTTTTTTTTCTTCCAGAAAGTGAATGGAGATTGGCTTCTGTACAGATGGAACTCACACAAAAAATTCTAAATCCTAACATGATTTATTTGTTCCAATTGAAATACTTCATGTTTATATCCACTTAGTGACAATATATGTGGATAATGATAACTTAGAATTTTAAAATATATTTTTATTTATTTCAGAGAGGAAGGGAGAGGAAAAGATAGGAACATCAGTTATGAGAGAGAATCATTGGTTGGCTGCTTTCTGCATGACCTCCACTGGGGACTGATCCTGCAACCCAGGCATGTGCCCTGACTGGGAATTGAACCGTGATCTCTTGGTTCATAGGTTGACACCCAACCTTTTGAGCCACCACCACCAGGCAGAATTTTAGAATGAGTTGGAAAAATACGGGATGGCTCCTGTTATAAATGAGGCCTACATAGCTGCCCTGGAATTCCTCACTTCTGCATCACAGAGCTAGAGTGGGACAAGCTTCCATTTTAGGGAGAGCTGCTGGGACCTCATTTGCATGGGTATTGGCTTTGTGGTTCTTAGCTTTCAGCTCAAAGCTGGGCAGCTAACAATCACTCTAGGCAATAAGCTGGGAAATGGACTTATTTTTTAATCAAAATGCCATGTGCAGGTGAGCTAATGGAGACAACAGAATCTGGATGCAGTGTGCGTCCGTTGTGTTGTCAGGAGGCTTTGATGAATTAGTAGTGTTGTCAGGAGACTTCGCCATAATTCTAGGCTTGAATATTACCTATGTAATTCACGGTGCAGTTCATCTTAATGATATACTACAAACCTTTGCATTTATGATTACAGTTTGGGTTCATCATCTTCTTACCAGATCATCCTTAAAGCCATTAACCTAGATTGGTTAGATTAAGTGTCATTTTTGCATTCTGGGAGCTGCAGAGGACATCTGATTTCACTTCAATTTATCTGTCCAAGCCAACAGCAGCGGGTACTGTGGAGCCAGGCCTGGAGACACAGGGTTTAATACCGTGCACCTGACCGACCATGGATTCTTATTTTTGAGAAATGGTTAGGTATTGAATGTTTACATAACTTTAAGGAATTTGAATGACAAAAGTAACACATGTTCACTGTAAAAATAAAACATTGAAAACTACTAACGTGTATAAAATGAAAGTAAAAGTCTTTACCCCATCCACTCAAACTCTTATTCTCTGTGGGCATAGTCTATGCTGTTTCTAGATTAAACAAATCTACCTACCCAAGCAGGCACTTTGAACATTGATACTTTAACTCCCCTTACCTATTCCTAAAGAGATCCCATTAACTCAGTACTCTGAGGGATGACAGATTTAGTCAAGAAACAACTGAGCTCTGTCATCCAACCTATGTAATTCACTGCAGTTCATCTTAATGGTATGCTACAAACCTTTGCATTTCTGATTACAGTTTGGGTTCACCATCTTCTCACCACATCATCCCTAAAGCATTTAACCTAGAATGGTTAGATAAAGTGTCTTTTTGTATTCTGGTATTCAATTTCTTTCTCCTGATGCATCCTCTGTCATTCTCTGAGTCACCAGGTCACCTGTAATGCCCAGGCAACCATTTCTTACTCATACCAGAGCAGATACATTAATTACAGATGCCTCACACCCTGTCTACAGTTATTCAAAAGCCAGTCTTTACATTATATAGCATTTCTGTCTCACCTAATCTTCATGGAC
Source organism: Lasiurus cinereus (assembly GCA_011751065.1). Taxonomy (NCBI): domain Eukaryota; kingdom Metazoa; phylum Chordata; class Mammalia; order Chiroptera; family Vespertilionidae; genus Lasiurus; species Lasiurus cinereus. The sequence continues at coordinate 39,946,627 of JAAGEH010000041.1, read as the reverse complement.
TGTTTATCAGCTGTGTTTCTCTTGCTAATTGCAGAGAAATGTAAGTGCAGGTAATTCTGGGTGCAGGATGCCTTCTATGAACATGGATACTGTTAATGACACATTTCAGACTGTCAAAATGCCTTCTGTAAAATGGTAGCTATCACGTACATGTGTGTGAATATGCATGCAGGTACATGTACATGTTGTGGTTGAAGCTGTTCTTCACAGTTGTCCGGTCATCTGTTGACTGGTGTGTCCGCACAGTTCCCTGCATGTATGAAATGGCTGCATGCTGGGAAACAAAGCCACAGCCTACTTTTGTACCCTGATAGCTTCATTTGTGTTACTGCTTCAACACGAGGTTTAGAATTGGGTGGATGAGGCTAGCAAAGCTGAAAATTGAATTAATTTCAGGTTTGTAATGAAAAATGGATCTCTCCTACTCAGTGTTAACTAGGACCCTGTGGGCAATACAAGCTAAATTGACAGTTTCTCATTAAATTGGTATTTTCTCCCATGAAATGTACTGGCACTAAGTAGGCTCTAAAATGCTTCATGTTCCAAGATCACAGCTGCCATCAGGATTGTGGAACTGACACCAGTGTTCATGAAACCCATAGAATCCACAGCACTTATTAAATTGTGCATCATTTTTGCCATGTATTTATGGAATTCCTGCTCTGTGCCAGGCACTATGCTAGGCAATCAGGATTAAGGGTGAATAGCTCATGGTTATTTTTCCCCCTTTATTATTGGAAGTATTACAGATGTCCCCTTTGTTTATTTTTCCCCACTGACCCTCTCCACCCTGGTGCACGCCCCTCCCAGGCCTTTACCGCTCTGTTGTCTGTGTCCATATATGCTTATAAGTTCCCCAGTTAATCACCCCTCTCCCTTGCCTTCCCTCTGAAATTCATTGTTCTCTTCCATGCTTCTATGTCTCTGGGTCTCAAATAGCTCACGATTCTTGTCATAAAAGGACTTCAAATCTAATAGGGAAACAGCTGTACATACAATCAAACTTCAAGTGGCTTGGTTGGTGGGATGATAGAGGTCCTGCAGAAATGTGGATGCGGGGCGGGGGGGGGGGGCCGGGGGGCGGAATAATTCCATCTGCTTGGTTTGGACCAAAAGGAAATATATGATAATAGATGTGGACTTGGATGCCTTTCATCAGGCAGAGGGTAGTCACCCAGGGCTGTAGACATTTCTAAACATAGTTCAATACAATGGGACCCATGCAATTTTAATTTAAACTATGTTGTTTACCTGTAAGGGTATTTGATAACTTCTTTCCAAGATAAAATTTTTCCTGAACCAAAGCTACCTCTTTGTTCCTGAGGATGGCAAACATTTATTGCCTACCAGGCATGTGCCGGACACCTTATGCATATCCCCTGATGCACCTCTGCAGCAAAGGTGACAGTATCAGTGTAATTAGATGGGAGAGGTCTGGAGACTGGCCCCTGGTCACACAGGGAGAGCGGGGCTTCTCACTCAGGTGTGTTTGACTTGAGAGCATGCTTCCCATCCTCCACCTCACTCCCACCCCAGAATACTGCCTCTCTCACTGTGTCAACCGCGACTACCGGTTTATGAAGGTGATGGCCCTGGCAAAATCCATGTGTTAGTCTGGGTTAATTTAACCCAATATTACCTTTGAGCAAGTCTTGGAATCAGGTGCTTTTTCAACATTTTGTTGGCACAGGGATGGAGAGCTCAGGTATTAATGGTCAGGCCCAGGACAATGGCCTGTTCTGCTGTCCCCTTGTCAGAGGGTGACTGACTCATGGAACACAAGGCACAATGCTCAGGAGAGTGAACCCCTCAATGACCGCAGCCCTGCTGCCTCAGGAGGGGTCAGCACGGGGAAAGGAGGGGAGGGACTCTCAGGAGCTAATTCTCCCAAGGAAGGCTGTCCTCTCTCCTGAGCCCTGATGCTGGGAGCCTCTGGCTACATTATGAGAAATCTTTCCTCAGGAGGAACCAGAGCTGCAGTTAAGTGACCTTAATCCTTAAGATCAGATGGCACCACTAGCAACGAGAGCCAGTGTGTAGCCCAGAGCTGGGAAGCCAGGCCACCTCAGAGGAGCCTCAGCACTGCTCTCCCTGGTGCTGCTTGTGTGCCCATCTCCCTCTGTCAGGATTCTCAGCCGGGCTGTCACATCATCCCAGACCTACATCTGAGCCTGGTCTTGCCCTCCTGGGCCCTTATCCACCAGGATAGCTGGGGATGACTTCTACTCCCTCCCAGCCCAGCAGGTTATGCCCCAAGACTGAGCTTTCCCCCACCCCTCATTACCCAAGACAGGAAAAGGCATTGTTCATCCTTAGAAAGGGATTGCAGGCCTACAAGAAGACTTATGAGCTGACATCTGTATCTCCAGTCAAAGCATCACTAGATGATTACTTCCCATTTACAGTGTCTGATCTCAGATCTCCACAGAAGGAGCCATAGCTCTCAGTCCTCTCTTCTTCAGTCTCCTACAATATTTACTTTCTTGCAACTAACTTAAAGTTTTTATTTGAATATCCATATGTCTTTATTCTGGGCTCAGAAGAGATGGATAATCAAAAGTTTCACTTCTCCCAAGCAAAATCATCACTAAATTTTCTGCCAGAGGCAGCTCAGTGTTGTAAGAGCAGAAATGTTGGTGTCAAATCTGGATTGAAATCTAGTTCTGCTGTTTACCATCAGTTTGCCTTTTGGGCACACTGTTTTACTCTGAGCCTTTTCTTCATTTGTAACGTGGCAATATGACCCATCTCACAGGATTAAGTATAAAATGCTCTCCATAGCCCTGCTGGTGACTGACACGGCCTCCTTTTATCTTATTGCTTGGCAATCCCCAAGAAGGTGGCTGTTCTCACTCCAACTCTTTTATCTGCTTATCTCCCAGTTGGACAGAGAAAGGAGGCACAGGGAAGGGCCCTTCCCTGCCCACTAAGAACACTTCCTGGAAATTGCACCATTTCCATTCTCATCCTATTGGCTGGAGGTTGGTTGCAGGGCTACACCTGGCTTGAAGGGAAGGTCTGAAATGTAGTCTTTATTCTTGGCATTTATTCATGCACCCTGCTGACATTTGGATGTTCTATTTCTGAGAAGGAAGGGGAGTATCGTAGGATGAATTCCCCAGGAAGCAGACTCTGAGACAAAGTTTAGCTTGCAGGATATTTATTAAGCAGTGCTCTATAATCAAAAGTGATGGATGGGAGGACAGAGGAAAAGTCAAACTACAGTGGAGGCCCAGTGACAGCCTCAGCAGGCCCCTACTGGTTGCTCTGAAGCTGATATTCCTGTATTGATCAGTTATTAGATAGGGGCTGGCCTGGTCTGGGAATAGGTGTGACCTTGAGTGAAACAGCTCTTGGCAGTGGAGGTGACCCCTGAAGAGACTGTCAGCTGGAGGTGTCTGTAGACAGCACTGCCAGCAGTTTGGCCAACAGTCCTTTATGGACGGGGTGCCAGGTGACTCACTTTGGTGTCCATCACAGGGAGAAGGGGAAGGCTAGCAGACCTGCCACTCTACAGCACAGAGTGTTGGTGAGGCTCAAACAAAATAAAAAGCAGAGCACTGACTATGGCAAATAGCCAGTCTCAGCTCTGGTAAGATCACTCCACCAATTATTTTAATGGCGAAAGTTTTCTTTCAGAGCACCCTCTGGGACTGAAGGAGTTGGCAATCCCTAGTCTAATGACCAAATTTAGAAAATAAAATATTGTGTTGGAAAATCTTTAATTTCTACTTCTTGTAGGTTAGTGTTTAGGCCTTGACTAATGAGTTGCATTAGAAAAGATAGTATTGGCACTGCTTTTGACTTGGTTTTCACTCAAGTGGAACTATAGGAAGAAGTACGTAATCAAGTTTGACAAAGTTTAATCTACTTTATTGTTATTTCAAAAACCACCTATATTTTGTTAATTCAGCCTACTTATTTTTGTTGTTGTAGTTGTTTTATTCTCTATTTCATTAGGGTTTCTTTTTATTCGACCACCATTGTCAGAGTAAGGACAGCTATACTCCTGGACACAGCTTTGTTGCACAACTTCATCCCTATCCATGGAGACCTGGAGTTACCACAGACACTAACCTGCTTGTCTTTGACCTCAGCACTTGCAGAAGGGAAGTCTCCCAGCTCTGAACATACTTCCTTTGGTGCATGTCTTTAATGTTTTAGCATAGAGCCGAGTGCCTTTTCAGTGTCAGCTAGTTGTTTGGGGTGTGGGGTAAGGGGTAGTTAGTTATTTGAGGCCTGTGGTGGGGGGAAGTTGTGATGGTGGGGTGATGACGAGGAACTGTTCTGCAGAAGGTCATTTAATTGAACATTCTGATGACTCAAGACCATTCCTGCTTCTTATATTTGTTGGACTCTGAGTTTGGCCTTTTGTGCCCAATTTTAGGTTGTAGGATTTTTGCTTTGGGTTCCATGTAAATTTGAGCTCTTGCTTTCTGTATTTCAGATATACATTGAGAGGTTTAGTCTGCTATTAGCATGCGTTCTCAGTATTGAATTTTTAGCAAAACAGGACTGTAGTGTCATCTTGTTGGTGCAGGAAAAGCTCTGGAGACCTGAAACATAATGATTATTGTGTTGTGTCTCAAGGGTCCTCATGTAAGTTCTGTATGTGGTAATTACCCACTTGGGAGAGACAGAATTGTGACTTCCACCCAGAATCGTGAGTTCTTTCCTGGCCTGAGAGTGATCATCCACCTCAGCATAGTGATTCCTGTGACAGGAGAAGTCTTTCTCCTGCTGAGACATTGGAAATTGACATAAAATGTCATTAATGAAAGTTTGGTAGAGAAATGATCCTAAAACTCAATAAGTGAATTGTTTTATAATATGACTTATTTACACCAGATTTTAAAGTAGACTTTCAAAGTAGACTATTGCTTTCTAAGTAGACTTTCTCAAGTTAATTTAACAAAATTATTGGGAAACATTTACATGTGAACAAATATTATTGGTTCTATCTTCAAATCTAAGCTTACAGAGAGAAGAAAAGATAAAATGTTTAAATCAAAAGATAATCGAGGTGTTTATCACCTAAACATTCAAAGATAGGAAAGGTCAACTTGACTAGACTATCTGTCTCCCCTCCCACCCCCGCCCCCACAACTCCTCCCAGTGTTTGGGTTCTTTACACATATTAGGGGAGAGAGTTCTTCTTTACTTATATGTATATACCTGTGAATCTCTAAATGTTTGATTTGGGATTATCTTAGAGTGTATAAATCCAGAGTTAAATCTCAAAAGAAAATGAATTGACATCAGTTTAAGATGACACGTGAAGGATTTCTATTAGATCCTCGTAAATCTTATTAATTGCTAAAATTTATTGCTAAAGAAGGCTCTGAACTTTGTGCTAAATATATATATAGATGGAGAGAGAGAGAGAGAGAGAGAGAGAGAGAGAGAGAGAGAGAGAGAGAGGAAGAGATTAAAGAAGAGTTTTCTGCTTTGGATGATAAAAAAGTTCTATACCCTCTTCCAAATTGGGACTGAACCATAATTCTGACTCCTTCCAAGTAATTTCAAATAATGATATGATCACAATACATTTTATAATTCTGCTTGAGATGCACAAACTATGCACTAGATCAGGCATCCCATATATCTTTTTATTACTGTAAGATTGAAGAGGAAGAAATGAAATATAATTAGACGTGCATTGTAAAGGATACAATATTAGATATATATAAGATCTTACCTGATACTTTTTATAATTGTGATAGTAAGAATGGATTAATACTTTATAATTTTACCTAATAAATCTGAATTTAATTTCTTTAAGTACAGTTTTAATGAGTAGGTATTTTGAATGACAGAGCAAATAGGAGGGGAAAGCCCGTTTGGTCACGAACTTGTCAGTAGAACTGGAGAAGAAAATCCAAGATTTTTTTAAAGATTTTTTTTTTATTGATTTTCTACAGAAAGGAAGGGAGAGGGATAGAGAGTTAGAAACATCGATGAGAGAGAAACATCGATCAACTGCCTCCTGCACGCTCCCCACTGGGGATGTACCCGCAACCAAGATACATGCCCTGGACTAGAATCAAACCTGGGAACTTTCAGTCCACAGGCCTACGCTCTATCCACTGAGCCAAACTGGTTTCAGCAAGAAATCCAAGATTTTTGACATCTGTTTCTTTCAACCCTATCTGACATGGCACTAACTTGTTCTTTTAGAGTACTCTTTAAAAAATAAATCTTCACAGAAGTTCAAAAGTGAAACAAGCCTTCAAATAATACGGAAATGAGCAATGCAGAATGAAACTCCTCCATACCCTCTGCCTCCTGAGCTTGCTTTCCAAAGGTCACTGCTATTTACAGTTGGGTGCACATCCTGACAGACATTTATCTATGTGGATACCAACCTCCAAGACTTTAACCAACTGAGAGACATTTAGTTGTCTATAGTTCTTCACTAAGAGCTTTTAGCCAAATAGTGAAATATCTATTGAAATTCAACTGGAAATGAGTAATTAGATATGTTAAAAGTGATTTAAATCTGTACTCTTACAGAAGCCTAAACAACTTACTAGACAGGGGTTATTTCAAATGGTAGTTCAAAAACGAGAGCTATTTAAAAAGTTCCTAGACCAGAATGATTTAATATTTCCCAGCTGTTAGAAAGCATTGGCAAAAATGGTGTTTGTAGCTCCAGACTCGCACAGGTAGAGGGTTGAGTGTCCAGGAAAGTAATTGACTTTCAATGCCGAGATCTTCTGTGCAGTTGCTTTCCAAAGAGGGCTGCACTAGGTGAGTGCTTTTAGAGGCTTTTATTTCTTCCTGTACTCTCTATTTTCCCCAACCGTTAAGGGAACTTTAATATTGGAGATCTGGGGGAGAATTTAAGATAAAAAAACAAATACACAGTGCTTATGTCATTCTCTAAGATGAAACATGATAATTATAATTCTTTAGGGAAATGCTTTCATGTACTTTGCAATTTTTCAATGGAATAATTCAACTGGTCCTTACATATGGATTGGTGAACTGTAAAGGTGTTTTTTTGTAGAAACATGGTTGAAGGATAGTGCTGAAGAATAAACGGCATTATGTTTGTGCCACTGGAATAAATCATTTCAGTTTTGTGAATGCAGGACTATGATAGATGGTTCATTCTTGTCACTAAGCATTAGACATGCTGCTTAACTAAAAAGGTTGAAATCCCCTATGAATTTATACTTTTGCTTTGGGTAGTAGGGGAAAGGAATTATTAGCTCTGGTATTATGGGTTTGTTTGTAAAAATTTAAAAGGAAATACTTAGTATATGGTTTTCTGTACATGAGGATATATGACTGAATAATAAAAATAACAGTTTACCCTTATGGAATGCTTATTATGTGCCTGCCATGCTCTGAGGATTTAAACATTAAACAATCCCAATAAACCTATTAGATATACCTATTATTATCCCCACTTTACACATGAGACATAGAAAAGGTGAGCACCAGATTCAGGGACAGCTGGAGAGTGGTAGGGCTGGCCTGGGTGTTGGGATCTTTCTGGTGATGGTGACAGATTTGCACTGAGCTAGTTGTGGCCAATGAAAGGCAGGAGATTTTGAAAAAAAATGTGCTATAGGTAAGAAGATGCAGCTTGTGGCTGTGGGATGGGCAATGATTTCATTTTCATAAAACTGGCTCACATAGAAACTTAAAAATGACCACCATGCTTACTTAAACTAACTGTCTGAGACATTTGCCCAAATTTTGGGAGTTTTTCTCTGCTGGTGAAAAATTTGAAATATAATTACATCTAGACAGTACTGGTAAATTATTAAAGTTAGAGAATTCTAAATATGTTTTAAAGCTTATATAAAATACTGAAAAGCATACAAGTGTTAGAGTGAAGTATGTGTATAAATATATAAATACAATTTTAAATTTAAAAAAATTGGTTAATATTGAGTTATCTTTGCTACTTTTAATTATAGGATGCAGGGTGGAGCAAAAGTAGGTTTATTGTTATTCATTTGGAAAATTATGCTATAATTAATAAGTAATAATATAAGAATAAAGTCTGTTTTTCATATTCACAACTATAAGCTTAATTTTGCCCCACCCTGTATGTAATAAAAAGGTTTATGTATTTTATGCTAACCAAATTGCATTTTACATTGTATAAAACTTGGACATAAAATAAAACGTTTTAAATAAGATTGTGTTTTTACCAAGTTATATTCTAAATTTCTGTACCAACCAATAAGTTATCTTTTTGTACTTATGATAAATTTTACCTCAAACGTTAAATTTTCTTTTATTGCTAATCCTCCTTGGTGGTTAGTTCCTGTCCCTTGGTATTTCCCTATTATAATAAATAATACCTATAAGATATTTAGAAAATGCCTTTTTATTTCTTATGAAATATTGTGTTTTTAAAGTTAAATTTATATATTGGGAAGCATGCTAAAAATGAGATTTTAAAGTATATTTTTAAATATCAGGAAGATTTCTTAGGGAAATTGAAAAATACATGATTTTCCTAAATTGGGATTATTTTATTTTTCTTGATCAAGTTCAAGCCTTGCTTTTAATTTCAAAGGCCCTGTTCTTGCTTATAGAGTTCAAGTAGGATATATTCAATGATTGCATCTGTTAATTACTTTGGTTTTCTGGATACTCTTTTGGCTTCTCGACTCTTTGTATCAAGTTAATGAATGTGTTTAATCAAATTATAAAGAGTTATCAAGAATGCTTTCTGGGGATATTTGGGCATTCTGATTAATTGAACTTTTTAGTTAGTTAAAGGCTAATAAAAAAAATACCTTATTGCAACCCAGGTTTGAAGTTGTTCTAAAATGCATTTTCAGCCTGGCCAGCATGGTTCAGTGATTGAGTGTCAACCTATGAACCAGAAGGTCATGGTTTGATTCCTGGTCAGGGCACATGCCTGGGTTGCGGACTCTATCTCCTATGTGGGGCGTGCAGAAGGCAGCTGACCCATGATGCTTTCTCATCATTGAGGTTTCTATCTCTCTCTCCTCCCTTCCTCTCTGTAATCAATAAAAATATTTTATAAATAAACAAAAACACATTCCTCCCAGGAACTCTATATAATGAATATCATTATAAACATTAATAACTGTGGGGTCAGACAATATTGTATTTCAGATTGTGTCTAACCCTGTCTATTGTGTAACTTGTATGGTGAGCCCCAGGGTCTCATTAGTAAAGAGAAGATACCTGATTCAGGGCTGTTGGGATGATTAAATGAAATAATCCATGTAAAGGGCTTAGCATTCTGCCCAGTGCTAGTAAAAGCTCAGTAAATTGTAGATATTTTATTGCTGCCAGTGACCATTAGCATTATCCTTCTGGATTATACTACAGGATTGGGAAGTTAATTTATGTATGCATGCATGCACACATTATGTCATTCAGCAAGTAAAAGTAATAAAAGTCATGTTATACTATATCAAATCCTACATGGAAAAAAAGCTTTAATACAATGCCTGGAAAATGTCACTCACTGACCTCATATTTTGTCTCATGAAACAAGGAATTATTCCTAATGCATAGCAATTGATGTAGATGCATATTTCTTTTTTATTGTTATAGGTGTTACATGTAATGAAACACTCTGCAAGCAAAAAACAAGCTTAAGTCTGTTTTTTTAAACTTGTACTTTTAAATCTTCTCTATAACTAGTTAATACTTTAAATAATCCTCAGAACATCACAAATAGTTTTCAGTGTTACCATATGGTCAGTTTATACCCAGTGTGTAAAATCCTTCTCCACATCTGGAACAAAATTATATTTGATTTTAAGAGCTTATCTAACTAGGTAAGGAAGTGAAATAGAAATATACACCTCTTCTTAATCTAATGTTTAAAAATTAGTTAAACATGGATTTCCAGTGTTGCACAGAAAAAAATGCCCATAAAGTTAGTTGTAGTTTATAATGAATTGAGGCTAGCTTGACCCAACTATGACAGATTACATATACTTAAAACATTTGAGGCTTGATATTTTTAACAATAAATTTTGAGAACTCCCACCCTGATCTGGAAGAGCCTTCAGGGCAAACTGATGGTCCCCACTCATGCACCTGGCCTCTATCTTATCTAATAAAAGAGTAATATGCAAATTGACCATCACTCCAACACACAAGATGACTGCCCCCATGTGGTCAAAGATGGCTACCCCCATGTGGACACAAGATGACCATCACAAGATGGCCAGCAGGGGAGGGAGGTTGAGAGGGACCTGGTTACAAGGGAGGGCAGTTGGGGATGATCAAGCCTGCAGGGTAGGGCAGTTAGGGGTGACCAGGTTGGCAGAGGAGGGAATTTGGGGGTGACTGGGCCTGCAGGGAAGGGCAGTTGGGAGGGACCCGGGCCTGCAGGAGAGAACAGTTGGGGTGGGGGAAGCAGGCCTGCAGGGGAGGGCAGTTAGGGGTGACCAGGCCCACAGGGGAGGGCAGTTAGGGGCAAACAGGCTGGCAGGGGAGCAGTTAGGCATCAATCAGGCTTGCAGGGGAGTGGTTAGGGGGTAATCAGGCTGGCAGGCAGAAGCAGTTAGGGACAATCATGAAGGCATGCAGGGGAGCAGTTGGGAGCCAGCAGTCCTGGATTGTGAAAAGGATGTCTGACTGCTTGTTTAGGCCCAATCTTACCAGGGTGGGGCCTAAACGGGCAGTCAGATATCCCTCGAGGGATCCCAGATTGGAGAGGGTGCAGGCTGGGCTAAGGGACACCCCCCCCCTATGCATGAATTTCATGCACTGGGCCTCTAGTATTTAATATACAGCAGTTAGTCTCTGTTTTTTTTTTTTTTTTTCATGTAGCCAATGAAAATGAAAATCATTTCAGGTTGGCTGGCTGAGTCCCCATTCTAAGTCCAGATGGTTAGTAACATTGGCTTTATCTTCTCCCTCCTTTGCCCCTTACCTACACTTCTTAATAAAACTAGGCCAGTTTGCTATCTTTTTTTTTATCCCTATCCTATTTTTCATCTGTTATGTTTTTCCATTCATATGTTTTCCATTAATATATTCTCTCTCTGCCTGATTCCACATTGTGGTTGTATTTCAATAAATAGTATTTGAAGAATACTTGCCAAAACAAAACAGAGAAAAACATTCATTTTTAACAGGTGTTAATGGTGGACTTTAGAAAGAATGTAGTTTCAAAATATACATGAGCTAGCTATAACTGGCCTAACCAATGTTGTATCTTAGTTCTTTTTTTT
>JAAGEH010000041.1:39723166-39935338 GCA_011751065.1 Lasiurus cinereus | reverse complement strand
TACAGGATGATGCTCCAACCAACTGAGCCACCTGGCCAGGGCTATATTTTAGTTCTTGCATTGGGATTTTCTTCTCTTACCCTATTAATATGCCAGGTACTGTCCTGTGTGCTTTGCATACTGTATCTTATTTAATTCATTCTTCACAACAACATGAAAGGTATTTAGTATTATTCACATTTTACAAATGAGCAACCTAATGGCTAGAGACATGGTCCTATAAATAATAAGTAGTAGATAAGGAATTTGAACCCTTCAAATTAAATCCAGGTTTATTTAACTCCAACATGCATGCTGTTTTTTATTACCAGGGCTTTCTTCTACCCAGATGTTTAGTCAATAAGTACCAAGAGAGCTTTAGAACACAGAATAGCTGTAAGTTCTGATTGAGTTCTTTGGCTCTTGGACACGTAAGTTTGAACAAGCTTCAGGATGTATGTGTTAGTGTGTATATGTTTACTTCAGTTTTACTACATGCATATTTGTATTATGTTATTTTTTATTTTTATTTTTTAAAATATATTTTATTGATTTTTTACAGAGAGGAAGGGAGAGAGATAGAAAGTGAGAAACATCGATGAGAGAGAGACATCGATCAGCTGCCTCCTGCACACCCTGCTGTGGAGATGTGCTTGCAAGCAAGGTACATGCCCCCAGCCGGAACCGAACCTGGAACCCTTCAGTTCGCAAGCCGATGCTCTATCCACTGAACCAAACTGGTCTCGGCTATGTTATTTTTAAATAATGAAAATATAAAGGTAACCTGTATGCTATTTGTTTAAAGAATATTTTACCAAGATATTGACTACATAATATTAATTCATATATCTTAAAACTCATTAAATACTAGTGATCTTAAATAGTAAAGATTGTATAATGGGCAATTATTTCTAATGAGTCAAATAAACAAATTGGATAATTTCTTGTGTGTATAATGACAGTTCACCTATCTTATGTAATAAAAGCTAAGTGTCTGGTTATCCATTTAACCAAGCAAAGGGTAATATGCTAATGATATTGTAAGGCCGCTCAACTGTTTGCTCTGACATGCTCTGACCACCAGGGGGCAGATGCTCAGACTGGTAGGTTAGCTTGCTGCTGGGGTCCAGCCAATTGGAACTGAGCAAGATGGGCTGGACACACCCTGGAGCTCTCCTGCAGTTCCTCCCCAGCTAGCCAACCTTTAGTGTCCCTCCTTAGACCCGATTGTGCACCAGTGGGGTCTCTTGGGTTGGCCTGCACCCTCTTGCAATCTGGGATCCCTTGGGTGATGTTGGAGAGCCACCTTTGGCCTGATCCCACAGGCCAGGCCGAGGGACCCCACTGATACACAAATTTGTGCACCGGGCCTCTAGTTTTATAATAATGCTTTGTCTTCCTCTGTTTCTTCACACATGTATAGTTTTCATTGGTATATTAGTGAATTAATTAGGTTAAAAATTTCATATTGTGCCTAAGAGTGTGTTAGATAGTTAATTTCAGTATGTTGGGGGGAAGCACCTTCACTGTGAAGTACTTTGAATAATGACATAAATATCCAACAATAAGTGGGAAGAAAACATTGACATGCTCTAAACATTTACAATCTGTGCATACACTGCCACATATGTTCTTCATGGTCACCACTCATTTTAAAACTAGAGGGCCTATTCCTACTTAACTTGTATCATGGCATTCAGATATGAAGACTTGGGAGCCAAGGATATAAGTTCTAATAGACTTGGAAGCAAAGTCAACTTGGATGTATATTCAAATACTTAACACCAGCCAAAATTGATTAGTCACATCCATGTCATTATCAGCACCCCATAATGAGTGATGGATGCTTATAATTTAATTTTATACTTTAAAACATAAATATCAGCCATGGACCCAAGTTACTGTATTACTACCATCTTTTCTTTTGAAGAAAAGTTACAAAAATAATGTAAGTATAGAGATAAATTCAGAGTGAGATATAAAGTTTTCAGTTGTATTTACTGTTCCTCCTACCTTGTGTTTGGGAACCTAAATGATGAGTCAATGTCTGATAGGAAGTGCTAGGCTGAATGATGACTCCCTGAAAACCATTATGTTGAAACCTAAGCTCAGATGTGTTGATATTAGGAGGCAGGGCCTTTGGGATGTGATTGGGTTATGAGTGCTCAGACATCATGAATGGGACTAATGCTTTTTAGACTCCCCAGACAGCTCCTGTACCCCTCTTCCATGTGAAGGGAGAGAGAGAGAGAGAGAGAATCTCGTACCCCTTCTTCCATGTGAATCCAGAAAAAGAGAGAGAGAGAGAGAGAGACAGAGAGAGAGAGAGAGAGAGAAAGAGAGAGAGAGAGATCTGTGAACCGGAGAGAGAGCTGTCTATGAATCAGGAAATGACCTCTTTTAGACACTGAATTTGCTGGCATTCTGATCTTCCTTCCCAGCCCTAAGAACTGTGAGAAATAAATTATTGTTTAAAGCTACCCAATTCATGCTATTCTTATAGCAGTCTGAAGAGACTAAGACAAGAAGTTACAGTCTCACCTATAGTCCCACCAGCATACCCACAAGTGGGTCTTTGTCTCATCTCTCTTGAAGATAGTTTATTGGGGAGGTACCCACATTCTGTCCATGTAGGGATTTTATCAGTCATTTGCTAAGATGAGAATGGGTCCTAATTTTTTAAATGGAAATCTGTGCATCTTCAAGATTAAACAAATCCAGCAGGGTCTACAAGATTACCCATCCTTAGTAGATTTCTCTAACTCTCTAACAGTATGAACCTTGCAGTTGATCAGTTTGTCACCACTTCTAGTTCCAGTCTGTGCATGAATTGCTGAGGTATGGTAATAAAATATTTAACTAAAACAAACAGAAAACCCCTTTTGTTCCTCTCATTATGTACCTGGGTAAAGCGAACATTACATCTGTGATGTTAGCCTGTGTGCTAGAGCCATTAAGAATTGAAGAATTGCTCTGGCTGGTTTGGCTCAGTGGATAGAGTGTTGGCCTGCAGACTGAAGTGTCCCAGGTTTGATTCTGATCAAGGGCATATACCTGGGTTGCAGGCTCAATCCCCATCTCTGGTTGGGGCGCCTGTGGAGGCAACCAATTGATGTGTCTCTCTCACAGCTATGCTTCTCTCTGTGTGTCTCTCTCCTTCCTTCCACTCTCTAAATATCAATGGAAAATATCCATGGGGAAGGATTAACAAAAAAAGAAAAGACAATTGAAGAATTATATAACAGCAACGTCCACCCCACTTTTTTGCTTTGTCCTAGTGAAATCCAGCCCCTGATTTTAATTTCTGCCCTTGGGCAAGTCTTTTCTCCTTTCTAGATTTGGTTTTCTTTTAACCTGTGAGTTGAGAAGGTGGGGTGAGAGTACATTTGAGTTTCTTTTTAGCTCTGACTCTATGAAGGAGTACTATGCCTTATTTGACTCAGAAGATCCCAACAGATGACTTTAAGGTTCATTGTAGCCTTTGTTCCAGTGTTTTCTCGGTAAGGCTTCCCCATAAGCAGACATCAAAATGCTATCCTCATTCTCTCCAACAATCTTTCTAAAGTTCAGAAATGTGATTTGTAGGAGGAATAAGAGAAGGAAGTATAAGTCACAGCAGCAGTGGGGAAACATTAATCTGAAAAACCATATATTTCCTGTCCCCTTTCAGCATCTAGCATCGCCTCTTATTTCTGTTATGTTGGGCACAATGAAACATGGATCTTGATCCATTTTTGTCCCTTCCTTTCTAGCCTACTTTTATTAATGTCCCTCAGGCCTCTCCAATAGTATTGGTGCCAATTTCTCTTTTTAGTAAGTTATTATGCAGATCTTTGGGGATGACTGTCAAAATGCTTAATAAAAACTAGGTATTTAAACTAACTCTTAATTTGGGGCTTTGAATAAATATCTGGTGACCCAGCAGTACTACTCCTAGATATTTATGCAAGTGAAATGAAAATGTATATTTACACAAAAAACCTGTACATGAATGTATTTATAATTGCCAAATACAAGAGGAGAGGCTTGACTAAAAGGGGGCACAGGTAGAACTGTGAGGGGGATAGAAAGAAGTGGTGTATATCTTGATTGTACTGATGGTGGTTATATGACTGCAGTTGTGTGTCAGAAGTCACAGACCATCCTCTAAAGGGGATGAATTTTCTTTACATAAATTATAGTTCAATTAAAAAAATGAAAAAAAATCCTATTAAAGGTGCCTGGAAAGAAAATAATATTTCAAATATTGAGATATTTTTAAATACCTAATACTCTGTTGGACATTTTGGGACAAAATAGAAATATAGACATTATAGAAATATGGGACATTTTGTTCACAAGGAACTTATACTTTATGTAAGGAGCTGAAAACGTAGGATATTTTTTTAAAGACATGTTATTAAGACACAAAGATTATTGGAAACAATCCTTTCTTTTGTCCCCAGACAACTGCAGTAAATATAAGAATTGTAAGCAGAGAAAAAAACAAAAACCACGTAGGTTATAAACAATTTTAAAGTGTGGCACCAGGGTTTTTTAAAATGTTGGCTGACAACTTCTTATATTTCAACATTTGGGGGCAGGAGAGGGGAGGAGAGCCAAGTCATAAAACTAGTAATAAAATGCAGATTAATCCTGTTTTCCTGAAAAGGTACAGAGTAAATATTTATGAATTGGTTTTTATTCCTAGCCCAAAATAACTACTTTTGACGATCCCCATTTCAAGGCACAGTTCCATTAGGAAAGCATATCTAAATAAATTTAATTTGTTTGTGCAATTCAAGTGAGACAAACGGTTCCGGGAATACTGAATCCTGCTGAACTTCCTCACACACCCTCACCAGGCAATTATCACTCCAAGGGCAGTGGAAGAGACTGCCAGTTGTCTGCCAAATACCTGCTCTCCCTTTCCTTAGCAACAGAATCCCATTTTTATTTCAGGGAAGCAGTTGTCCCTAAAAAAAAAGAAAAAAAAAAGACAGTTCCCAGCCTTCACTGGGGTCAGGTGTGGCTGGGTGGCTGTTTCCGTGTTGTGTGTGGATGCCCAGAAAGACACGCAGGGGAGCTGGCTCAGCTCTGGTGTGAGGCGAGGGTGGGGCGGTGGCACCTGCTTCTGCTGTCTGGAATGCAGCCCTGATGGGGTAACATTACTTCCCTCCCCTCATTGACCCCCTCACCGACCCCCCTCCAGGACACAGTCTCCCTCTCCGCTGAGACAGGAGAGCTTACTAACAGCCAGTGGAGTAGTCCTCCTCTCTATGGTCAGCCCCTTGAATCTGCCTGGTCCGGTAACCATGGAAAAGTGACCCTGGCGAGCGTTTCCCACTTTCCCAGCAGCGCTCTAAGTCCATCCATATCTCATCTCACAGAAATCTCCTGTCCCCAGGAAGGAAGTCCTGGCAGTGCCCACATTTCACTGTAAAGAAGTGGAAAGGCCGGGAGAGGAGATGAAACCGGCACCACTGCTGGGTGGGGCAGCTGGGAGGCTTCCCTGCTCCCAGACTGTGCTGCCCATTCATCTTCCTCCAACCGTTGTTGCTACGAGTCATTGAAAGACACCAATTCAGCATCATGGAGCCCTACCCATCACCCGCTTCTCTGTTCCTGAATATCAGTACCCTCCATCCTACAGAATTCCCATAGCACAAGTCTTCATTTGACTCACCGGCCCTATGATTTCATGAAGACATCAGTTCTCAGCCCTCTTCTCTGGCAGAAGCACCCGGGGGCGTGCGCTTGAGGAATGAGAGGAGGGAAGCGTTGACTCAGTTGCCCTTCCTTCAGACTCCTCTCTGTGCACCCCTCTGAGCTCCCTAAGCTTACTGGTCCAGATGCCCTGATAAGGTTTCTGTCTGCTTAATGTTTCCTCCATAAGAGCTTAGTGCCAACAGGCCCTGCATAAAGCCCCCTTTCCGTCAAGTGGAGCAGTCTTAGTCACGTCTACATGTTTTGTGAACTCAGGGAGTAAGTTTATTTCTTATTTATTTATTTTACATTTTGCTTTTTAATTGTATTGGGGTAACGTTACTTAATATGAAAATATAGGTTACATGTGTGATTACTAACTTACAAAATCTGTATATAGGACCATGTGCCCACCACCCAAAGTCAAATCTCCTGTCTCCTCCTATTAGGACCCCATCTTTCCCCCATAGCCCTCCCTCTGGCAACCATCACACTGCTATTTGTGTTCGTAAGTTTCAGTTTTATATTCCACATATGAGTTAAGTCACATGGTTCTTAGTTTTCTCTGTTTGATTTATTTCACTTCGCAAAATGTTCTCAAGGTCCATCCATGTTGTTGTAAATGACGCTATTTCATCCTTTCTTATGGCCGTGTAGTACTCCATCTACTCCATAGATGTGTGTATGTACCACATCTTCTTTATCCAGGCCTCTATTGCAGGGCTCTTGGGCTGTTTCCAACTCGTGGCCACCGTGAATAGTGCTGCGGTGAACATAGGGGTGCATATATCTTTGCATATAAATGATTTCGAGTTTTTCAAGTATGTACCCGGGAGTGGGATTGTTGGATCATTTGGTAGCTCCATTCTTAATTTTTTGAAGAATCGCCAGACTGCTTTCCATAGTAGTTGTACCAGTCTGCATTCCCACCAGCTGTGAATGAGAGTTCCCTTTTCCCCACAACCCTTCCAACACTTGTTGCTTATCTTGTTGGTAATGGGCACACTAACTGCTGTGAGATGGTATCTCATTGTGCTTTTAATTTGCATTTTCAGGGGTTAACTTTAATAGGGAAAAGGATCTAAGCATTCTTATATGACAAGTGTCGTGTTTGTTGTTTAATAAATGCCTGAAGGAGAGTCATTGGAGAGGAATTTGCAGCTTCAGTAGGCTTTGGTGCCAGGACTGGCCCCGTCTGTGAGACAGTGACTAAACATTTCAGGGGGCCGATCAGTTTGCTACCTGTTTGGCCACACCAGCGTCCACTGTCCTAAACCCCTTTGTTCTTTGCAGCCTGCATAGTGCCCCCTTTCCTTCAGAATTTTATCAGGCCATTCTACTATTTGGCACTGTTTGCTGATTATTTCTCCAGGCTGGTTTTCCTTCTCTAACTAGGTTGTAAGCTTCTTGCAGGCACAAGATTAGTACAGTGAGTCTCATCAAACACACATTTCCCTCATGTTTCCTGGGGTGAGATGAATGTTACTCATTTGGCTTCAGAAGAGGCTGCTCCTGTGGAATTTGCATAATTACTATTTCATTAAGGTACTTATCGGCAGGTTACAATTGTTAACAATAAAAAGCCAGCTCCAGAATGTAGATGAGATGCACTCATTATGTAAATTTATTAAAAACATTGAGTACTAGATAACGTTATATAAGTACATGAAACTATAATCTTTTTATGTGAGAAAGTTTAAGGAGATAAAGATTTCAAAAGATTCTAAAAAAAAAAAATGGCAAGGATGATACAAAATCCATCTAGTGTATAAATAAAAGCTCCAGTGTATTCTATACCTATATGTGACATCACTAAATCTCTGTATCTAATTTTGACCTGAAGAAATCCCATTGGGAGTCAGTCTGGTTAATGGGTCCTGAAATGACTGATGAGAGAGAAAATACCTCCTCGTGAATTTCCCTGTTCTAGTCCGTCTTTACTTATTACACTCAAAATAACACAAGAGAAGCGCAAAGAAGCTAAATGACCTATTTTTGAGAGAATCTATTTCTTAAAGGAGAAATAAAATATTCTCACTTCAGGTGGAATTCACATTTATGAAATTTGTGTCTTTTTGAAGAGCATTGAGTAAGTTGAGGGTTATTTTTTTATTTTAGTGACTTTTGGGGGTAAATCAATCCTACTTTAAATATACTTGGAGTGCTTAATGTTTTAAAAGAAGCCGTAATCCTTTTATAATAAAAATCCAATCTAGCCAAAACCAGTTGGGCTCAGTGGATAGAGCGTCAGCCTGTGGACTGAAAGGTCCCAGGTTCAATTCCAGTTAAGGGCATGTACCTGGGTTGCGGGCACATCCCCAGTAGGGGGTATGTAGGAGGCAGCTGATCGATGTTTCTAGCTCTCTATTACTCTACCTTCCTCTCTGTAAAAAATCTATAAAATATATTTTAAAAAAATCCAATCTAATAAAAGAGTAATATGCAAATTGACCATACCTCTGCTACACCCACCAGCCACGCCCACCAGCCAATCAGAATGAGAATGCAAATTAACCCAACCAAGATGGCTACAGCCACAAAGAGAGTAGGAGAGAGGCTTGGATTTCCCCTAGTGATGGAGGAAACCAACTGCCCAGACCTCCACTTAAGGCTACAAAGTTTTGACTGTAGAAGATAAATAAATCCCAGATACCAGGGCCTCCTCTTGGGTCACCTGTAAACCACCATAGGCCCCTCATCCAGGCCACCCCACGCCCCAAGGGATTACCCATCCTGATCTAGGACACCCTTCAAGGCAAACCAGCTGGTCCCCACCCGTGCACCAGGCCTCTATCCTATCTAATAAAAGAGTAATATGCAGAGTGACCACCACTCCAACATACAAGATGACTGCCCTCATGTGGTCACAAGATCCTACCCCCAAGTGGACACAAGATGGCCATCACAAGATGGCCACCACAAGATGGCCAGCAGGGAAGGGCAGCTGGCAGGGACCAGGCCTGCAAGGGAGGGCAGTTGTGGGCAATCAGGCCAGCAGGGGAGGGCAGTTAGGGTATGACCAGGCCAGCAGAGGAGGGAAGTTGGGGGTGACTGAGCCTGCAGGGAAGGGCAGTTGTGGAGGGGGGGAACCCAGGCCTGCAGGGGAGGGCAGTTAGGGGTGACCAGGCCCATAGGGGAGGACAATTAGGGGAAAACAGGCAGGCAAGGGAACAGTGAGACATCAATCAGGCTGGCAGGGGAGTGATTAGGGGGTGATCAGGCTGGCAGGCAGAAACAGTTAGGGGCAATCAGGAAGACATGCAGGGGAGCAGTTGGGAGCCAGCAGTCCTGGATTGTGAGAGGGATGTCCAACTGCCTGTTTAGGCCTGATCCTTCCTGGGATCCTAAACGGGAAGTCAGACATCCCTGAAGGGGTCCCAGATTGTAGAAGGAGCAGGCTGGGCTGAAGGACATCCCATCCCCCACTCCCCATGCATGAATTTCATGCACCAGGCCTCTAGTTAAATATATTAAGCATGCACACATACACTCACAGACAAGTTTAAATCAACTTGCTAATTCTATAAAATAGCCTGTTAGAATTTTGATTGGCAGTGCAATGAGTGGGTCAATATCAGTTACAGTTCACCAATGAAACCATCTGGGCTTAGCATTTTCTCTGTAGGGAAGTGTTTGATGATGAAATTAATTTAGTATAGTGTAACAGGGTTTTAAGCATCCAATAAAGGTTTTGGGGATCCACACAGGCCCTATGTAGCAGAAAATTGCTGTTGTGTGGTGATGGCATGAAGTGAATTGGTAGAACAAACCATTTCAGAGTACCGCCAGGGCCATATAGGACTGAACGCTAATGGGGGATAAGTGATCAGACCAGCGTTTTATGCTTGTGATGCTTTTCACCCTGAATGTTTTGATTTTAATTAACTCATTAGTTTGATTATTTGTTTATTTATTTTTTGCATAGAAGGGGAGACCTTCTTAAAAGGTCTGGTCTTATAGGTCTGAGGTGGGGCCTGAAACGTTGCATTTACAATGTCTCACCTGTTGCGGATGCTACTGGTCTGAGGACCACACGGAGTAGCAGAGGCTAGTGTAGAACAGTAGCAACCACAGGAGGGAGGATCCAGATAGTCTGGCATGGAGACTTCTCTCTAACCCTCTTTTACCTTTAGTGATGTGAATAGTCACATTTTACTTTTTCTGCTTAGGACACATACATCCCCCCCCTGCCCCCAACACACACACACTGAGGTGTTATATGTATAAAATCCTACAGACTAAAAAACTGTAGGAATATTCTACATTAACAAAAATATCTTCCGTGGATAGAGCTAGTTTTATTTCTTCTCCAATCTGTATGTCTTTATTTCTTTATTCTTCTTTATAGCACTAGTAGGACCTCCAGTCCAAAAAAATGAATAGAAGTGGTTGAAACACATCCTTGCCTTGCTCTTCATCTTAAATGAATGAATTCAGTCTTTCATTATTATTTTAGCTACAGGTGTTTTGCAGCCCTGGATCAGATTGGGAATTTCCATCCCATCCTTAATTTGCTGAGAGTTTTTCTTCCTCTCTTAAATTATGAAAGGGTGTTAAATTTTGTTAAGTTCTTTTTCTGTATTGTGATGATCATATGGTTTTTCAGCTTTATTCTGTTAATCTGAAGATTTACGTTGATTTTTACTGTTATGTCACCCTTGCATATTTGGGCAAACCCTACTTGGTTATACATTTCTGGGTTCAGTTTGCTAGTGTTTTGTTAGGAAAATGCTGCCTCTATGTTCATAAGGGATATTTGTTTATACTTTTACTGTCTTAGACTTTGTTTGTCAAGTTGTGATGTCAGTTGTGCTAGCTTCATAAAGTAAGCTGGGAAGCATTTCCCCCTTTATTTCCCACGAGATTTTGTGTAAGACTGGCATTATTTCAAGATTGTTTTGGCTATACTGGAGTCTTTACATTTCCATATGAAAGTTTAAATCAACTTGCTAATTCTATAAAATAGCCTGTTAGAATTTTGATTGGCAGTGCATCGAGTGCGTCAATATCAGTTACAGTTCACCAATGAAACCATCTGGGCTTTGCGTTTTCTCTGTAGGGAAGTGTTTGATGATGAAATTAATTCAGTATAAATAGGGCCATCCAGATTCCCTCCCCCCATCTCCTTCTCAGAATCATGGTAATTTGTGTATCTAACTCATTTTAAACCTATACTCCTCACCTTCCTGCAGCTGGTGGGTGCCCAAAATAACTTTACTTGAATCTTCCTGGACCTCTGGAGAAAGAGATTGATTTGGGGAGAGCCGGGAGTGAATAATATTTCAGATAGACTACATAGTACACGTGGGAGTAAGCATGCTATTTTAGAACTTCAGATGGGAAGAAACTTAGGGAAGAGCGGAAGAGCGCCAGGGTGCAGCCACAGAGACAGGCTGTCTGCCATGGGATCACATCCCCTCACTGGCAGTGTCCCTGGGAAATGGCGACTTGGTGCTTTGTTTTGACATTGGCAAACAAGTTCTAGAAAGACACTGAAAGCCTCACCTCTATTCTAACGTATTCTCATTAAGTTATAAGATATACACATCTTATTATATCTTCATGGTTTTTATTTCTAGGTACATTTTTCATTTATAAGTCTACCAGTGATTTGCAATGAATTTTAAAGTCATTAGTATGAATTAATGCACCACCGCTGCACTAATACATTTTTCTAGACTTCTTAGTAGTGAGATGTCTGTTTTGACATTAATTTATAGAGGTGATTTTTTTAATAAGGAAAGGCAAAGGACCTGAGTCATTCTAATTAGATAAGTGTGCAGTCTCAATAGCACTAATAGAACTGTTTATTTTATGGACTTGAAAAGAAGACTAATGGTGTTATAGCACTTGACTTTCTCAATCAGTCATATCTGTGACTCACTAATGTACCTTCCGAGCAGCTGGACTGCGGCCTCCATGGCGTAGCTCTGTAAATCCATTTTTCCAGAAGAGGAAATACTTTCAGGGAGTGAAAATATGCCCCCCCCTCTCTCTCAGTGAACCCTGTATATACAGATCATATCTGTTTTTGGTAGCTCTCTAGAAATATGTCTTTGTTAAAGGATTTGGGCATTTATTCTTAAATATCAATAGATTTGTGGGGTGTTTTTTAAAGAAAATGCAAGGGAAGGAGGGGGAAAGACAGCATTGATCAGTTTCCTCCTACACACACCCTGACCAGGCCCAGGAATTGAACCTGCAACCCAGGCATGCACTCTTGACTGAAAATCAAACCCACAACCCTTCCATGGCCAGGCCAACAATTGAACCACTGGACCACACCAGCCAGGGAAATAATAGATTCTTTATTAGAAATCCAATTTATATATTTTAGTTAGAAATATATTGTCTTTATTTCATCTAAATCCACTCCTGTATAGAACTTAATATACCATGTCATTCCCCTGTAGATAGATATATTGTTTGCTCGCTTTCCCCCCTCCCTTTTTCCCTCCCTCCCTCCCTTCCTGTATAGCTATACCATATGTAGATACAATCTCACAATAAAACGTTGAGTGAAAGAAAGCAAGTTGTAGAAGAATATATATATATACACTGAATGGCCAGATTATTATGATCTCTGAACACATACTAATCTGGCCACTCAGTGTGTGTGTGTGTGTGTGTGTGTGTGTGTGTGTGTGTGTGTGTTATATATTAGATGCCCAGTGTATGAATTTGTGTATGGGTGGGGTCCGGCCAGCCTGGCCAGGGGGAGGGGACATGGGTGGTTGGCCGGCCTGCCTGCTGGTTGAACTCCTGGTCGAGGGGACAATTTGCATATTAGCCTTTTGTTATATAGGATATACACTGAGTGGCCAGGTTATTATACGTTCAGAGATCATAATAATCTGGCCTCTCAGTGTAAATGTATCATTTAAATAAAATTCAAACACAAACTGCCCTTCATGCGTAATAAAACTAAATATTAAAAATACTAGGGAATAGCAAGGACAAAATTCAGGACAGTGGTGTTTTCATGGGGTTGGAGGAGGAAGCAACTAGGGAGGGGCATGCAGGAGCATCTTTGGTAAAGTGTTCCTAAAACTCAGTGATAACTTATAGTTGTTTATTTTATGTTTCTTCATGTCTTTTTTTATATACATATATTTTATTGATTTCTTACAGAGAGGAAGGAAGAGGGATAGAGAGTTAGAAACATCGATGAGAGAGAGACATTGATCAGCTGCCTCTTGCACGCCCCCTACTGGGAATGTGCCCGCAACCAAGGTATATGCCCTTGACCAGAATCGAACCTGGGACCTTTCAGTCTGTAGGCCGACGCTCTATCCACTGAGCCAACCCGGTTTCGGCTCTTCATGTCTTATATGCACACACACACACACACACACACACACACACACACACACATATATGAGTGTATATTTGCATTTGTATGTTTGAAATATATTGTAATAAAAAGCAAGACATTATTTTCTCTTGCAGGCCATGTGCTTAATGTCAAAATCATAGATTTTGGTGCTGAGAAGTAAAATAACCCTTTGATAAGCTAGATTTTTAAGAAGACAAAAATTTTAATTGGCTGTTGACATTTGGTAGATACTGAAAGAAGGATGTTTTAACTTAGGTCAACAAACAACAGCTCACAAATCCATTGGACTGCCTGTGTTTGTATGGCCCCTGAACTAATAATGGTTTTACATTTTAAATGAAACAAAGACAAAGAAGAATAGTATTGTATGACGTGTAAAAATTACATGATACTCAAATTTTGGTGTCCATAGGTGAAGTTTTATTGGGACACAGCTGTGTTCATTCATGGATGTATTACCACTGGCTGCTTTCACACTCCTGGCAGAGTCAGGTAGTTGCAACACTTTGTGGCCTTACCGACTAAAATATTTATTAACTGACCCTTTTCAGAAAAAGTTTGCTGATCTCTAATATAACAGAAAATAAGTGGTAAAATTAATTAGCTACAAAGTTTCAGAATAGGCACACCTCACTTTGAATTTTGGCTCAACTCCTTACTACATGGAGCTCTCTTAACCTCAAGAGAAATTATTTTAAAAGAACAGTGCATGTGAAAATGCCTAGCAGAACCCTCGGTACACATTGGGGATTTAATTGTTTCTTTCCTTTTGAGGTAAAAAGTTCTGGCTTACATTAGCCCAAAAAGCTGAACAAAATTTCTTTTTATTCTTTGCAAATTTATATTAGTTGTGGTTGGATAACTGGAATCTGCAGACTGAGCTTAGACATTCTGAGCCTCAGTTTCCCCATCTGTGAAGTGAGAATAATGAGAACTGTCTTTCAAGGTTGTGCTGAGGATGGACAATAACAATAGTTGATGCTATTACAGGCTCAGACCCCTTGCTCCCAATCTGGTTACTTATATGGTACCTTTCTCCATATAAGTAAGAGACCATGCTGCTTATTTGAAACCCAGCCATTTGTTTTGGCCAGCACCAGAGCTGATCTCCAGGTCAGGAGTCCTGGGTTTTATTAGCTCTGCCTGGGCAATTCTGGGCACTTAACTACTCTAGGTTCCCCCTCCCCACCCCTTTTTTTTCATATTTGAAGAAGGATCATAACATAGTTTCCTAGAATGATCAAATAGCTCAAAACTTAAGTGTGAAAGGTATCATTCACTATTCCATCAAAATGAGGCTTGAATTAAGGGGTGCCCTTTTACCAGATTGATTTTTGGAGGACCTGTTTTAAAAATAACATTTTGCCCTGGCTGGTGTGGCTGTTGGTTGGATGTCATTCTGTACACTGAAAGGTTGCTGGTTTGATTCCTAGTGTAAGCACATGTCTGGGTTGTGGGCTTGATGGGGCATACAGGAGGCAGTAGATCAATGTTTCACTCTCACATTAATGTCTCTCTCTCTCCTTCTCCCTCTCCTTCTAAAAATCAATTAAAAATGACATTTTTCATTATTAAACACTAGTGACCCAGTGCATGAAATTCATACACTCAGGGTGGTGGGGCGGGGAGGGTGAGGGTGCATCCCCAGCCTGGCCTGTGCCCTGTCACAATGCAGAAGCCTCACAATCAATTGCCCCAAAGAGGTAGGCCCTGCCCACCCATCCGGGGCTCCTCAATGGATTGTCCCAAAGAGGTAGGCTGCAGCTGGGGGAGGCCTGCAGATCCCCAGGTTGGGCCCATGGTGGAGGGGCCTTTCCACATGCCTGTGGACTCTGTGGACCCCCAGCACAGGCGTATGGAGAGGCCTTTTTGTTGTGGCCCCACCCCCGTCCCCAATGCTGCAAGTCCCCACCCACCCGAACCTGCTGTGCACACAGCCTGCTAATTGGTGGTTACTGTGATGGTGTCCTGACCAATTTGCATATTACCTCATTATTAGTATAGACTAGAGGCCTGGTGCATGAAATTCATGCATGGGGGGGTGTCCCTCAGCCCAGCCTGCACCCTCTCCAATCTGAGATCCTCCTGCTCTCTCCAGCTCTGTGGCTGCTGCCATTTTTGTTGGGATTTATTTGTCTTCTATAATTGAAATTTGTAGCCTTGAGTGGAGGCCAGGGCAGGTCAGAGTGGGCGGGAAGCTTGGCTTCCTCCATCGCCGGGGGCAACCAAAGCCTCCTGCTCTCTCCATTGCTGCAGCCAGCTTGGTTGGGTTAATTTGCATACTTGCTCCTGATTGACTGGTGGGCGTGGCTTGTGGGCATAGCAGAGGTACAGTCAATTTGCATGTTTCTCTTTTATTAATGTAGATGTTTTAAAATAATCCTCAGAAACCTGTACCATGAGGGTGCTTCCATTATTTTTCTTCAAACTAGCCTGGATTGTCTTAGAGGCTGGCTCAAGAACATATGTCTGACCTTGACATGGTAAATTCTCTCATGAGTTTGTTGGCTTTTGTTGCAGCCTGCATTCCTTGCCCTCTCACTCCAATCCATGGAATATCAGATATTTGGATGGGTGGATGGATGGACCACCATTCTGGACTGAGTGAAATATTTTGGTTCCCAAGCAGTGTGTTTTTTATTTATTTTTAACCTTTGGTGGATGAAAACAGATATGGGGATGTGAGGGGAGGAAGAAGGTGTTAGCT
Organism: Lasiurus cinereus; assembly: GCA_011751065.1. Classification (NCBI taxonomy): domain Eukaryota; kingdom Metazoa; phylum Chordata; class Mammalia; order Chiroptera; family Vespertilionidae; genus Lasiurus; species Lasiurus cinereus. The sequence continues at coordinate 39,919,631 of JAAGEH010000041.1, read as the reverse complement.
CTACATGGTGGATGTATAGGTCCTTGGCCCCAGTCCAGCTAAACCCCTTCTGGGGATGAAATTTGATCCCACTGCAAAGCCGCTGGAACAGAAGCTGGCAAACAAAGGACTCACATTGCATTAAGGGCTGAGGAGCTGGAATAGAGTTACCCTGTTTCCTTCCCTTTATTTAGCCCTGGACTTCTGCTCTTTAAAAGTTTCTCATTAGAGTTGGAAATCATTTCCTATGACAGGTCTGAGAATATGCAGTAATGCAAGTGGGCGAGGTCAGCCAGGGCATGAAAGTGCTGCTTACATGAATTCCCGTCACCATCACCAGAGGAACCCTGGCTTTAAGGAAGGAGTGTGGTGCCAGGCTTGAAGAGGACCAGGCTCCATGCCCTGCTCTAAGAAGGGCAGGCTTGTTTTTTGTGGAATAATAGAACCTAGATAAAGCTCTTCCCCCTATGAAATCATTTGTGCTGAACTGAAATACAAAGGGAAGCCAAGGACCTTGAATTAAGCTTGTTTGCTTCATTCCTACTTAACATTTTTTCTGTACAAACTATTGCAAGGAATCAAATATGCAGTTTTTCAAAAACCAACATGATGACTTTTTTATTTTGTACTAATTTAGTTAGGAAGAAGTGAAGCCTTCTGGATCCACATGCTATGCCATTGTTCTCAGAATGCCACTTTTAAAAATTGGATTTTGAATTTCTGGGTAACTTTAAATATTTGCAGAGGAACTATTAATATTGAGTCCAAAACAGAATTATTCAAGTCTTCCTTGTCTGGGGAGTTTGTGACAGGAATTATATGCATGAAAGGCTCCTATGTCTTTCAATGTTTTTTTTCATCCATCTGACTCAAATATTTGTTTACTTATTTACAATTCAACAAGTGTTTGTAAAGCATCCAGTAGCTACCACTGTGCTCTTTCAGAGACGATGATGGAGAATAAAAAAGACAAACTAAAATTCTTGCCTCTTATAGCTAACATCCTTTAAAAATACAGGTAGAGTTTGAATTAATGATCCCAAGAAGAGAAGTAGTGATAAAAAAATCATTTCAGTTATTTTCTACATCTAAAAATCAAAATAAGTAAATTATCTTGTATTTGAGGTTTTTGATTTAGTAATAAATTATTTTAGTTGTCATGCTGAAGGGCCTTGTCACAACTACTGTTTACTGAATGCTCACTGAGTCCTAGATCCTGTGCTATGTGTTTACATGTCCCCCATTTGACAGATGAGAAAATCGAGGCCCAGAGACACAACATAGCTTTTGACCTTCCTACCATCAGTAAATGGTAGAGATGAAATTCGAGCCAATGTAGATCTGTAGGACTCCAAAGTCAGAATTCTTATATTTCACACATACCATCTCCAACCAGAGCAAGAGCAGAAAACAATGAAATTGCAACATGTACTTGAACAAGATCCCAGATGGTGGTCAAATCCAGAAATCACCGAGTTCCCAAAAACAACAATATTGATCTATTAGGCATCAGAAGTAAAAGACATGAAAATGAAATTTGATTCAATTAAGCCCGTATGGAGTGTTTCTCACACAAGGTGCAGTGCTATGCCGTGAGTCTGTGGATGAAAGCATGTACATGTAAGCCTATGTGTTTGAGGGTAGGTGGAGGAGTGTGTGTGAGTGGATGAGTGTGGGTGTGTAAGTGTATGTGAGTATATGTGTGTGTGTGTGGTGGATGGTGGCATTGTAAAATAATGGATAAATCAGAAGATTTGTCCTTGTAAGACTCACAATACGTGTTCAGAACAGGCCTACTTACGACTCTCGGTAGACTGTGATACATGCAGAGAAGGATTACAAAGTGGTTTCCAAATGCTAGGAAGGATTCTAAGCCATAGCAATGGTAGTAGGATTGCTAAACAAGGTACAAACTACATAAAGACAATGTGAAGACAGAGGAAAATGTTGAAAGGGAAGGTAAGAGGGGAAGAGGAGCAAAATAAACAAAAGGAAGAAGAGGAGGTGCTAGTAACCAAGAACAAAATAAAAACCGAAGCTCCAAGCACAAGAGTTGCCATAGTGGGGTGCCCTAGTTCTGGATGCATCAGTTCCATCCAGGTACATTCTGTCTGGTCACAGTGAACTAAGTCAGTTGATTATGTATGCATATCTGATCTTTATTAGGAAAGAGTGGGGCTTCAGCTCAACTTCATGCATAGCCCTAGAATATATTTGAGCAGTTGGAGATTAAGAATGACAATAAAATATGGGGCTCTTTTCTAGGCTCTATCTTTGCCTCATATCTTCAGCCATCCCAGACCCTCCTCCAGCAGCTTCAACTCCTCTCCCCCGCCTCTGTTATCACTTGGGTGTAAGCATTTACCTTAGACACCAATTGGTGAAGTATTAAAGCTGTCATCGCAATGCTTTGAATTTTGGCCCCGCTGGCTAGGGAATTGGTAAGTGTCAAAGGTTAACTCTATATGGTCAAAGAACCATTGATAATTATTTTAAGGTACTCTTACAAAACTATGCAACTCTGTAATTAAAAAAAAAATCAAAACTGGCTACTTTTCTATTTAGGTGACCATTAAGATGGAGGAAGTACTTCCAGGGTTCTTTTAATTTTGGATTATTATAATCTCATGGGTGGGAAATATAGCTGATTACCTCTCCCTGTGCATTTGATTGTCTGTCACAAATGGAACATGTTTGATGAAGAAATGGAAATGATAAAATCACTGAATTCAACAGAACAATAGGCCCTGAAAACTTGTGGCTCAGTTGTCGTGATGTAACACAATTGTTAGGCTTGCCTTCCACTTTCCAGACCCCTTGATAATGTAAACTAGCAAATTAAGACTTACCCTGAAAATAACCGCATGCTATTCTGCAATAGAGGTAGAATATTCCAAGAGCAGAAGGAATAGAGGTAGTAATGTTTTGCCATCTGGCAAAGCCACTAGACCAGATGGATTCACTAATGACTTCTCTAAAGTATTTAGTCAGACCTTCCTGAAACACATGACTGGCATATTTAATTATCCTAAATTAACAGGACTTCTGCCAAATATAAACCTCAATGCTTGAGTCATGCTCCTTGCTTAAAGAGGAGAAAAGGCATGAATAGCTCCAGAAAGCTAGGTTTCACATAGATCCCTTTCATTAGTGAACCTTCTCATTACCAAATTGTTGTGGTGCAGTCCAAAGGCAGTTCTTCTTCTTTTTCAAAGAATGAATTTTAAGACTAGTCATGCTGACCTAATTCACATTATCAGTTGAGAAATTAGACATCCGGGGGTTGAGAAATCAGACATCACTTTCTCTAGCCTGCCTGTGAAAGATTTCTAAACTATTTTTTTTGTTTTAACTTTTAACTTATACAATATTAGCACACAAATTAAAAACTTATAGGCCTTACAATGAAAATCCTCCCTTGCCCCATCCTTTCCGATCCCAAATCCACTTCCCAAAGAAACACTTTTAATTATTATGACTATTCTTTCTGGTGATTACCTCCACATCTCAAAACAGTATGATAAATTGGTATTTCTTTTCTTTCCTTTCTTAATTTTTTTAAATTCTTACCCAAGGACACATTTGCACTAATTCTAGAGAGAGAGGAAGGGGGATAGAACCCACAAGCTAGGTATGTGCCTTGACCTCAAATTGAACCCACAACCTTTTGGTGTATGGGATGATACTCCAACCAACTGAGCCACCCATCAAGGGCCAATTGATATTTCTTGACATCCAGTTCAGACATGATTAACTTTCCTTTTAAGCTACAAGAGGATACAAGGGCAGGTAAGAGATCAACCAAAGGACTTGTATACATGCATATAAGCATAATCGAAGGACATAGACAGTAGGGTAGAGGGCATGTACTGGGGGACTGGAGTGGGCAGGGAGAGATCAATGGGGGAAAAAGGAGGCATATGTAATACTTTCAACAATAAAGAATTTAAATTAAAAAAAGTTTAGTCCACTAAAAAAATAAAAAAGATGCAAGAGGATGTAGCTTATGGATATCATTCTTACACTTCTTCTCTTCTCTCCAAAGGGTTATTTTATTAGGTACCTCAGTATTATAGTTAATAAGAATGTAATAAAATAATTAGGAAGCAATAAGTTTAGTATGTATTACCATTGTTTTTAATGCGATTTATTTATAATTTTACTACTGGCTCGGTGCACGAATTCATGCACATTGAAAGGAAATTAATTAGAAGAAATATTTTAATATCACTATTCACCCTTCCTCTATAATAGAGGTGTCAACCAAATTTATGATCGACAATGACAGATGGAAACATGCATGTGCTATTGGCTCCAGCAAGAGCTGTATATGTATTGCACATGCATGAGTCAACTTAGCTTTTTATAGATAGAGAATAAACTTGCTTAATTAGACCTGCTTTCTGATTTAGCTAAACTTTTTCCAGCTTAGTGAAGCACCCAACTTCTCTTTCAGATAATTGTCAGCAACACAGCAGTAAATATCAACATGAAGCACATTATTATTATAGATCATGCAGGGAGAACAAAGGATAAAATATTTAACTGCAGCACTGTTTGACTACATTCTGTGCAGTGAGAAAACCTGAAGTCATTTTCAAGGTCCACCATTTCTTATTTCTTTTCAGTTGTGTCAAATTTCTAAGCTTTCTAAATAAATCTCCATTTTCTGGCTAATGGAAAGAAAATAGCATTCCGCTGAGTGTCTTATCTACCTACTCCATGACTTCTGTGAGGATCAAATGAGATGATGAGACATGGGAAAATGCTTCAAAGACATTTGGTTAAAGTGAAATGTTTGCACCTGGCTATAAAACAAGTTGTGTTCCTGGGCTAAAGAAACTGCAAGGAGGCTAGTCGCTAGGGAGAGGAAGCCAAGGGTTGCTATGTGATGTCATTACCCAGATGGTCAGACACTTAGCATATTAGCCTTTTATATATATGTAGATGTGATTTAATTTTTGAGAGTGGCCATGTTTGACAACTGATTCACAGAATTGCTAAAATTTAGCAGTTCTTGCTAGTTAGTCCAAGCTGGCTCCAGAATCATACCACCCATGCTTTGATCCCAAACAGCCAAACCACTGTGCCCTTAACCATTCTTTTATGTGATAATAAGGTTTTGCTAGAATATAGCTTCATACCACTAGAGGTGGGAAACACTTAGCATGAAAGATATATTGCATTTCTCTATTTTTATAAGTCACATTCATTCTCATTAGATGCACCACTCATCAAAGTTGTTGATGATAGACGACTCAAACATGGATTTCCAGGGGCTTACACAGTTCAGGAACATGCCAATGGACCATGGTGGTTTGTCTGTATTGCTATCATTTGTGTTCATCCCCATTAAGCCTACCAGGAAGGTGGGTTACCTTCCGTGGTGTAAGATGAGATCACAGTTCCACTGGTGGTACTCCAGGGCCAGGTGCAGCTCCAGGGACCAGCAGTACCAGAGCACAGGCATTCCTACCTGAGGCTGCATTCCCCTGGCCACTGTGTTCAATTAAAGCCTTCCTGTGCCTTTGTTCATCTCACAGGTGAGCACCCACTGAGTTTGGACCATTCTCTCTTTAGCCCGGAAAGCAAGAGCTTTCCCCTCTGCCCTCAGACTACTCCAGCCTCATTACCTTGATGTGCTTATATCTCTAACATTGAAAACATCCTCTCAGGGCAGTGGGCGGCAAACTCATTAGTCAACAGAGCCAAATACCAACAGTACAATGATTGAAGTTGCTTTTGAGAGCCAAATTTTTTAAACTTAAACTTCTTCTAACGCCACTTCTTCAAAATACTCACCCAGGCTGTGGTATTTTGTGGAAGAGCCACACTCAAGGGGCCAAAGAGCCGCATATAGCTCTCAAGGCATGGTTTGCCAACCATTGTCTCAGGGCTATCTTCAGGGAAGGGAAGGAGAAGGCTTTCTCATACTATCCTGGTGAGACTATTAAGAGTATATACACTGGGAGATAAGGGCACATATTTTAATCAATAAAAAAATTAAAAAAGAAAAGAAAAGAACATATACACTGCCAAGCAGGTGTAGCTCAATGGTTGAGTGTTGACCTATGAACCAGGAGGTCACAGATCTTCCTGGTCAGGCTACATGGGGGCTCAATCCCCAGTGTGAGGCATGTAGGAGGCACTGATCAATGCTTCTCTCTCATCATTGATGTTTCTATCTCTCCCTACCTCTCTGAAATAAATTTAAAAGATATAAAAAATATACACTAACATCAAAGTTATTATTGAAAGAATCACTGAAGCAACGTGGAAAAAATGAAATGAGGCTTTAAAAGATAAAGTCCATTTTTGGAACAAGTACTCACATATAAATTTTTGCCTTCAGGAATCAAGAATGATTAGTGTTGATTAATGTTTTTTGTTTAACCTCATAAACAAGGCTGCCTCTTTCCATAGCCCTGTTCATTTTCATAATCTCTCCACGCAACATATTTGGAAATCTTCCTGATCTCATCTGACATCAAAAAGGCATGTTTTTGTCCTCCTGGCATCCTGGAGAAACAAATCAATTTCTTCTCTGAGGCAGGGTGCTTGCTATTGCTATGGTAACAGAGGGATTTCCCAATGGAACTAGATTTATATATACACAGAAAAATAGTTCTTTAAAAACTTGATCCCTTGTCTGTAGCCATGTGTACAACACACTCACTGCAATAACCTGAGTACCACAGAAACTAGAATGACAAGCTTCTCATGTAGGTGTGGAATGAGACCTCCACTGTACTGAGATCCTCAGTGAAAAGGAGTCGATTTTTAAAGTTTTAATATTAGGACGCTGCAGGAGCAGAGATTTGGATTTATAGACTTTCAAGTGGCAGGTAGACTTAAAATATAAGTAAGTGGTACCAATACGTTTAGTCACAGAAAGACTCACATTGTTAGTAAAGTATATGAAGGAAAGCCCAGAATAGGGTATTTTGTATAATGGTGACATTTTCCACTTCTGTGATTTTTCTCCAAAGAAGGACACAATAGTTGGTCATTTCTCATGAAATCTAATTAGAAGGAATTCAGGGATCAGGAGTCTTTCCACCACAGCCCCTTAATAGGATAACAGGGCTCACTCTTTTTTAATCTGTTGGTTGATCTAAAGGCATTACTGAAGGGTAGCTTCCTGTGTGAGTGTGTGTGTGTGTGTGTGTGTGTGTACATATTTCTTTGTTCACCTTACAGGTGAGGAACATCCACTGAGCATTCATTACCATATCCTATCTAATAAAAGAGTAATATACAAATTGACCATCACTCCAACACACAAGATGGCTGCCCCCATGTGGTCAAAGATGGCTATCCACATGTGGACACAAGATGGCCACCACAAGATGGCCAGCAGGAGAGGGCAGTTGGGAGGGACCAGGCTTGCAAGGGAGGGCAGTTTTGGGCAATCAGGCCTATAGGGGAAGGCAGTTGGGGGTGAACAGGCCAGCAGGGGAGGGCAGGTAGGGACAAATAGGTTGGCAAGGGAGCAGTTAGGCATCAATCAGGCTGTCAGAGAAGTGTTTAGGGGGGGATCAGGCTGGCAGGCAGAAGTGGTTAGGGGCAATAAGGAAGGCAGGCAGGCAAGCAGTTGGAATCTAGCAGTCCTGGATTCTGAGAGGGATGTCCGACTGCCCGTTTAGTCGGACATCCCTCAAGGGGTCCCAGATTGGAGAGGGTGCAGGCTGGGCTGAGGGACACACCCCCATGCATGAATTTTGTGCACCAGGCCTCTAATATGTATTTATATGGCAGTGTATTTTCATACCTGCCATTTATATGCTTCTGAACTAAAATTTAAAAAGATGTTTTGGGATGAAACAAAAGCAGAGCCTGCTCAAAATGACTTTCTATGAAATTCTCAAATTCCTAAGTGAATAGATGTGGGCAAAAGGGAATCAATACTTTGATGGTACCTTCAACCCTGCTTATTAAATAAGTGCTTCAGCAACTCAGCAACTGCCCTGTTACTTATCCCTTATGCTTTTGCAAATACAGTGATTAACATTGGTCACGTTTTATTTCTCCCTCTTTTATGAGATATAAAAAGTGCTGTTGAAATGATATGTCAAATTTAAAATGAAAGGAAATGCCCCTTGGCTGTGCTGTAGAAGATTCATGGATGCTTCATTGTGTTGTTTCCCAGATGAAAGGAGTGGAGTTTCTGGGAAGCTGATGGGAAAGAAGCAGTTGGCCAAGCAAACAAAGGTTGTTTTCTGTTCTCCCTTTTCTTGACATGGACATGGATAAATAGGAACATCATGAGTCATTTTAAGCAATGTGTTGCATACAAGCCAGAGAAGTGAGGTCAGAGACCCTTGTCTTAGAAAAGGATAAATAGATAATTTTGTTAATGTATTCAAATGACAATAGAGGAACATGGGTCAATGTGGTCTCATGGGCTGGGAAGAGATGATGTAAAGAACTGCATAAAGGAACGTCTGGTAACCCCTTCCTCCCCCCGCCCCCCCCCCAAAAAAAAACCAACACAATTCAAAACAATTAAAAAAAAAAAAAGAAAAACAATTCCAATGTGAACTTTTTAATAAATGTGGTAAATGTATGGGCTTTGCCGTGAATGAAAAAAACAATAACCAGAGTAAAAATATTTCAAATCCACAATGGGATGTTTTTAGGGTAGACTGCTAATTGAGTAACTTAGACCAGTGGTCGGCAAACTCATTAGTCAATAAAGCCGCAGTTTGCCGACCAATGACTTAGACTGATGAATTATTTGGAAGACCTCTTTAAAGATTGGTTGAAAAGTGTATCTCATTTCCCACTTCATTCAAGGAGCTGAGAAAAGTCAGGAATCATGAAATCTGGGTACTTCTGAACCTCAGGGATCTACCAAGTATCTCAAGTGTTTTTAGTTTATTTTTTAAAATTTATTGTTGAAAGTATTACAGATGTCCCCCTTTTTTTTTTCTCCATTGATCCCCTCCATCCCTCATCTGCTCATCCCAGGCCTTTACCACACTATTGTCTGTGTCCATGGGCTATGCATATATGCATACAAGTTCTCCAGTTTCAAGCATGTTTAAACAGAAGCTTTGATTACAGCCAGAGTGTTTCATTTATGCCTCTGGAATGTGTCCTTGACCATCTAGGGGAAGTGTGTTTATTCCTCTTTATTTTCCATTCGCCAGGTAGAACTGTCACCTGTAGTCAGGGGAGAGGCAGGATGTCAGCCGGGAGGGCCTCTTTCCTTCCTCTTCAGCAAATGCTTTGCCAGTGCTTCCTCTGCCCTGTGCTGTTTCAGGAACTGTGTACAGAGTGATAGCAACTGCCCCGCCCTCCTGGAGCATATGTTCTAGTCAGATCCTCTTCTCCATACTCACTAGGACTTCAGACCTGAACATTGGATGGAGTGAAGGCCATTGCCCCAGGTTCAGGCTCATAGGCTGCCAAGCTCTGTGAGCTATCAACTCAGTTGTCCAAGCCAAAAATTCTGTCACCTCAGACATGCTCAAGCTTTTCCTTAGCCTCAAACATCCTAAACCTCTTTTTTCTCTTTCCCTTAAATACCCCTTGACTGGTCCTCTCTATCCCTCTACCCATCTTACCTGACTCTCTCACCTTGTCCCTAACTGTCTCCCTGACACCCCTCATGCATCCGTGCTTCTCACTGAGCCGCACTTCTGCCAGGGCTACCTTCCTGAGACATGAAACTGTCCGTGCTGCGTCCTGTGGGAACTGTCAGTGGCGCCCTAACATCCTGGCTTGCTTCTAAGGCTGTCCCAGCTGCCCAGCTTGTCTGACCCACCTCGTGTCCTGCTGTTCTCTGTAGGATGTTGTCTTTTCATATGCACGCCCCTTGCACCTTGTCTTTCATATGAACTGTTTTCACTAAAGTCCTGGGCAGCTGGCCGCTCCCTCTATCCTGCATCTTTCTGTGTCATTGTAGAGAGGTACTGACGTTTTATTATTTATTTGCATGTCTGTCCTTCCTCTTAAGCTGTGCACGTCTGTGTGATGCTGCATCTGACATTTCTTAGGTTCTTAAACAAGGGATTTGTTGAATGCATGAGTGGATGGATGAATGGATGGATGGATGAGTTGACATACATAGTTTGTCATAAGGTTTGCACAGATGGCTTCCATCCACTTTAATGAAACAAAAACGGACTCCATAATCCACTTGTACTTTTCTAGGACATCTAGATGCCATCAAATGCCAAAGACTCCCCAGCAACATTGAGATTAGGAGGGTCCTTTTATGCCTTACTGGACACCTCTCACCAAGTCTGAATGCTAGAGTGTTCTACAACAGCAAAAAGTGTTAAAGCCTCTAGCATTCAACTCTTGGGAAAAAGCTCTGCCTTTATGTGTGTTACCTTTTTATATTACTCCATATAAAGATTTCCGAAGACACGTTTTCCAGCAGGCTCTTGTTAGTCCCCTAAGGTAGACGTGGGCACCCAGGTGTTTCTCATCCAGGACTCCGCTGCCAGCCCTTAGGATTCTCAGAGTCGGGGCTTCCTCTGGGGAGACTGGTCTCAGCAGCCGCTCCCGGGGCCTCCCCAATGCTCAGTCTCCCAGCCTGTCCGCCCTCCCGCCCCCGCTACACAGCTGAAGCCCCCGAGGGCACCTGCACCTAGTTCCAGGTCCCGGGAAACCCCACCCCTCCCCTCAGGCCCCGCCCAAGCCCGTGGGCATCCCTGCTGCGGGGCTGGCCCGGGAGCGCATTCCGCACAGAAGGGCTGGGGCGCAGAGGCCCCGGTTGGGAGCGGGCAGCGCCCCGAGGCTGTTCTCCGGGGGAAAGGCTCCAGGAACAGGCAGCCGTGGTCTCCGGGAACCGCTTCCAGACACCTCGCCGCCGCCGGCTGGGGTGTGCAGTGAAGCAGTGCGCTTGGGCTGCTGCGCCCTGGACCCCCGCACAGGTTGGGTGGGGGCCCAGCGGCCGAGCCAGAGCCCACACCGAAGCCCGGAGCCTTAGTCCTCCTGGAAGGTGATAGACTCGCGGCCCTCGCATAGTTCAAACCCCTGCTCCCCCACCGCGTTCTGGCCTTGGGGTCCACGGGGGCCCCCCCCCCCCCCCCCCCCCACCGCCCCTCCCGCACAGCCTTCAGGCCAGAACCCGGTGGCCAAAGCGCCCTGCACTGTGACTGCCATGGGGTGGGGGAAGGCGACGCCTCAAGGAGGAGTGGGCTTTGCTTGGCAGGTGGTGTGAGCCAGACACCTGACGCATCAAGGATGAGGGGCCGAGCGCCGGGGCGCCCAGGTGTTTCCCATCCCAGGCCTCCTCTGCCGGCCCCTGGAGAACTCCAAGATCCCCGGAGTTCCGGGTTCCTCCACAGAGAGAGGTCGAGGCAGCAGCTCCTGGGCCTGATCCCAGGTCCCCTGATCCCCTGACGCTCAGCCCACCCCTTCCTTCCCTGCACCGCTGTTTGGAGCTGAGCTCACTGCCACGAAGGGCACCCTGCGCGCTCTCACCGCACCTGCTTGCCTAAATAGAACAACTTAAACCCTAAACCCAAGCAGCACCCAGCCTGGACGGGAGAAGGCGAGTGGAGCAGGCCGTGGCCTCAGGCAGTGCCTGGACTGCGGACCTGTGCCGTGGGGAGACCCCTGGGAAGATGAGCTGCCCGGTACAGGGGCCCAGGGAGGGCCTGTTGGTGAGGAATGAATGGCCTGGTGCTTGGTCCTCTGCCCAAGATGGCACTAGGTTTGGTAGGAGGCCCAGGAAGGGAGCACAGTGGGGTGAGGGCCATCTGACACCCTGTGGTGCTTGGTGGCTGCAGAATTGTGGGGACCACACATGGAGCCAGGGGAGAACCAGGAGTAGTTTGTTTTTGAAAGACGCATATATCCACGGAGACATAGCCTATGCTGGTTGTATCTACCTGAGGCAGTCACACGGGTGATGGTGATGGAGAAACTTTGTGCCTGCTAAATGCTCTCTATCCATTATGTTACCTATTGTTATGTAGCATCTTTTTTTTAGATGAGGAACCTAAGGCAAGAGAAAGCAGGCAACGTGTTCAGAGGACCAGAGGTAGCAAGGGGTAGCCAGGATGCAAGTCCAGGTGTCTGAGTCCAGAGCATATACTCTTACTACATCACTAGAGGCCCATTGCACAAAATTCGTGCAAGGGGGTTGGCCCTTGCAGCCATGGCAGCTTGCCTAGGCCCTGGAAGCCCCAACTTTGTCCAGAAGGTCATCTGGAAGGACATCCAGAAGGTTGTTCTGCTATCCTGTCTAATTAGCATATTACGCTTTTATTATTATAGATGCAGAAATGGTTAAGAAAAACACACACCTACTTTTGCTACTGGGTAAACAGTCATTTGCTAGTCTTTTTTTTTCTTCTTTCACATAGGTAATGGCACTCTTTTTTATTTTGTTTTAAATTTCCAATACCTTTTTTTTAGAAAGGCACAGCTTCTAAAATTTAAAACTTTTATTCACATTTGTTTCTCGTTTTAATTATCTAACAAAAAAGCTGAACTGCCCTCTGCAGTTGGCTGTTACAGATTACTAGAAGTTGTAGTTGGTATTTGACAAAGTTTTATGTGGATTGGACTGCAGAGGGGAAAATGCTACACAAGCATAGTCATTAGTAGTTCTCTCGGTGTCATAGTAACTGATGCAAAACAGACCATTTCATTTAAAATACATGATATGGCAACAGAAACTGCATTTGACTCTGGACCCCCCTCCATGCTTTGAAAGCCTAATGAGGATGGTAGCCAGCTTCTGCAAGCAGGTTTAATTCTGAGAAGATCTCTTTCTCCTAGCAACAGCATTTCCCCCCAAATTAAAGTCAAAAGCTAACTTGAAAGCTGAATAGTATTTTCAAAAATCAGTAAGTAAATATCATGATATAAAGCAGTTATAGAACCTCATAGAATATTTTTTCAAATATATTTATTGCCCACAAGTTATTTCTCTTTTTTCTCTCCCCTTTTTTTTGTTCAATCCCTCCACTTCCCTAACCCAGCCCACCCTGTCTTACAGCTGTCAGCCTGTTCTCCAGATCTATTTTGCTTGTTAGTTCAATAGACTCTACATATGAATGAAACCATATGGTACTTGTCTTAAAGAACATTAAGCTAAGTGAAGGAAGCCAGTCAAAGACAAGTGGAAGATTTTCTCTCTATCCATTATGTCAGAAAGTTGGTCATAGGATTATAATCATAATAATGTCTCAAGGTAATCAAGTGGGCAAAAATTAGATGAGATTATTGTTAAATTGTGCTAAGCCTCTTTTTGCCAAGTTGAACATTTATATTTAGACCAGTTGGGTAATTATTTGGTGAAGAGGGCAGTTCAGCTTTTTTGTTAGATAATTAAAATGAGTGCTCTGATAAAAACCTCTATATGTCTGCCAGTTAATTTAGTACTCTGTAATCTCATCTAATTTAGTCCTGAGCACGTCCAGGTGTAAATGTATGCTCTGATGTGAAGAGGCCTTTTTCTTTTTCAGCCTTGCCTTACACCCAGATAAAACTCTTGTTGCAACTGGCCAAGTTGGGAAGGAGCCATATATATGTATATGGGATTCCTATAATGTCCAGACTGTATCTATCCTTAAAGATGTCCATACACATGGAGTCGCCTGCCTGGCTTTCGACTCAGATGGACAGGTGTGTATCTTTTTCTGTTTTCATTTCCTTTAATAATTTCTCATAAATCACTTAGAATTATAATGCCCATAGCCTTTGGGCTTGGAAAGTCTATCAACCCTTGCTGTGTCCCCTTGGCAGCCTCTGAGAGTCTTCACTTGTTTGGCCCTTTTCCAAGCTTGTGGCACCGATGCCAGTTCTGAATAAACCCATTTTGGTTCCCCCTGTCTCATCATCTGGTAAAAAGCCTCCAGAAAGAAAGTCATGAGCTCATGCTGCTCAGGCCCATCATGACTCAGCAATTGCACCTGGTCTTCCTGTTAGTTTCCTATTTGGAATGGGGGTTGGACCAGACTTTTCCCATAAACCTCAAACTCTGAGCATCACATTGGTTCCCCTTGCTTTCAGAAGATAACATCCTCTCCTAATAATTCACCAAAAAAAAAAATTATTTCTGACTCCCTTCAGGGTACTTCTAATAACTTCCCGACAATTCAAGCACAATTCATGTGTATTTGTTAGTTTCTTTTACAGTAAGTCTGACATTCATCTTCTCCACCCCATTCTCTCTGCCACCATCTTTTAAGTTCCAAATCCATGTCGTGCCTGACAATTTAAGTAACCTCTTAACTGGTCCACACAGTAAATTTCTTGATAATACATTTCACCAACAGAAAAAGAATTGTCGGAAAATTGGTTAAAAACAAGAAAAGCAAAGAATTGATCGAAGTCCACACTTAGTAGCTGGGCATTCTAGACTAACCAACTTTTCTAGCTTCCTCTTCACTCTCCCCTTGTGGTCAAATTGGACAAGTCAGAGATTTCTCTACCACACCTTGCTCTTTTGTACCTCCAGACCCTTCTCCTGCAGTCCTCTCCACTTCAAGTGCTTTACTCCGCCTCTTTGCCCCTGAAAGTGACTCATTCTTGAAAGTTTTGAAAGAATGGGGTAGCCTTCCCAGGGCCCCCAACAGAATGGAAATTTCGAAGGATCTTCTCCGAGTCCCACTGCATTTGCCTCCTTACTAAGGCTGTGCTTTTCTCCACTCCCCATGTTCCTCGGCTACCTTGACTCTTCTTTCTTTCTTTTTTTACCCTCTATTTCTGCCAGTTAATTTCTTCAATTTTTGTTAAATATCTGAGTCTGTGCTGTGGAAAGACCTGTCACATTTTTCATCAAGGCTTGACCAAACCGAATTTGTGTGAAGTTCAGTGGATTATAGAACTTGACCTGGTTTGAGTTACCTTTTAAACAATTAACCTTTATATAGTTGGTATAGTCTGCTAATTTGAGAGAGTAGTGATCATTATTTATTTTTTCCCCTAGAATTAGAGTCACTAAAACATGGGCCTTGGTATATATGTTTTTTTATTTATTTTAGTACGCTGTAATCTCATCTAATTTAGTCAGGATAATGCCTGCATTGTATATCCACATCTAAAGAGAAAAGGCTGTTTAGTTACATTTCTTTAAACTTGCAGTTATTTCTTCAAACTTGGCTTCCTGACTAAATAAGTGAGTCAGAATGCGTGAGCACGTCCAGGTGTAAATGTATGCTCAGATGTACTCCCATGCACGTTCTCTAATCTGATTTCAGTTTTTTTTCTTTTTTTTTTTTAAACAAGCATTCTTTATCAAAATTGTTTCTACAGCAGTGATTTTTGAACCTTTTTCATCCCATGGAGCACAAACTAACATTCTGAGGCAAACAAAAATATATTTTTTTGCCCATCTGAAAAAAAAGGTATTTTGATTCATTCACACTGAACGACCATTGTCATATTTTTATTTGACAATATAAGGGAAAAAAGGTCAGTGCCCCTGACTAAATAGTCACGTATTGCATGTTTTAAAAATTCTTGCAGCACACTGGTTGAAAATTGCTGTTCTAAATCATCACAAGAAAAATGTAATGCGACTGAGGAAATCAGCTTTAACTTTTAGGCTCCATTTTGCAGCGTTGGGGTAGGGGTGGACTTCACTGTCAGTTGAGAAGAATAACCTCCTGTTGGTTGGCCATGATGGATTTCCGGCCTTGCTGATGCCTATTGCTTCAGGTCTGACTTATTCCCTAGACAGAATCCACGGGAATCAAGTGATATTTAGAAAATGACAAATGACCCATCCCCTCTCAAACAATAAAAGGCAATATAAATGCTCCTCAGGTAGCTATGGCGACTGTCGCTACAAATGAACAAAATAGATTCCATTTGGCTTTTTCTCAAGAAATGTGGGTTTTACTTTAGTGTTTGTATTTATGTTAACTTTTTCTGTGTGTGTTTTGTTTTTTAAAGAAATTGGATAAGCTGAATGGAATTCACCCACTTTGAATTTTCTTATATTGATACAAATAATGAATGTATTAAAATCATTTCCATTGCTGGAACACTTAATTAAAAATTACAGCAAAGACCTCCTTTCACAAAGGCACATTTCAAAACCTCCATGTATTTGTAATAGTAAATATTCCTACTGGGAAGTCATTTATAGTAAAAAACAAACAACCTGAATAATCTCTGCATACTAACATGTATACATGGCCATGTATCATCCATATATTCACACACTTACATGCACATTCAAATATGCTTGATGAAATACATAAGCTAGGATACTCTTATTCTTGGGTAATACTATGTTTTTAAAACCCTTTGACTTACATTATTTCACTGATCCACACAAAAGTCCTATGTAAACTGAAAAAATAATTTACATCCATCTTACAGGTGAGAAAACTTGAGATTTAAGGAGATTAATGAATTTTTCAGGGTGTTTTATCTGGCTACTCAAAAACTAAAATAGAAGCCAAACCTACTTATTTCCTCTATTACACAGTGCTGTTTCCTTAGAAGTGGTATCCTGCTAGAACCTCTGATTTTGGTGTTTCTAAAATGTGTTTGGACACTTTAGATATTGTGTATACTCATGTTAAATTTTCCTTTTCCTTTGAGGACAAATTCTGCTGTGAATCTAAAGAATTTGGACTGGGAGATGAAGTGCCAGTTTACCTTTACTAAAATTATGTATCCTCCTTTAGTCACTTGAGATGTTTGTGAAATCATGGAAATTAAAAAGTGAAAATAATGTTTATTTCTGAGACTTCTCTGTGTGTTTGTCAGAACCTTTAATTGGAGCAGTTTGAGACTTTCATATTGTAAATCCTGAACTCTCTTAACTATCACATTAAGATCTTAAATTTAGACATTAAATTCAGATCCTGCCTTCAAGTTCTATTCCTGTGATTTTCACCGATTAATCAGAGATTTAGAAATTTTTGCACACATGTTTCCTATGTTTAAAGACAGATAAGTTGCAGCTGAAAGGTTTTTGAAATGTCATATGCTGTGGAACTCAGTATCTGCTTTGGTCTTAAGATGGATCTTGAAAAATGATTTTTGTTTCATAAGGAGTTCAAAGCTTGGCCCAAAGTAGATTATCAGTGGCCATTTGTTGAAAGAAGGGCATAGGGAATGGGGAATCTTGCCATTAAATTATTGTTTTTAATCTTAGCGTTTGGCCTCTGTGGGATTGGATGCCAAAAACACAGTCTGCATTTGGGACTGGAGGAAGGGGAAACTGCTGGCCTCAGCCACCGGCCACTCCGACCGGGTAAGACCTTGTTGGATCAAGCCACATAGATTGTATACTGGGGGGAAAGAGGATCTTGTGATAGTCTCGCAGAGTTTGTAATACTTCTTAAAGTAAGTATTCCACATGTATATTTTCCTACATATTCAACTTAAAAACTTACTGTTTCTAAAAATTAATTTAGGATTGATAGCTACATTGGCATTTCTTTTGGCGATCAGATGCTTTATTAAAATTACTGCTTTTTATAGCTTCCTCATAAAATCAAAATGGAATTGAATTTTAAAATGATATGCAAATGTATTTATTTAGAAATGGAAAGAGTTGTTAGAAAGAAATTAGTATTCACAAAATACGTTTACAAGCTTATACATTTGAATTTCAAATGAATGCAATGACAACTTTGTGGTTCTTTGCTATATCTGAGGACCTTGAATGTAAATTGTGGCCTCCTTGTCATTCATATTGAAGTCAGTGTGATCAGAAATGAAATTTCCTTGTAGTCATTCTGGCAAGATAGGACATGAAGCAGGCATATATGCATTAACTGGTAAGAAATCTATTTCTCCACTGACTTGCATAATTAAAATAATTTGGCTACTTTACTGTCTTGATTTTCTAATGAAAAAATAATGAATTTGCGTGATTGTCTTACATTGATTCCTAGTTGTTTTGTATTTCTGCCCAATATGTGCCTATGAAGAATGAGGCCTTAATTAAATGTTAAATTCATTGACTCTTGCTTTGTGTGAACTCTAAAAGTTTTTTTTGTATGATTATACTATTGTAGTCACATATGGAGAATTATGATAGTAAGGGAATCCAATAGTTGTTGCTACAATTATTTGGGCAAATTGTACTTGAGGATAAGGTTCTCGGAAAGCCCAAGAGCGGCCATCAGTGGAACTTGAGTGTTGGAAGAGGCCTGGCATCTCTCTCGCCTAATGGTTCCAGGCCCTGACTACACATAAAAAACACTCTAAGGCAGTGGTCGGCAAACTCATTAGTCAGCATAGCGGCAAACCACGGCTCGAGAGCTGCAATTTGCCAATCACTGCTCTAAGGTGATGTTTCAGAATAGTGCTGCTTGGGCTCTACTCCCAGGTGTTGGTATTAACTTACTGGTGATTAATTGGTATTAACTTAGTACTTAATGAACAGGTGGAAAATATTTGCAATGCTTACATTTTGGGTGTTACTGCCTTTGTTTATATGTGACCCCATTGTAACTCAGAGAGTAAATTGAATTGGATCCATACATGAATTTCCTATTGCTTTGTTACCGTATCGTACACTTCCCAGTTAATTAAGTGCAATGTTATTCCAGTGAGAACTCTGTAATTTTAGCCTAGGATGCTTTAATGAAATACTGTTCTTTTAGAACATTGTTCTCCCAGATGCCATAATTTGTATCACAACTGGTTTTGTTCTTTATTACTGATGCTGATGTGAATGATTATTGGCTGCTTATGGGCAAATGATTATCTTTAAGATTATTTTAGTGACCAAATACTTAATCCCTATTACTAATTTGTATAATGAGTGCTTTTGTAGCCCGCAAAATGATCATACTTAACCTTATCTTAGTAGACCTCATAACAAAACTGAGATGGTGTCATCTATCTTATGAAACATGTGGTTAGACTTGCCTGAGCTTGCACAGCTGAAGGGGGTACTTAGACCTCATTGGTACTTGGACCAAGTGCTCTTTCTTCAGTGCTCTTTCTGTGGTTCACAGTTGCTCCTCTCTACCTAAGAAGATTATAGTCTCCTTCTCTCTGATGATTGGTCCATATTGCTCCTTCCGACGTGATGAGAAGTTAGCAGCTTAAGTGCTCGCTCTGTCTCTGGCAATGGGTTTTTCTTTCTATTAGAGTTTCACAGAATGTGGTCCATGGACCACCTTCCTCAGAATCTTCTGGAGTCTGTTTTAAAATGTCTGGGCCCAATTTCAGACCCACTAAATCAGATTATCTCTGGTGCATCAGGGGAATATACACTTTAAACAATTGCCACTGCTAATTTGACCCTAAAGATGACAGTCTTCTCTTTCCTGTTTCCCAAATAGAAGTAGAACTACCTGCAAGCAGCTTAGTAGCTGTTCTCAAAGTATGATGAATAATAATGGCAAATATGTCTTTAGCTCCTTGGAAAACTGAACATATAATATTTAGGACCAAATTATAATGATGGTCTGAAGAACTATTTTCCGTGGGCTAAGTTAGTGGCAGGAAAAGGCCTCTGCCTTATGTGCAGGAATATTAACCACTGTGATCACTAGAAACTATTGGCCTCATTGACTGTAATTGACCATTAAACATTTTCCTACTTAAAATGAAGCATTTTGTAATTCTTTTTCTTTTTTTACTGAGTAAAACTATCTGAAAAGTGTTTTATTAGCATGGAGAGCTAGAGAAAATCTGATAAAAAATTATTCCATGTCATCACATGCAATTCCCCTGCATGGACAGACTTAAAAATACAAAGCCAGTTTGTTCTCAATGATTTTGATTAGCTATTACCTTTCTATTCAGGCCTGAGGTAAGTAGTCATGAAGTTATAAGACATGTGTCAACAATTCCTGACTCATTCCCGAGCCAGACCCTCCAGTTTCAGTCTGTGCAGGTTAACCCTTTGTCCTACGTGTCAGGGTAGAGTATTGGCAATCAGATTGGTATCTAAAGAAGGCAAAAAAACAACAACAAAAAAAACAAAACAAAAACCAAAACAAAACCCACCCATCACTGACCAACATAGCAACTTTTAATATTTTTTAACAGATTTTTGATATTTCCTGGGATCCATATCAGCCAAACAGAGTGGTTAGCTGTGGAGTAAAACATATCAAGGTAAAGTAGTTCTCTTTTTCAAATTTTTGGTACCTTATATGAAGAGAAATTTTAGGTGTTTATGTGTAATTTGATGTTGAGAAACTGCTCGACTTTGCCTTGCTTTCCTTAAATTTAAAGCCTCCTTACCTGCTTCTCTGACCCTGAAGGAAGCTAACATCAGTCTCCTACCAACACCTTAGGGCTTCATGAACATTTTGTAACCCTGTGCAAAGACCTGATTGTAACCTGAGAATATTTTTGCTGTAATACAGGCACTTTTTGCTTCAGCAGCAGTTGGAGGATCTTTCCTTGTGTTTTACACAGCCCACCTGGAAGTATAGAAAACTCACTAAATTTAATTTTAAAAAATGAGTTTGCATCATGTGAAGGAATAAAAACTGGCCCTTATTTTCAATTTGCTTGAAGTTGAGCAGTTAAAACAGAACATTCTGTAAGAGAAGCACAACTGAAATTCTGTAGGGATAAAGAAGAGATCCCAAGTGGTTAGAGGAATGATGTTTCGGCTGAAACTTGGTGGTTAAGTGAGTTTGCTAGGGAGGGCTTGGAAGGCAGAAGAACCCAGCTGAGGGGTTGCGATTCAGCCCAGAATTAATAGGAAGCATTGGTCACTCATGGACTCATGGACTCGTTGGCCCATAACATGTTCCAAGATTATTAGTTTTCATCACCAAAGAACCTACTTTTTAAATTTTTCTTTCCATGGGAACCAATATTTGGAAAGATTCTGGCCACAAAATACACTGTAGCTATTAAATATTAATTACCTTAATAATTTTTAAAATATATTTTATTGATTTCAGAGAGGAAGAATGAGGGAGAGAGAGAGAGAAATATCAATGATGAGAGGTAATCATTGACCGGCTGCCTCCTGCACATCCCACACCGTAATCGAACCTGGGATCTTTCAGTCCGAAGGCAGATGCTCTGTCCATTAAGCCAAACTAGCTAGTGCACCTTAACAATTTTTATTCATCCAAGATATGTATCTGCCAACATGAGTTTCTGATCAGTCTAAAATAATGGCAAAGGTATCCAGTTCTTTGAGCTACAAGTAACGAAATGCGTGAGCTCACGATGAGCCTGATTTCCATGAGCCTGTGTCTGGAAGACTGGGACCCTGACCCGGGAGCCAACCTCCAGCCTGCGTATTCTACGGTGAGGAAACCAAGACCCAGGAGGTTATATTGAATATTGGTTTTATCTTCTCTACTTGGGAAAGCTGTTTAATCTCCCTGAGGCTGAGTTTCTTCCTCTAGGAAAAAGGGGTGGGGAGACCCCTGCCTCCTGAATTTATTGGAGTTACATCAAATAGTGTATGGAATCAGTAGGGGCACAATAATGTTAACTTCTTCTCCCATTTCTAGGACCACAAAAATGGTGGCACAAGTAAGATTTAAACTTGGTCTCTTGCTCCCTGTGTAGAGCTCTTTCCACTTAGAAATTATTTCCTTAATGATCACACATGGCTTCACTACCTCCCCTCCCCCCATTATTAAAAATAATAGATTAACTGTTTAATTAGTAGACTTCTCTAGCTTCTTCCTATTCCCCCCATTCTTGGTTTAACTTTGAATCAGTGAAATCTAGAAGCAGAGAAAGGTAAAATCCTGAAATTTCATTTGAAAATACTGCAAGCTGCTTATCCTGTGAAATGTGTTATGTCTTAGCAGTTTTAGGCATTTTTTTTCCCTAAGCAAAAACAAGCATTTTTATCTCAAATGGAAGAATCTTCCAATGCCCACTCAGCCATCCTGTATTAATTTGTTTTAGAAAGAAATCCACATCAAATTTCAACAGATTTCAACAAATTATTTTCACCATCTGTGTCTTCTTCATCCAGTTCTAGAACCCCCCACCTTTTCCTCCAAAAGCTGCCTAACAGCGAATGAATGATTCCAGTCACACGGTGAATGCAAAATCTTTGATTCACCCCAAGAAAATATTCTTATGTGAAATTTTTGTAGCCAGGGTGAAACCCTGTCTGGTTTTGCAAACAGGCAAGTTACAGGGATCTGAAACGAACGCCTGAAAAACAATGGCAGTTTGAGCTTGTCTGCTTGGTTGGTTTTACAGCAAATGAGCTCACCAGCTTTGTGGACACTGTTGATCTTCTCCAGTCTCTAGTCAGAGACAGAAGGGACCTTGGAGATTACCTGAGCCAGATGAACTCCAAGCGAGCTGCCAGTTCCAACAAAATTTGCATTTCAATCTGTGACTGGAGATTGGAGAAGGTCGACAATGACTCTCTATCTGATGTGGGCTTAATGATGTGTTGCTACCCTAACCTGTCACTGTTTTCCAGACAGGAAGTGTTCAAGAAGAGATCATGGGTCAAAGATTTGCCATTTTCCAGAGAAAATCTCCTACCTTTCCTGGCATTACATTTATAGGGGTCTTTTTAGAAAGTCCTTTGATTACTTGCAATGTTTTACATTATACCATCTGATCACGTGATTTTATCAGAAACCCTTTGTGTCTGAGGATAATGGTGTCTATTTTTTGTGGTTGCCCATCTAGAAATATTTCAGTAACTTAGGGCAGAGGTTCACACCCCGTGTTAAAGCAATAATAATTACAAAATAATTACTCTCCTTTTCATCTTTACCCGTGGGAGACAGGGTGAGAAAGAAAAGTATCTTAAAGTTACTACAAACAGCAAGTTCTTTGGCATGTAGTATGTAGTTATATCTCATAGTTTGTTCATGTTCAAAGTTAATACAGAAATATTAAATGTATTACCAAAGCTTATACCTATTTTTTTATTCTTTCCATGTATACTTTCATGCCTTTTCATAAAAACAGTATTCAAAGAAATGAATCACGAGTTGACACTTCCCTCTTTAATGAGAAGAACCCTGAATTGTCTCAAAAGTTTGCACATCTATCCATCCTCCTCCCCGAGGGCCACCTCAGATATCTGACTATTCTGAGAGGACCACTGTTGCTTCCTCTCTAGCAGGCACCAGAAATTAGGCTTGTCACTGACTTTTTCTCTTGTGAGTTTCTTCCTCACCAGCGATCCAAATCCTACTCTGGCTCATCCCAGTTAATTCAACATGCTTCTCTGTCCTTAAATTCTCTTGCCACCTGTATGCAGTCTGAATATGCTGCCTTGAAATGATCGCTTGTTTTATATGTATCTTCATTAGATTGAAAGTTCTGAAGGCAAAGATCAGGATTTCAATGTTATGTCCTGTGTAACCTCCCTTTGAGCCCTGACCTTTGTCAAACCACTTAATACTCTATTCCTCACTTCCAAATGGGGATAGTAGTATCTTTTCAAGGGGGCTAAGAAGATTAAATGCTAGACCTTTGTAAAGAGCCATTAGAGACTATATATATGGCACTAGGGTCATGCCATTTCATACATTTTTTCAAAACTATGTTAAATAAAAATATTTACTATATACATAACCAGAGTTTCCCTGCTGCCTTCTATAAAGTAGCTCAAGCTTCATGCTTATGGTTTTCCACATGATAAATTAAACCACTAAACTGGAAAGCCTAGGCATTTATTTGGCTCTATGGAAATATAGCTTATATTTAACGTATTTCTAAATGACATTTTTACAGTGACCATTTATAACATTTTTAGTTAGAAAGAAATTGTTTCCAAATGTATTTATATACATCAAAAAATGGCTAGAAGATATAGCAGTGTGTTAGCAGGAGGTTGTGGGTAATTTAGATTTTCCTCTCTATCTTTTCTGTTTTTCTAAACTTCCCGACAATGAATCTATCCTAGTTCTATAATTTGACAAGAAATCAAACAAAAGTGTGATGATTCATCATCCACTTTATCCCAACTCTTGGAACATTGACATTTTATATTAAATTACTAATCAATAATTAGTTATGTTTTGGAATTTTAGAGCTTTGAACATTTTAAAATGTAAGTTTTCTTTATGTTGGTAGCTGGCTAAAGCATTTTGCAGTTCTTTGCTGTCATAGCAAAATAAGTTAAATTGTGGGTACCTAGTTCACCTACAGCAAATTATGTAACATGTATCAGAACATAAGCAAACAAACACTAATAATGAAATGCCTTGGAACGCTTTATTTTTGGTTCTTTTTATTTTCTCACTTACTTTCTAGTTTTGGACACTGTGTGGAAATGCCCTGACTGCAAAAAGAGGGATATTTGGCAAAACAGGGGATCTTCAGACCATCCTTTGCCTTGCGTGTGCCAAAGAAGACATCACCTACTCTGGTGCTTTAAACGGGGACATCTATGTCTGGAAAGGGCTTAATTTAGTCCGCACCGTCCAAGGCGCACATAGTGTAAGTGTTCCCATGTGGGAATTTGGTATTTACCCCTGCCTTGCTTAAGGATCAGCCAACTTGCTGAGCACTCCCTAAATATGCCTGAAAGATTTCCCTAGTGTTTTGTTCACCTAAAAGAAATATTTCAAAAGCATCATAATTTAATTGGCCTTCACGTCAATTATCGATTGACAGACAGGTTAGTGTTGTTCATCAGCAGTAGCTCGACAGAAGACTAGAACAATTTCATCATGAGTTTCATTGTATCGACCAGCACTGTCAAATTTTACTGTGCCTACAATGTTCCTGAGATCTTGTTGAGGTGCAAATTCTGACTCAGTGGGTCTGAGATGATGTCACTGTGGCCCATAAGTGGATTAGCAAGGATGGAGACAACTATTCTTACATTGATTAATAAAGTGGATTTCCCTCACTTCTAGATCCACATCACAAATCTTAAAATGGAAACAGAAACCATTGACAAACTCTCTTTTGATGGTCTGCTGTGTAAGAACAGGGCAAACTTTACTTCTGACCACTCTGCTCAATTTTGACATATATTAAAATGGTTACATTGCTGTGTCTACAGATGATAAAACAGAGATGATATGAATGGTAAAGCCTATTTGTAGTAAGTGGAGATGTGATAAAATGTTACTGGAAATTTTATTGTCATTTGCTTATTGCTATTGATCCCCTATTATTATAATAAGAAAAATTTAAGCAACTCTTAGCAAAAGAGCTATGAAATTTTACATCTTTCATTGTCTTGTATGTTCAAAACCAATTTTCTTGGCTTTGATTATTATGTTTTAAACTGCTTTTAAAATAATTAAGAGGTCAGTATTTGTCCCCAGGCTGGCCTCAAATAAAGACCTGTTTGGGCATTCCTTCCCCAGGGTGGGACATAGCTACCTTAGTAACCTAATTTCTCTTTCTAGACCTTAGGTCAACATTATTCACTTGTAGCACTTTAAGCAAACTAAATAAAATATTTTCCTGTAGACAAGAATCTTTAAATTATGAAACTATTTCAGATGTGAAAAGGCATCTTCAATGATGCTTAAGTCAATGCCGCGGTAATTTATTTTCATGGAAACAAGCTTGTATCTGTAGAAGTGTTTATGATCCCAGCCAGGATATTTTTTACTTGATTATTTGGATAGCAATTTATATTAAACCCCTCCATTGATGTCTTATTTTCTTTGTAGTGAT
Organism: Lasiurus cinereus; assembly: GCA_011751065.1. NCBI lineage: Eukaryota > Metazoa > Chordata > Mammalia > Chiroptera > Vespertilionidae > Lasiurus > Lasiurus cinereus. Next base: position 39,894,161 of record JAAGEH010000041.1, on the reverse strand, counting down.
CCATTATATATCTTTTCTTTATAACAATCACTTGTCATGTAAAGGAATTTGATTTCCATATCCGATTTAACCAAGGAATTTTGAATAATTTTCTTACAACCTGCAATCAGTTTAGTAGTAGCAAAGGAGCTCTTGAACTAGTTTGCTCCAGTGGTTATTATGATTAATTTTTAATCTAGCTAAAAAATAAAGCATATTAAAATTGGCTGCTTGTTGTATTGTCAGGATTTCAATAGAGAACAAGGGATTTGTTTTTATTTTTGTCTTGATTTTTAATCATCAAGACCCAATTGCAATGACATTCAGAATGATGGCAGCATTGAGTGTTATCTGCCTTATTTCCAGGCTGGAATCTTCAGCATGTATCCTTGCGATGAAGGCTTTGCCACCGGTGGACGTGACGGGTGTATACGGTTATGGGATACTGAATTCAAACCAATAACCAAAATTGATCTCAGGGAGACAGAACAAGGATATAAAGGTAATATATGTATTTATACTTACCTATAACTCTGAGTGTTAAATTCCAGGTGAAGTTCTGTATTGTTTTTTCTGTACTCATAGCCTCCTGCCTCACTGTGGTGCTGAGAAAGTGGAGGCACATCAGAGGAGCATGCGTAGGTGCTGGAGATGGTGAGGAGTGCCTGGAGGGGATGCGTGTGGTGGTATTGGTTCATGCTCTGCGCTGTAGAATGTGGTGTAAGAACATTCGAAGAGGCTGGCTGGCTGGCTGGTTGGTTCTGGTAGTAATTCCCCTTCCCAGGCTGGCCTCCAATAAAGACCTGTTTGGGCATTCCTTCCTCAGGGTGGGACATAGCAGGTCTAGTGTTGTGTCTCTGTCTTCTGAGATCCCCTCAGGCGGTGTGGAGTTCCTGTGACTATAGAATTTGGAATCCTATAGATGCTGAAATAGACCAGATTTTGTAGAGAGTAGCTTTCAGTGCAGGTTCTAGAAATTCTCAGGCAGAGACCCTTGCAAACAGGAGCAGCAGGCCATGGACACTTGGTGCTGCAGGCATCCTGCATCCAGTTTAGGACCAGCCTCTGCCCAGCCCTTGGAGAGCCCTGAAACTCTCCTGCAGCAGCTCCAGTACAGGGTGGCGACCATTGTGCTGAGCACTCTGCGTATAAGAGGCAATGTAATCCTTCAGGCAGGGCTGGCTCCCCGGGCAGGAGAGCTGGTTTTGTGCTGTTGCCACCTTGAAATGCTTAATCATTTTCTTTTTTTAGCAAGGAGTATGACATTTTCATTTTATATTGGGCCCCATAAATGATAAACCAGTTGTGTCCCCTCGTCATTGGTGCCCAGGAATCTCTGGGAAGCCTTGTTGCCTTCAGGTTCTCAAACTCTGCCTTTGGCATTACTCTTCAGTACCAGAACCACAGGCAGTGCCAGGAGCCCCTGGTCCACCTCCTTAGTGGTGTCAGCTACCCCTTTATGAGGGAAGGCAGAGGGAAGGGGGTTCAGAGGTCCCTGCTGTTTTTTCCTCACCCTCTCCCACCTTCCCTCTTTTTGTCTGAGTGAAATCTGTCTTCCTCTCACTTTTTTTTTTTTACTTCTTACCTCTTTGCTGAGGGACTCCTCAGTGCTACACCTTTTATAAGGTTAGGTGTACAGAAAAAAGCCATCATCTTGTCCTGTTTAATCTTCGGTATTATGTCCTGGGTGCACATCTACAGAGAAAGGAAATAACTTTGTGGGGGAGAGAATTCATTCCAGACTGCACCGCTTGAATTCTCCTTTTATCTGTATCACTTGCTTATTCTGGGACTTCGGGCAAATCATTGAAACTTTCTGTGCTGTAATTTCCTTATTTGTATGTGTTTGGTACCATCGAGTCAACTCCAGTTCTTGGTGACTCTATGCATGAGTAATGTCCACAAGTCCTGTCTCATCAATCCTGCTCAGCTCTTGTAGACTCATGCCTGTGGCTTCTTTTATGGAGTCAGTCTATCTCATATTTTGTCTGTTGCCTTCTATTTTTCCCAGAATTATTGTCTTTGCCAAAGAACTCCATCTTCCCATGATGTACCCAAAGTAGGACAGCTTCAGTTTTGTCATTTTTGCCTCCAGCAATATTTCAGGTTTAATTTGCTCTAGGACCCACTTGTAAATCTTTCTAGTGATCCCGAGTGTCCAGAGAGCTGTCCTCCAACACCATGTTTCAAATGAGTCAATTTTTTCCCCTTATCAGCTGCCTTCACTGTCCAATCTAAGCATCTGTGCATAGTGATTGGGAATATGCATGAGGGTATGAATGGGCTTAGCCTTGCTCACTGCAGGTTCTGGCATCTCTGTGTTGAAGACTGGATGTATAAGGACACATCTTTGCTCTTGGGGATCTTTTTTACTTCTCCCATCGCTGCCCTTCCGAGTCCCAGACTTCTCTTGATTTCGGGGCTGCGGTCTTGATTTGATGACTGAATCAAGGGAAGCAAAATCTTTAACAATTTCAGTGTCTTCACAGTCTATGTTAAAGGTGTATATCTCTTCGGTAATCATGATTTTTGTCACTTGATGTTCAAATGCAGTCCTGCTTTGACACTTTTTCCTTTCCATTTCATCAGAAGTTGTTTCAAACCATTGCTCCTTTCTTTCAGTAAGCTGGTGTCCTCTCCATATCTTAAGCTATTGGTACTTCTTTCAGAAATTGTCACTCCTCCTTCCTGAATCTAGTCCAGTTTTTTTGAGTGGTATGCTCTGTGTACAGATTAAACATTAGGGAGATAAAATATATCCTGGTCTATCACTGTTGCCTAAAGGAAACCATTTTGTCTCCCCACATTCTGTCTTGATAGTAGCTTTCTGTCCACAGTACAGGAAAATCAAATGCTGAGGCATCCATCGCAAGCCATCGCTTTTCATGATCTACACAGTCCGAGGCTTCATAGCCTATAAAACAGACTAACCTTCTCCTGAAATTCGTTAGAGAACTCTAGTATCCCAACAAACGTCCACAGTTAGGTCTCAATGCCCTGCCTTTTCTGAATCCAGGTCAAACATGTTGCATTTCTGTGTCCATATGAGGTGTTGTCTTTGTTGCATGAGCTTGAGCATCACTTTGCTTACATGGGGAATCAGAGCAACGGCCTTCATTTATGTATGGCACTTTTTGGCATCTCCGTGTTGAAGATTGGGATGTATATTGAATATTTCCAGTCTGGAAATACTCAATATTGAATATTTCCAACAAATATGAAAAACAAAAAAATGTTTTGTTTTTCATATTTGTTGACATGTTCTTGTTAGGTTTTGACAGATTCAGTCTCTGTGGCTTGAAATAATTCTAACGGTTTCCCATTTATCCCTGTTCATTTATTGCTTCCCAGTATATTCAGGGTAAATTTCACTTTGCATTCTAGAATTACAAGTTCTTCTTCATAGGAATCTTCTGCAAGGTATCTGTCATCCTCTTGCCTCTTCTGTACAGATTTTCAGCAAACTATTTCCACTGTGGGACTTTGGGAAAATAATGTAAGTTTCTATGTTGTAATTTCCTCCTTTATTCAACTGGTGTTTACTGGTCCCATGTAGGGCCCTGAGCTGTCCCCGGGGCCTGCTCCTGAGTTGTTGTTAGCATTCCTGGGCTTGTGCACAGAGCTCTGAGTGCATAGCTGAGTAATGTCAGTGAGGATGTTCGTCCCCAGTCATAGGGCTTGCTTGTTTGACTAGATCAACTTCGGAAAGTTGCATTTTCTTTTGCCATCTTTGAGCTTTCTAATGCTTTAGGGTGGAGTTTCCAACATGTGGCTGAAGAATCACTACATCAGCACCACCTGGGGATGAAGTCTGGAAATCAGCATTTTCAACAACCCGGCTCAAGTCTGGGGAACAGCTTGGTAGTGGTTCTCAACATGTGGTTCTCAGTCCCAAGGAGCTGCAGTTCCTCCAGACCCACCAGAGGAAGGCTGGGTGGGGGGCTAGACATCTGTATTTTAGAAACACTTTCCGAGGTTCAGAAAGGGGTAGAGCAGCTGCTCTGGGTCTTTTACCATATGCCAGGCCCAGGGGCACCGGATTTAAGATCACTAATAAGTACCAACTCCCTCCCTGCTGCCAGTCTTCCCTTCTTGGGCCAAATAATTGCAGGGAAAAGCCATTTTATTCCCAAAACAGTTTGTTCTCTCTTTTGTGTGTGGGACCATAGCCTTCCCTTCTGAGAGTCTGCAGTGCTGATGTATCAGCATGATAATCAACAAGTTCGTTATAACACAAGGGGGCACAGGCAGCAATTTCTTCAGAGCTCCTGGTGCAGACCATTCCCAGGGCCAGAAAGTGAGCATGTGTGCAGCAGGTGGTTCTCTATTGAGATGTAAAACTAATACAAAGACTCCAACAAAGCACCAAAACTTTCTGCTTAAAATAAAATTAACTTATAGTTATTGGTGAATTTTCTAAGTACCGATACTGGGTGAAGTTTTTTTAATATATGGTTGTATGGGGTCTTTATAAAGTGTGAGGTCTAATGTTCTTTGCACTTTACAGATGAGGAAACTGAAGATTTGAAAGATTAAATAGCTTTCCATGTCACACAGCTGGGAAGGAATGGGACTGGAATATAAGTCCAGACTGTGTCCTTAACCATTCAAGGAATTAATGGAAAATAAGCAATGTCCTTTAAGTCTGTGTTAATATTCATGATATTCCTGAAACTCCACCCCTGGGTTTCAGGGCTATCACAGAGAAGATTAGAATGACGCTATTTTCTACTTTCTGATTGAATGTAAAACTGAGGGGAGGGCTGATGAGAATTTGGTCTTGGAGGATTTTTAAGTGGGTGGTTGCTCTCTATTGCCGTCTGCTGGCAGTCTGGACCAAGCACAGGCCAGAGCTCCACATTCTCACAAATGAGCTACAGAGAAAGCAACGCTGCAGATCAGGCGATGGTGTCCAAGATGTGGACACCTTACAAATTCAGCACAGTGCCTTCAGTTGATACTGACAAAGGTCTTTAAACATGCACCTTTCCAGAACAAAAGAGCCTTCCTGTGGTTTTAAATAACTAAAATGGTTCTTCCTGGGTCTCTTTTCACTATTGAGGATTTACAACCACAGTCCAAATATTGCCTTATGTTTTTCGGACTCCCAGAGCAAAACATAATGAAGCAGAGACAGCTTAATAATTTTCCAATGTAGTGGCCAGCCTGGCTAGGAGACCACATTACTATTCTCTGCATTGGTGTGGGAGACCAAGCCAGCTGGGTAGACAGAGAAGGGAAATGCTATCAGAATCTTGCCAGGAACATGCCCCTCCCCAGGGTTTCTTCAGAATGTGCCCAGAAGAGACCGAGCTGTTCTCTTCTCACTCTTGCTTGTGTGCAGAACAGCAGTGAGGTTCAGAAATGGTGAGAACAGAAAGTGATTAAGAAAATTAAATACAGTTCTCTGCCTCCTGAGGTGTCTTCAGAAAGCAATTCCTACATGAAACGGTTATGTAGAAAGTGAGAATGGTGGTATCCTATCTTTTGTCATAGGTGGACCCCTGGGGCTGACTTGTCTGATGTGACAAAATGTAATATATCTGTTCGAGGAACTGAGTGTTTGTGGGTAGCTTGAGCTGGTTTCTGAGAGAAAATGTTCACAGCTCATTAAGTTTATGTTGTAAACAATGAAAATGGAACAACTCTCACTATCTCTCCTTCCCTCCCTCTCTGTGTTTATATTGATTTGACTTCACTGCCTTTGCTTTGTGAAAAGCTTCCATCTTACGTTGGTTGGTTCCATGGAACTCTTCTTTTCAAATGAAACCTCCTGTAAAACAGATTAGGAGGCTCTGAGGGGAAAGCAGGGGTGGGGTCTCAGACTCTGTGACCTGAGTTCTCCCTTCCTGGCTCTCTGCTGGCTCCTCTGGGGAATCCAAGCGCTCCCTGGACACAGTCTGGAGACGCTGTATAACTCGACTGGCTCAGTAGTCTTGGCTGATTGGAAGGTTCTTCTTTGTTCCTAAACCTCTTTTTAAGAAAAGGAAGACAAAGCAGATATTTTAAAAGTGTTAGCATTTGTTCATTCCAGGTGGTAGGTTGTTTGTTATAATATTCTTGTACCTTTCTGAATTAGCGCCCCAAAACAAGATGGTAAAAAATAGAGAGGGTGAAGGAGAGCTTATATGTTTGTACACTGGACCAAAGACAATGCCAGATCTTTGGGAGAAATTTTAGTTTTCAAGTCATTTAGCCTAAGCGACTAGACACACTGAGGGCGGCAATGGGGAGAAGTGACATGCTCATGTTTACTGTGGACAAATGCTTTTTCTGCATCTACTGGGATTTCCATGATTGTTATCCTTCATTTGGTTAATGTGGTGTATCACAGTGATTAATTGGCAAATGTTCAACTATCCTTGTATCCCTGGAATTAATGCCTTTTTGATCATGCTGTAAGATCCTTTCAATGCATTGTTGAATTTGTTTTCCTAATATTTAGTTGAGGATTTTTGCATTTATATTCATTAAGAGTATTGGCCTGTTATTTTTTCTTATAGTGTCTTTGTCTGGTTTTGGTATCAGGGTAATGCTGGCCTCCTAAAATGAGTTTAGAAGTGTTCCCTCCTCTGGTATTTTTTGGAAGAGGTTCAGCAGGATTGACTTATTAATTAATCAATTAATTGATTCTTCTTTAAATGTTTGGTAGAATTGATCTGTGAAATCATCTAGTATTGGACTTTTCTTTGTTGGGGGGTTTTGTTTTGTTTTGTTTTTATTACTGATTCGATTTCCTCCCTTGTTATTGGTCTGTTCTTATTTTCTATTCCTTAATGATTAAGTTTTGGAAGTCTTTTATGTTCCTGTTCTGTATGCATTTCTTCTAGATGGTTTAATTTGTGGGCATATAATTGTTCATAGCAGTCTTTATAATCTTTTGGAATTTTGTGGAATCAGTTGTATTATAGTTTTCATTTGTAATGCTGAGTCCTCTCTCTTTTTTCTGTGTAAGTCTAGCTAAAGATTTGACCCTGAATTAGCGGTTGCCAAGATATTCCTGCTTCCTCCTCACAGCAGGAATAATGTCTGCCTATGCACTAGCTCCTTCCCTCTTAAAACTCATAACAGTGAATTCAGAGCAAGGAATAGTGTTATCTCATGTAAAAATAGACTTGTGCTTTAAAAATTACTATTTCATCAGTAAATGAATATCTCATTTGATTCATTTGAGACCACAGTGAGTTAAGATGAGAATTATGGAGTATCCATATACCTCTACCCCCAATTAACCCCATTGTTGTCTCAGCATCCCATCTGGTTTAACATTGCCCTGAAAATTTTTTTAAATAGACCTAACTTTTTTTTAAGAGCAGTTAGGTTCACAGCAAAATTGAGTGGAATTTACAGAGATTTTTCATATGTCCTCTACCCCATACACACACAGCCTCCCTGACTATCAATATCTCCCACCAGAGTGATACGTTTGTTACAATGGGTGAACCTACATTGACACATCATTATCTCCTAAAGCCTATATAGTTTATGTTAGGATTCACTCTTGGTGTTATATAGTCTATGGGTTTTGACACGTGTGTAACAACATATATCTAACATTTATCTAGCATTCCTACAAAATAGTTTCACAGTCCTAAAAATCCTCTATGCTTTGCCTATTTATCCCTTTGGCTTAAACTTTTTATCTTATAATGAAGTATTATTAGAATTTAATATTAAAAATATTTTAATAGAACTAATTAATACATCAGTCTTTCAATATCATACAACTACTTTCTTGGTTAAAATAAATTTAAAAATTATATAAATTTAATTATTTTTTAGAACCTCCTTTTACTTTTAGTGGGTCCCAGTTTTGATGGTAAATTGCAAGGTCTCCATAATTATAGTCTACATTTTATGTGAAGAAAACCTGGTCCCCAAGAGAAAGTGACTCTTCTTTGTGTGGCCAGTCAGGTGAGGAAGAGGGTTAAAGCCCAGGTGTCCGGACTTCTGTACTTTCTACAGCAAGTATGTCTAATTCAAGGGCTAACACAGGCCAAATAAATGAGGCATGTGGCCCGTGGGCCGCGAGTTTGACATGCTTTTTCTGCATTAAAGACTCAAAGCCTATCACATCCTTACCTGGTTTAAAGTAGTTACGAAAGTGGGATTGCTTCTGTATTTCTAATTCAGACGTGAGAAACTTCACTGCGAGAGTAAATAGTGAACCTAGTGAGGGACAGACAGACTATAGGAAGTGGGATAGGTCACACTCATTTCAGGGCAAGAAGAGGGGGTCATGTGAAGAGGTGGAAGTTTGGATTTAAAAGGAACACTGTGCTTTTATTTACTTATTTTCCATATTTTTATTAATATATTACGTGTGTACATATCTTCCCATTGCAAAAAGGAACACTGTGCTTTTAGAGAAGGTTTCATCCATTGTTTGATGTTTTGATGATATTATGAGACTGAAATTAGAGTTTCATTTGCATGTTTCGGGACATAGTGCATCTGTTATCCCACAAAATGAGTCTGGGTTCTGATCAAATACATATTAAATTTGCCTAATAGGATAGTTAACCATTCTGTAGTATCTACCCCATATAATTTTAATGCAATGTTAACATCCTAAAGAGTGAAGTAATGATTAACTTTTCCATACAAATCAAAAGGAAATAATTTCAAAAAGGGTTAGGCTTTCATAAAGACCAATTTCTCCCCTTAAAATGAATATCCAGCTGTAAAAACAGATAATCATCCCAAGTCAGATAGAAAAGAGGAACACACTTTTGCAGAATAGGTTTCGAGGGTTTGGGGAAAGGACAGCATGTGTAAGGAACTGGTGGTGAGTAACTGGGACTGGTATGTGGATTTTCCCCTCTCCCCCCTACCCACCCCCTGGAATTGTTAAGATGTGCCGCACTGCATGCTGTCCTGGTGAAAGGGTATTTACTTTAGGTGTTTTCTCTTACTTGTAAGTGATGTGAAGACCTGCTTCTCTTTGCCATCTCTGGTTTTGCCAGGCCTCTCTATCCGGAGTGTGTGCTGGAAAGCAGACCGCCTCCTAGCAGGGACCCAGGACAGCGAGATATTCGAGGTGATTGTGCGAGAACGAGACAAGCCCATGCTGATCCTGCAAGGCCACTGCGAGGGGGAGCTCTGGGCTTTGGCCCTGCACCCCAAGAAACCGCTGGCCGTGACTGGCAGCGACGACCGCTCTGTCAGGTGAGGACCCCGAGGTGGCCATGGTCACTTCACTGACTGACTTGGGATAACAGATTGGGCCAAATTTGCTTGTTACTCAGGAACAGGCTAAACCACAGGGCAGAGCCACACAGTTTCCACATGGAATGTGAAGACAGTGAGCTCAACAGCGGTTGACTTGTTGGTATTTTACCTTTGTTTGGCACCATCGTAAATCATGAAATTGTTCTTAGAAGTGAAAATATTACTGGTGAGATTGGCTTCCGGTTCTGGAGCTAAGTGCACTCCTGCATGTTAATAGCATCTTCCCCTCATACCTTCGCTCCTAATATGTGCTTACGTGGCCAGGGTCTGTACGGCATTTTCACAGGCTCAGACACTCACTCATCACTATTAGAACGTTCATTGCGATTTGCAAAGTTTTCTTCAGCATATGGGTGAATAATGATTTCTTTGTAATTTCTCAGATGAAATTTTGAACAGTGTCCTCAAGTCAAAGGAAAGTGCTGGTTCCTGAGAAAGTCTGTGGTGGTATTAGGACCCCAAAGGGTCTCGAGATGGATCACGTTTTCTTCTTTGAGAGCATGACACCATGTAAAATGAGCAAATCAGTATGATTCCAATACCTGTGTGATTGTTGGAGGACTGAGCATATGATTTAAAGTGTAAGGTGAAGACTGTTACACTGATTTCAGAATTTTCCTATTTAATTAAGCTTTAACTGTGCTTAACAACAAATGGGTCAGAAAAGACTGAGCGATGGTGAGAAGAAGACACTGATTAATTGATTGGATGATGATTACCTCTGGATTTTAATAGTTTAAATAGAACCTTGTAAATTAGATTAGAGGCTCCTGCTCCCCACACCCTTACTCTGTATGTCTGTGAATCTAATCAAGATACAATTGCATACTCATCTGCCAGGGTTCTTGTCCCAGCATTAAGAAGGGTTCAGCAATCTGGAGAAAGGCTGTGTATAGATTAAGTAGGAGTACAAGGATGAAAGATAGTTTTGAAAGGCATTGGGGGTCAGAGCAGCTTCAGCTAAAAGAGCTAAAGAATTCCTTGACTCAGGACCGCGTGCGTTTTATTAACACAATTTGTCCCAAGGCAAGGTAGATATAGTACACTTCAAAGGGTAGGGTTTACAGAAGCATTGTAAGATTGTGGAATAGCCTAAACTGTTCAGGTGTTTGGCCAACACGAAGCAATAACATGTAGATTAAGATGCCCTGTGCTATCTAGCAGCAAACAATAATCCTATTCAAGTTTGGGAGAAGTGCCCTTTAGCCAATCCAACAGATTATTACATATGTGACTCAGCCCTTGTTGAGCCCCCAAATTTCATCAACCTTTTGATAAAACTCTTGTAATTATGACATGCTGGAATTGGCTCCCAGCACTCATCAGTAAAGTATAATCTAAAAATTGATTTTTAGTTTCTGTCAAGCACTGTGCCTCATCAATCTAAAAATCAGTGAAGGCAACTCCAGTTGTCCCCTCACATAACATAAATGTGTATTTGGCTTACACTGGTCTTCACTCACTCTCTTTTCTTCTCTTATTTTTCCTTCCATCATTCAGAGTTTTGTTTCAATAGCCAAAACAATGCCACCAGTCAATACCTGAGAAGCTGGATTCATATCCATTCAGATGGAAATATTTTCAAGAGAGTCCTCGGCTTTTGTATTTTGATAAATGTGTTGAGTCTCATAATTGCAAACTTTCCCAAGGAGCCCTGATGGCCAGAATTTGTCTTGGTCTCCTCAACCATTAATTTGGACAAACATTTTAAATATAAATTTACATGGAGTATGGAAATGTAGAAAGGATACAAATCATAATTTCTCGAGAAAGATTAGCTGAGTGACTTTGTAAGGTTAGTACAGTTCACTGAGGAGCGAGGGTAAAGCAAAACTTACATTGCTGAAAATAGTACATGGCTAAAAACAGCATGAGATTATGAATAATGAACGAAGAGGTATTGAAAGAATACCATAAGTTTTAGACTGAACAATGCATGCTGCCTAAAGGATCAGCAAACTATTCACCATGCAACTCTGCATTGTAAGGAGCTGGCTTACTCTTGTCTCTGTGGCAGCATTCTAAATTGTCGGTGTGCCTAACAGATGTTGGTTGTGTGTTAAGAGAAGACTGTCATAAAAGTACTAACAGGGAGAAATCAGGTACCACAATTGTAATTCACATGTAAACCCTCATTTGGAGCTTCAAAAATTTAGTTCATGTTTACCCAGTTTGAGGTGCCTGGAATAGGGGTTTCTGGAGCTGCTGAAAAGTATGTGCTAGCTGCACTTGACCCCTGCTTCTTCAGCAGTAACATCCTTATCAGCCAGGGGCACCATGGAGAGTACCTGTCCCGACCATGAGTGGACCTGTCAGGCGTGGGACGCCCGGGAACTTATGAGGAAGGGTGGCATTTGACTGAGCACAGCTGACTTTGGAACCATCTTGGGCAGGGCTATCATAGGCTCTTCTTCTCAGCTGGGTTTTGTTTCTAGGGGACCAGCTAAACAGAATCTATATGTACATAAATAACATAGTTACTAGAAGGGTACTGATACATATATTTTTAAAAATGAACAATAATAGTATCTAGTAGTGATTCTTATCCTGTAAGTTATTAATGACGATGGGCATGCGTAAAGAACAATTTTTAATTTCCAAAGAGAAAAGTAAGATTTTGTGTGAAGGTAGTGTTTAAAATTTCCCTTTTTATATGAATATAAAAATCTTTGGAAATGTTATCTCATATTTCTCACTGGGTATTTCCAATGGGGGAGATGACCCAAAGATAGACTAAGCCCATGCCGGGTTCCCAGACATGCCGGGAGGAAGGACACGAGTGTGAAGTGACCGCCTCCTTTCTTGTTGTCACCACACTGTGGTCAGCAGGCCTTCCTGCCTCAGGGGCCTGATGATGAGCGTTGGTTTGGTTTTGTTTCTTTGTTCTTGTGCCTAGGCTGTGGAGCCTGGCTGACCACGCCTTGATCGCCCGCTGTAACATGGAGGAAGCAGTTCGCAGTGTGGCTTTCAGCCCCGATGGGTCCCAGTTGGCCCTGGGCATGAAGGACGGCTCTTTCATTGTTCTCCGAGTCAGGCATGTACTGATACTGAAAATGCTATTAAAAGATGCTCTTTTGTAAAATAGTTGAACCAGGAGGCTCATTAGATACAAAGAACAAACTGATGGTCGCTGATGGGGGAGGGTGTCGGGGCTGGGTGAACAAGGTGAAGGAATTAAGAAGTAGACTGGTAGTTACAAAATAGTCATGGATATAAAGTACAGCATAAGGAATATAGTCAATAATATTGTTATGAAATATTGGGAATCACTTTGTAAAGTATAGGATTGTCTAACCACTATGTTGTACACCTGAAACTAATACAAAATAATATTAAATGTAAACTGTAATTGAAAAATAATATTTAAAGAAAAGTTAAAAAAACAAAACAAAACGATGCTCTTTTGTCAGAATTAAGATTCTCCTGGTCAAAATAGATGCTGGGACTTAGGAAAAGTACACCTATTCTTTCAAATAGGAACAGGACAGATTCACAGTCCTGTCTGTAACAATGAAATCCACACTCTGAAAGTACAAATCTCTTTCTCTGATGACTTGCTTGGCAGCCCAGCCTGCCTCAGTGGATTGATGTGAGACTGTATATAATCTATTAACCTCTTAGCAGGAATAATTATGCATCAATGCAGGGTGCTGCCCCCGTCCCTACTGGTGATGTTACGTGGCATATTATATGTGAACCTTTACAAAATCTAATGAATAGTGAATTCCCAAGCTCATCTGGTTCCACAGGTTTTAGATGAGGGATGATATGCTTGTGGTAAGCCAAGAAAAGAGGAAGCAGGAACAGAGCAGCTTCCAACAGCACCAGATTGTTAGAGGTGAGCTTGGGTAAAAGATTTCTACCACCCACATTTGACAATAAGATAGAATATTTCATACTTTATGAATCTCCTATATAATTTTTACAGGATAAAAATTATGATTCTTCCTTGTAATTTCTCTAAATGCATTGGCTGTTCGTTTGGCTCACCCATTTTGTGATTACAGAAAGGAAATGCAGCCAAAAATTAGGTATGGAATGTTTTGCACAGAGCAAATTCTAGATAGCTTTGAAAAAGGCACTTGGCATGGTTTATTACACTGAATTCTCATTAACAGCCACATATAACTTATGACCAAATTGGTGGGCAACATTTTTTTTCTTTGCTTAGTGATGTGTGGAAAGATGGCTAATTACCATATTTTCTTTTCTTTTTAATAGCTTTTTCAAGCCAAAACAAAACAAAACAAAAAACACCACAAAAAACACCCCCCCTACTTATTTTATGACATTGTAGTAAACTGTAGTGCTATTATTAAGTGACAGCCGGTGTGAGGAATTATGTGGAGCAAATATTTGGCATTATTTATGCATTCAGTTTTAGAGTTGATGAAGGCATCATTACTAGTTCAGGGGACCTGCCAATCATAATCCTGTCTCATAGTTATAGGAAAACCCTCAGTGAACTTTCAAATGAGGGCAGAAATTCTTATCAGAATCTGGTCAGAAAGGACATAGGATACGCAGGTGATGCAATGTCTGCATTATTGCCTTTTCATAGTCAAAGTTAAATAATTTCATAACTTAGCATTAAAAATAAGGACTTTTCCTCTTTTGCTTTTTGAATTTGCTCTTCTTGTAGCAAAAAGCATTAAGCAGTTTTCTTGTTCTTATATAAAAAAGGACTTTTATTTTTATGCTAACCTTGATATATCTACTATTTTCCATGACATATTTTAAACCAATATTATAAACCTCAAATTTTCAACAAAATTTTTAGAGAAAAATAATGTATAATTGAACATGAAAGCAAATATGCATTCATTAAATCTTGTTGGTTCTTTCTTTGAAAGCTCAAAATATTATTTTAAATATTTTTTTATAAATTGGCTGTAAACTTTAAAGTTTTATATCTTTTTTTTTTCTTCAGAAGTTAATTCTCTAATTCCTGTAGGTACTTCCTCCCTTTCAAACATTTTTTCTCTGACACGTATACTTTAATACATGACCTGGGGTTCCTATTTCTAGATTTGCTGCTTATCGCTTTGCTCTTTATTCTTATAGAGATATGACAGAAGTGGTTCATATCAAAGACCGAAAAGAAGTCATTCATGAAATGAAATTTTCTCCAGATGGTTCTTATCTCGCAGTGGGATCCAATGATGGCCCAGTCGACGTCTATGCAGTTGCCCAGCGGTATAAGAAAATTGGAGAATGCAACAAGTCCCTCAGTTTCATTACGCACATTGACTGGTCTTTGGATAGTAAATTCTTGCAGACAAACGATGGCGCAGGAGAACGACTGTTCTACAAAATGCCGTGTAAGTCACATAGGCACTGATGTTCGTGAAAAGCAGAACTCTGAAGGAACTATGAGAATGTTATGACCTCAGGGCAAGGAATGTTTTCAGAAACAAGACCCTCACATCATGTACTCTCAAAGGAGAGATTAATACATTGGGACACATTAAAATTAAAAATAACTGCACTATAAGAGAGGTCTTGAATACCATGCAAAGACAAGGCATCAACTGGGCATAAATACTTATAATTGTTACAATAAAGGATATATACAAAGAATGCGTAAAGATAAGAAAGAGGAAAAATTCTATAAAATACAAAAAATACTAAAGATCTGAGGGTCACACTTCTTATTTACTGTGATTGCTTTAGTCTCAAATCTCTGTTCTTGACAAGTGGAAGCCCCTATTATTTGATTTCTTGGTGAAATATATTAATTGCATTTTTAAAAATATAATTTTTACTTGTAACAGCCCACTGGAAATTTTATACATGGTTCATCTGACTTACCTCATACTCATTTAGTAAGAGTTTGTGATACTAAAGTGTCATAAATAAGAGACAAATTTTTGTATTATAATCTTTATGATTTTTTAATGTAAGAGGAAAAATTTAATATTTAATATGAATCTTTACTGCAAATAGTATCGTATCTTAGATTTTTGAAATTTAAAAAATTATTGAACATAAATTAATGTGTAACATAATATCACTTCAACTTTTTAAAGTCTCTACACTCAGATTAGTTAATGCTCTATTACTAGGTGCATACTTCTGTGTATATTTTCTTTGCTTGCTATTCCATATGTGAAAAAATATGAAATCCATGTTAGCCATTTACAATAAAATTGCTTTTTATATAAATGTAACATTACAGCCCTAGTTGGTTTGACTCAGTGGGTAGAGAGTCGGCCTGGGGGCTGAAGAATCCAATCAAGGGCACATGCATGAGTTGTGGGCTCAATCCCCAGTAGGGGGCAGCCAATCAATGATTCTCTCTCATCATTGAGGTTTCTAGCTCTCCCTTGCCCTTCCTCTCTGAAATCAATAAAAATACATTTTTTTAAAAAATAAGTGTAATATTACATAAATGTTTATTGGTTATTTTCAGCTGGGAAGCCGTTAGCGAGTAAAGAGGAAATCAAAGGGATCCCCTGGGCCTCCTGGACATGTGTGAAAGGCCCGGAAGTGAGTGGAATTTGGCCAAAATACACAGACGTCACTGACATCAACTCAGTGGATGCGAACTACAGCAGCTCCGTGCTGGTGTCTGGAGATGATTTTGGACTGGTCAAATTGTTTAAGTTTCCTTGTCTCAAGAAAGGTAAGGCCAGAAGAGATGTTTCATTGAGATGTGTCTTGGCATGCACAAGGCTTATTTTCTTGGTGTCTATTCCTGCAGACTATTAATTTTATCTTTATACTCATAATACTCTTGAACATTTACATAGAATGTGTTGTTGATGTATACTTTTGACCTTCTGAAATACGGGTTTTGCAAATATAAGTCAGAATTTAACAGTTTTTACTCACTGTTTTGTGATTCATAAGCTTCATGTTTCACTTTTTAAACAAATCCTATTTTTATTTATGTACATACTCATAATACTGTATTACATTAAATATTGTAATTAAATGTTTATACTTCATAACTAATTGTGATTATACATGGCAAAGCAAAGAAAATCCTTTTAGGCATATGTAAAATGAAATCTGAAAGGGATGGTTCTTTCAGATAGTATAGTTTATGGACCCCCTGTCATAGCACTGATTTTGCAAACCAGATTTCCATAAGTGGTGATATTTTTGAGAGAGAAGTTTGATTCAAAACAACTGTCTCTGCCTTCACATTTTGTGGTTTTGTTTCTTTTATTGTCATTAAGTCTTGTTACCTCAATTTTTGTGGCACTTTCGGGCTTGGTTGAATATAGCTGAATTAACCCTCTATGACCTCCTCCTCTTCCCTTGCAAGTGTAGGCAAAGCCCATACACAGACTTCTCTGAGACTCTCTGATTGCTCCCTGAAAATCTGATCTTAGCAAAGTAATAAGCAGGGACATGCTGCTGCCTGCAAACTCTTTCACTTGAGCGATTTTTAGATTGAGCAAGGAAAAAGGGATCGAAAATGTAATCAGAAAGTCATTTTGAGCTAACCAGCAGTTTTGAAGCAATAGCAATTACAGTACAAAATTGAACATAAAATATGTAGCAAAATCATCATCCTTTACACTTGACAAAATGAATATCAGTTTTAAAATACTTGCACAAAATTACCTCAGTGTGCCAAATTCAAACTCTCCTCTCTCTCCCTAATGGGTCTTTTGAGTAATAGGGCACATCTTGTTAGATTGAGTGAGTAATGTACTTACAGAAAGTAAGTTAGGCAACTAGAGGGTATGGGGAGTCAGAAGAAATATCAGTGGGGTCATAAGCAATACTATTGGTCACAAGCATCTGGTCACAACTCAACTCAATGAGAGTTGGTGTCTCCTTTGTATCACTAAGCCTTGTAGGGTGAACTTGAACCTGGAAAATGGCAATGGAAAGGTAGAGCTTGGGTTAGGTATTAGAATGGCAGGGTTGGGGGTAGTGGGAGGGAGGTTATAAGCAATGCTGTCTGTCAAAATGGGATACTTTATATGTAAAAAATAACCCCGAGATTGATGGCACACAGGGTTTGCCTGAAAGGAATGAGGAGAGGTGGACAGCCAGTGACACTATGGGGAGAGCAATAGAATCCACTTCAGTAATCTGCACGAGTTTCCATGTTCTCATAGCAAATTGACTTCTTCTACTTTTCATGACTCCTGGTTTATATATCTTGCAATTTGCCTCAGGACATTTAGGCTTTTGTAGCCTCTTTATGCCCAAACCAAGGTAGGCAAGTTTATATAAGACTTGCTGATGGAAATAATAGCATTTGGTGGAACTTATCTCCTTATCGCCCAGGGTGCCAGTGACAATGTTCCCTTCACTTTTGAACCTGTAAACAGTCAAAGAGGAGCAGAGGCTGATGACTCTGAGAGTGTGGAGACTGAGCAAACAGGATGGTTTTCTATTGTTGTAGTGCAGTGCAGTGTAGTGCAGGGCCAGGCAGGTCACTGTGACTAGAGCATGATGAGTGAGGGCGAGTGTGTACTGTAAGGCTGGAGAAGGTGGAGGGGACCATGTCATGAAGGGCCTTGTAGCCTCTGGTAGAAATGTGGGTTTTAGTTTAAGTGCAGTGGAAATCTACTGAGGGTTTAAAATGGAGGCGTGACATGATCAACTTAAGTTTTTAAAAGGCCACTTTGATATGGTGTAGGATGGATTAGGCCAGGAGAGGCTTCAAGTTGAGAGATTATTGCAAGAGTCCAGGTGAGAGATGATGTAGCTTGAACAACTTCTTAGGAACAGGGGTAAAGAGAGGTGGTAGAGGTTATGAAAGTGGTTTCAAGGTAGAGCTGAAGGTTTTGCTGATGGATTGGACGTGGGGATAGAGGGAAAGAGAAATCAAGCATGACTCCAAGATTTTGGGCTTGAGCAATTGGGTGCATGGTGGCTCCATTTCTAGAGACAGGGACATGAGAAAGGGAAAGGTTTAGTTTCTGTGTATGTCTTATGGGGGTGTAAGAGTAAGTGAGGAAGAGGAAGGGCAACTCATCAGCCTGTTCTGTCTATGATAAGTTTGCAGCAGTATTAGACACTCAAGGAGATATGGCCCATTGACTGTCAGCTGAAGGTGAACATTTGACAGATGTGAGCATATCTACAGTATTTACAACCAGGGGAGAAAGATCAGTAGAGAGGAGTTGAGGGCTGAGGCCCGAATCTTCCTGGTGGTTCAGAGGAAAAAGAGAGGCCTCGTAAGCTTAGTGTCCCAGGAAAGCCTTGGAAGAAATGGATGTGGCCTTTGTTAAATAAATATTAAGTGCTATCTTAGAGGCTGGAGATACACCATGCCCTCATGGAGCTTTTGTTCTGAGGGGATATAGTTAATAAATAAAGTATGAACATGTCTGATGATGAGAAGAGCCATGAAGAAAAAGAAAGCAAGCAGTGGGAAAGAGTTTTCAAGTCGGGCCGAGTAGTGTTGCTACTTTAAATAAGGCAGTGAGACAAGAGTCACTGATATGGTTTCATCTGACTAGAAACCTGAAGGAGGTGAGGGAACCAGCCATTCAGACAAAGAACAGCAAGTGCAAAGGCTTAGAGGTAGAAGAGTTCCTGCCATGCCTAAGGAATGGCAAAGAGGCCAGTGTGTCTAGAGAGGGGATAGGGAGAGAGAGAAAGCAGGAGAGAAAGGAGGAAAGAAAGAGGGCGGGAGGGAAGGAGGGAAGAAGAGAAGGAAGGGAGAAGGGAAAGGGGGAGGGAAATAGAGGGAGGGAGAAGCAGGGGGAGAAAACAGGAAAAACTATTAGAAAGAGGCCTAAATTTTGACACAAATGCCTTCACAAGTGTTAGTTCCAATCTACCAAATGTATATTAGTTCTCTGTTGCTGCATAACAAATTCCTCTCCCCAGCAAATTCAGCAGCTTAAATCAATAAACATTATTCACTCAGTTTCTGGGGGTCAGGGATTCAGGAACAGCTTGCTGGAACATTTCTAGCTCAAGGCCTCTTGTGTAGTTGCAGTTATTTGAAGGCTAGTGAGGCCATGATGGCTCACCTACGTGGCTGTTGGCCAGAGGCCGCAGTTTCTTGCCCTGTGAGCCTCTCTGTGTGGGGCTTGATGTTCTTACCACCTGGTATCTAGAGATCCAAGAAAGAGAGCAAGGAGGAATCTGAGTGCCTTTTACAACCTCCTCTTGGATGCCACACGTCTTCTCCTTTGCCATGTTCTATTCATTTTGATTTGTATAAAGAGTTTATGGACATATTTTTTTCTAGATTTTTTGAGATATAATTGACAACATTGTGTAAGTTTAAGGTGAACAATATTTCATATACTGATATATTGTGAAATGATTACTATTATAAGGTTAGATAACCCATCTATCACCTTAATTAATTACCCTTTCTTTGTGTGTATGGCAAGAAGATTTCTACTCTCTTAAAAACTTTCAGGGCTACAATACAGTACTGTAACTGTAGTCACCATGCTGTACATTAGATTCCCCAAATTTATTCATCTTATAACTGAAAGTGTACCCTTTGACCAACATCTCCCCATTTCTCCTTCCCCCCAAGCCCTTAGTATCCAAAAACCTACTATCTGTTTCTATGAGTTTAACTTTTATTTGTGGGCATATTTTCAAACCACTGCAAAGAGATAGGTTAAATGATTTCTAATGAAGGTGAAAAGGTGAGGGCAATAAAGGATAACCCAACAAGATCTGTGGAGAGAAGGAAAGAATATACTTTGCTTCCTAATTATTGAATGATCATCAGACAGCATTTCCACCTGACTTAGTTGGAATCTGTTGGATGTTATTAAATTACTAAAACTGATTTAGGCAACTCTTTGAAAAAGGAAAACCCAAGGTCTTCCTTTGCCCTCTATGGTAGCACACCTCTAGACTTTTTTGGAGGCCCTAATATAATAGGATGTCACCTGGTTAGAACATACTTTCAGGGATATGTAGCAGTCGTTTTCACCTTCATGTAAATCTCAGTCATTGGCTCTCCAGTGGGTATTCAATATTTACACGTGATAGTTGTACAGATGGCCTTTTCCCCCAAAGAGATTTCATTAGGAGGAAGTAGAAAGAGTAGAAGTGTTTCTGAAGGAGAGATGGGGTGCTTGTTGCCCCTCTTGAATCTTCCATCACCTTTGGAGTCCTGGATCTCCACATGAGAAGGTGGCCTGGGCTTGTTTCCATGCATATCATTATGCTGCTGTGCACCAGCAATAACTACCCTGGAGACTCTACTGCAGTAGTTCAACCACAGGTATGGGTTCAAATAGTTCTTCTATTGAATTCACTACCTGATGATAATGTTTCCTGAATAAAGCAATCAATTTAAGAGAAAAAAATTCATTCTCCCAAATGTGCATCTACATGACCCCAAACAATAATTTGACTTTTCCCACAGAATAATTTTCTGTTTCCCAGTTGTAAGGACTGCCCATTTTATCTAGTATTCAAAGAAGGATGTGTAAGCTATTCATTCTTCGGCATTTATTTTCAGAATCATGAAGCAGTAGGCATTATTTGGAACAGGTTTGGAAGGGAGGGAAAAAGGGAGGGCTTTAGGTCCATTTTTAGCTTAATCCATACTGGGATAATTGGAATATCTTTTGGAGCATTTGCTTATTTGTTATATATAATACTGAAAATTATTTTGTAATATATTCCTGGATAGGAATGTAATTTTATAACCAATTAATTACATATATATATATTTTTGCATGACTAATCTTCTTAAAAATATCTTCAGGAGCCAAATTTAGAAAGTATGTGGGCCATTCTGCACATGTCACCAACGTCCGCTGGTCTCACGACTTTCAGTGGGTATTAAGCACAGGAGGGGCTGACCACTCGGTCTTCCAGTGGAGATTTATTCCAGAAGGTGTTGGCAACGGCCTGCTGGAAACTGCACCCCAAGGTAAAGCCAGTAATAATTTTTCAACATCTGTTTATTTTTCAGTAAAAGTTTCAAAGAATGTTGTAACATCTCTTCTGGAGGTAAAGAGTTAAAGCAATTTCAAAAAGTTCATTCCTATAATAAATTTGAAAGTAAAAAAAAAAAAAAACAGAAAAAAACTTTAGAGACAACTATGGGTCAGTTGGTTAATCTCCTTCAAAGGATTTTGCTTATACCAAATGCAAGTGGAAGGTCTAGGTTTACATGAAGAATTAACCTCTGAAGATAACACGAATGTGTATGTTTCCACCACCTTAGGATGATTGTAATGGGCGATGGGTCTGCTCGGTCAGGCTGTGGGGCAACAGGGTAACCTTTGGAATAGATAAGCTGCCTCCAGAATGGGTTTCAATGAATGATCCAAAATCTGAGCCAGTGTTTTCCAGCTCAAAAGATGTGTAGTCTTCTTTTATTTATTGTGATGTCAGTAGGAATGATCAGGTAATAAAGTGTAAAGCTATGTGGGGAAAGATTTTTATTGGGAGGGATTCTGCAGTGACCTTGACCCTGGCAATTACTGACAGTTGGTGGGCCTGTTAACAGGCTAATGAAGATCTTTCCTGAAATAAGTGGTTGAATTTACTTTGAAACCAGCCCTCTCCTTGTAAAAACCTGCCCTCCTTTTTCTTGGCCCCTTTCTAGATAAGATTTAAAACTTCAAGGTCTGTGATCTTAATCGGAGTGTGGAAATGGGGAGAGGGTGTTGATTTACCTTAAATGAAAACTGGTGGTTATTCTTTTGTTTACTTTGATAGGATAGAAGAAAGAAAATATTTTTAGCTTTTCAGAGGAGCAGAATTTTTCCTCTGTTCTTGTGTGTTGTATTTCCACAGAAGGCGGCACTGATTCCTACAGTGAAGAATCTGATTCCGATTTATCTGATGTGCCGGAGTTGGACTCTGATATTGAGCAAGAAACTCAAATCAATTATGATCGCCAGGTCAGTAAGCAAGTGGTCTCCTAACAAATGTCTTATAAGCCAGAATTACATTTATTTGGACACTGAGTAAAATGGTTGATACTTAGGCTGAAGAGAATCAAGACAAGAAGAAGGAAAAGTTTGTTTGTTTGTTTGTTTATTGTTAATCCTCATCAGAAAATATTTTTCTGTTGATCTTTAGAGCAGAAGGGAAGGTGTGGTGGGCTGGGAGGAGAGAGAGAGCTGTGAGAGACACACACATTGCTTGGTTGCCTTTCACATGAGTTCCCAATTGGGGGTCAGGGATTGAACTTGCAATCCAAGGGCCCTTGACTGTGGGGTTTTCTACTTCCCTCATACCTAAAACTTTAAAATATTTGGAGAAAAACAATGAGCAAGTAAGCTGCCAGATTTTGTATTCTCTTAGCAGATCATTAAAGCATGTATACTCTTTACAGAATATGTAGTCTTGGAGCCATGGTAGTTTGCAAGTGAGCTGTTGTCCTGGTTTCTTTCTTAGTTTATGGAGACCATTATCCATATAAGTCAAGCAAAAGCCCAAATTTCACAGTGTACATTATCTCTCCAGTCAGAAATCATCTGTAGTATAAAAGTTGGGCAATAATATCCAAATTGTCTTTATTTTTTATTTAATGAATCTTCATTGTTCAGATTATTACAATTGTTCCTCTTTTTTCCTCCCATAGCTCCCCACCACCTGGCTCCCACCCCATCCTCTGCCCTTACCTCCTCCTGCCCCTCCCCACTGTCTTCATCCATAGGTGTACAATTTTTGTCCAGTCTCTTCCCTTACCCCCCCCCACCCTTTTCCCCCAGACAATTGTCAGTCCATTCTCTTTCTGTGCCCCCGATTCTATTATATTCACCAGTTTATTCTGTTCATCAGATTTTTTACTTGATTTTTAGATTCACTTGTTGATAGATATGTATTTGTTATTCATAATTTTTTAAAAATTTTATTGATTTTTTTTACAGAGAGGAAGAGAGAGGAACAGAGAGTTAGAAACATCGATGAGAGAGAGACATCAATCAGCTGCCTCCTGCACACCTCCAACTGGGGATGCACCTGCAACCAAGATACATGCCCCTGACTGGAATCGAACCTGGGACCTTTCAATCCACAGGCCAACACTCTATCCACTGAGCCAAACCAGTTTTGGCAGTTGTTCATAATTTTTATCTTTACCTTTTTCTTCTTCCTCTTCTTAAAGAATACCTTTCAGCATTTCATATACTACTGGTTTGGCAGTGATGAACTCCTTTAGCTTTTTCTTATCTGTGAAGCTCTTTATCTGCCCTTTAATTCTGAATGATAGCTTTACTGGGTAGAGTAATCTTGGTTGTAGGTTTTTGGTAGTCATCACTAAATATTTCTTGCTACTCCCATCTGTCCTGCATGTTTCTTCTTGTCTTGATAGTCATATGGGTGCTCCCTTGTAGGTAACTAATGGTTTTTCTTTTCCTGCTTTTAATATTCTCTTTGTCTTTTGCTCAAGACACATTATGATGTGTCTTGGTATGGTCCTCTTTCGACTCCCTTTGTTTGGGATTCTGTGCACTTCCTGGACTTGTAAGTCTATTTCTTTCACCAGGTGGGGAAAGTTTTCAGTCATTATTTCTTCAAATAGGTTTTCAGTATCTTGCTCTGTCTCTTCTTCTGCGTACCCCCATAATTCTGATGTTGGTATGCTTGAAGTTATTCCAGAGGCTCCTTACACTATCTTCATATTTTTGGATTCTTTTTTATTTTCCGGTTATGTGTTCTTTGCTTTTTTGTATTTCAAATCTTGGACTTGATTCTTGTGATCCTCTAGTTTGCTGTTGGATCTCTGTATATTATTTTTTATTTCAGTCAGTATATGCTTAATTTCTAGTTGGTCCTTTTTTATATCCTTAAGGGTTTTGCTAAATTTATTGCCCTTTTGTAGAAAATTCCTGAAAAACTTTATAACTGTGGTTTTGTACTCTATATCCAGTCATTTGCTTTCCTCCATTTCTTTCACTTGTGACCTGTTTCTTTGTCTCTGCATTTTGGCTGCTTTCCTGAGTTGATAGAGTGGCTTTGTGTGCTAGGTGTCCTATAGGGCCCAGTGGTTCAGCCTCCCCAGTTACCTGAGGTGGACACTCTTGGTGCACACCTTTGTGGGCTGTGTACACAGTCTTGTTGTAGTTAAACCTTGATTGTTGTTGGTATCACTGGGAGGAATTGACTTCCAGGCCAATTGGCTGTGAGGATCAGCTGTGTCTACGCTGGGAGAACTTCTGTGCTAGAAACACCCTTATGAGACAAGACTTGCAAAAGCCTCTATGCTCAGTTTGGATGGGGCGGAGTCTCAGGGTAGAACAGACAGCAATGGCTTCCCATCAGCCCTGACCTAATATGCCCCACAGATCTCAGTGTCCTGTGTTAATTGCTGCAAGCACCTCTGAGAGAAGGCCACCTTCAAGTTTCGCCCACTGTCAGACAGTCCAGCTTCTGGCAAAATGAGTCTGGGTCTCCAGAGTCTCACCCGGACCTGGAGTTCAGAGCATTCAGGAGCTTTTTTCTCCCTCCCGATTGAGAAAGCCAGCTGCGTACTCAGTTGCCAGCCCTCTCTGCGCATGTGCCTTCATACCTCTGCCTTCCACAGTTCCTCTGAGTCTTAGTGTGCTTTTCTCTTTCCTGACAGTCCAATTTCTCCCCAAATGAGTCTGGGTTCCCAGAGTCTTGCCTGGAACTGGAGTTCAGAGCATTCGGGAGCTTTTTTCTCCCTCCTAATTGAGAAAGTCAGCCATGGACTCAGTTGCCAGCCCTCTCCGTGCATGCGTGCCTCTGTACCTCTGCCTTCTGCAGCTCCTCTGAGTCTCAGAATGCTTTTCTCTTTCCTTCTAGTTGTAGATTTCCACTCAGCCAGCTTTCCTGTGGTTCTGGATGATGTCCATTTTGTCTTTTAGTTGTAGTTTTGAAATTGTTGTGCAAGGCAGCAGTTTAGGTGTTTACCTATGCCACCATCTTGGTTCCTCTCATCATTTTTTTTTAAGTAGGCATTTTATTTTAGCATGAAACCATAGTAAGTATTAAAGAGAGCAATCCTTCCAGGGTGTCTGGACACACATTACCTTTTTATGGAAATAACTAGGGGTTCTGTTCTCTTCCTTGTCATTTAACAAAGGTATGTGAAGCAGATTCTCTACATGAACACTGAATGAATAAGATTTCAGGTTTCAGCCCAGCAACTGTCAGAGAGCTGCCACGTATTGGGTGTCTCTGTGGGGCCATACCTGAGCTTTACATACACCAAGTTCAACCCCATGATAACTCTCAGAGGTTAAGTAATTTGCCCATATCCACATTGCCTGTATTGTCAGGGTAAGAATGCAGATCTGGGCTTCCCTCCAAAATGCACATTCTATGTACTACTTGGCTTTGCTTCTATATAAGCACTGAGTATACTGATTTTCAGATTATATATATTTTTTTCAGTTCACAATCACTCATGGATTCAATGTTTGAAATTTTTTTCAGTAAAAATGCTATTCAACTGATGGTTTGTTTCAAACTCATGATTGTTTGTATATTAGTACAATGCCTTATGCAATAAAGCTACCAAAGATAAGGCTTTGAAAGAGAATTATTAATGTGCAAATACCACAAAACACTAAACAACATTATGCCCTGATATCAAGGGGAAATGGAATTTAAGCAAAATGGACATAGAATCTAGGAGGAGGAAAAACCAAATTTCCTTAGTTGGGAAGTTTTTATTTAATAAAAGGATGCTAGTAAAAGAATGAAAAGTCTTAATTTGTATTGAAATCTGTGTCTAGGATATATATATATATTCTACCTGACATCTTCCTTCCCAAAGCTCTCACTGTGTTATTTGATTTATGTTCACAATATTCCTGAGTTATTTCTTAGCAGGGATTTTTATTTTTGTCCAATAGGTGGGAATTTGAGGCCCACAGAGGTTGTGAGATGTTCACCTAAGCAATAGAAATTCTGATACTAGAATTCAGTGCTCTAAAGTAGTTGGTGCACTAATGAAAGCATCATGAGTTCAGATGAATAGTTATCTTTAGATTTTAAAAGCTTAGTGCACCTGTAATAGAACAGTAATGAGATATCTTCTGACCTCCTTTTTAAAAAAGGGTTTTGGTCAAATCCTAAACAGGGCCTTTATTATATATCATAGATTTTGTTTTTAGCAATGTAGTTTCTTCAAATGAAAACTTTCCTTTAAAAAGATGAAAAATTATTAACAGATTATATTTAATTTTCAGGGTGTTAAATGGATATCTCTTGATAGTAGGGCTTAAATACACAGGAGACAAAAACTTATTTTTATGTACCTTTATTTTGTTGAATATCACTAGAGGATCTTTTTTCCATTGATTTTTAGAGTGGAAGGGAGGGATGGAGGGAGAGAAGAAAGGGGAGAGAGACATCGATTGGTTGCCTCCAATGCATGCCTTTGACTGGGAATCAAAACCGAGACCCTTTAGTGTGCAGGCCAACACTTAACCACTGAACTCACCAGCCAGGACTGATTATTATGTACCTTTAAATTAAATTATAGGAAATGTCCTCTCAGTCAACAGTACATTGTAGGTCCTAAGACCAGAAGCTTTGCTATATAGTTTGTAGTCTAATCTGTCAGGATGCATGAGGCCATGAAAAGACAAATAAATCCAAAGATTTATCACCATGATTCTCAAGGTCCACATTTTGCAGATGTCAGAATCCTTGAGATTTTTTGCTTTAAAATAAATTATAATTTTATTTATACCTATAATAGTTTTCTCATTTATTTAAAAACTATACCATATTTTCTCGATATAAATTACTTAAACATAATAGCAAATTAAGAAAAAAAATTATTTTAACCCTCAATAATTTAAAAGATGTGTCAGTTTTGCTCATTAGAAGAGAGGTATTATGCTCTCTTTTCAAAAAACCAACTTTTAGTTTTGTTGATCTTTTCTATTGGTTTCCTAGTCTTTTCCATTTATTTCTGCTCTAATCTTTATTATTTCCTTCCCTCTTCAACTTTTTTTTTCTAGTTCCTTCAGGTATGCTGTTAGGTTGTTTGAGATCTTTTCCTTGTTTTAAATATTTGCATTTATATCTACAAATTATTTTCTTAGGATTGATTTTACAATACCTCAAAAGTTTTGGAATGTTGTTTCAATTTTTATTTGTCTCAAGAAGTTTTTTTATTTCCCTTTTGATTTCTTCTTTGATCCATTGGTTGTTCAAATGTGTTGTTTAATTTCCACATATTTGTGCATTTTTCAGCTTTCCTTCTGTCATTGGTTATAGTTTCATACCACAGTGTTAGAAAAGATACTTGATATAATTTCTACTTGAATTTGTTGAGATTTGCTTTTATCCCCTAACATATGATCTGTCCTGGAAAATGTTTCATGTGCACTTGAGAAAATGTATATTCTGCTGCTATTGGATGGAATGTTTCATATATGTCTGTTGGATTGTTTGATTTCTGTTGTTCACATCTCCTGTTCCATTACTGATTCTTTGAGAGTGGAGTATTACAGCCCTAACTATTACCATATTATGTTTATTTCTTCTTTCAGTTCTCTTAGAATGTGTTTTATATGTTTAGGTACTTAAATATTTACCGTATTTTCCCGCGTATAAGACGACTTTTTAACCCAGGAAAATCTTCTCAAAAGTCAGGGGTCATCTTATATGCTGGGTGTCGTCTTATAGGACGAGTATACCTCAAACTCTATTTTAATGGAAAAGTTGGGGGTCATCTTATACGCCCAGTCATCTTATATGCCGGAAAATACGGTTTAATTGTTATATCTTGTAGAATTGACTCATTTATCATTATATAATGAGCTTCTTTGTCTCTTGTGATCATTTTTAGCCTCATGTTCTCAAAAATATGATTCCTACAATTAAAGACTTCCTGAGAATGTCAAGATACTGCTTTTGAAACCTGAAGAAAGGATCCTCAATTAAATGTTTTTGTTATGCTTTAAGGTTTACAAAGAAGATCTACCTCAGCTAAAGCAACAAAGTAAAGAAAAAAACCAAGCAGTGCCCTTCCTCAAACGAGAAAAGGCTCCTGAGGACAGCCTGAAACTCCAGTTCATACATGGGTAGGTGGCCTAAGCATCAGGCGAAGGATGTCTTTCTCTGTGCTTTCCCACCTCAGTCGGGCTCTTCTCTCCAGTTTGCACTTTCCCGTGATTACTATTTTAACCATTAGTCTGCGCCCAGTTTTCTCAGTTGGTCTTCTGTGGCCATCATAATGTGTGTGTCTAGATTTTTTATACTTTATATACTTCCATGATGCATATATTACTGTAGCTCATTGTTATTTTACTTTATTCTCTCCACCATCTCTGATTTCTTTGTTCCCATAACTCCTGTTCTATTTTGCTTGGCTCCATGTAGGACAATGTGTTCTTCAAAAAACATATGGCCAAATCATTTCAAGTTTGAGAATTACATATAATCATTTTCAAGTTTGAGAATTATATATAACCTCCCAAACTTTAAGTTGAAATATAAAAATTTTCAGCAAAACTGTCAATGATCGTGAGGAATATAATATCTAGTGTTTTATAAATGCATCCCTCATTTAAATGGAACCAATGGAGTTTATGAAAATATTGTAAAAATGATTTTAATAAGATAGAATATGATTCCCACTATCATCAATTTAAAAAATGTTAACAAGTGTTTCTGTAAAAGTAGGACATTTTATATCACTCATATTTCTTCTTGAACTCAGATTTTCATTCTATTTCTCCCACAAAATTTTACCCTATCGTAATATTTTTTATGCTTATAAATCTTTTATTGTATCCTATCATACCTTCTGCTATAGGTTCAAATAATATCTACAGGTTCCATTTTTTATTGATTTTTAGAGAGAGAAAGGAAGAGGGTGAGAGAGCTAAGCATGGATTGGCTACTCTCTACACGTGAGAAATTGAGCCCCGCAACCCAGGCATGTACCCTGACCAGGAACTGAACTGGCAACCTTTTGATGTATGGCATAATGCCCAACCAATTGAGCCACACTGACCTGGGCAGTTTGATTTAAATTTAATTTCCAGAAACCATTAGACTCTTGAGTATGGTGTCCATTGAGCACTTGCAATGTGGCTAGTCTCAGCTGAGATGTGCTCTATATGTAAAATGCACATCAGATTTCAAAGATTTAACATGAAAAAAGTAATATACCTCATTAAAATGTTTTATATTGTTACATGTAGACATGATAATAGTTTAGATATATTTGGTTGAATGTTCTCAAATAAATGTTATCTATTTTAATTTTTTTAACATTAGAAAATTTTAAGTGACTTGTTTGACTCACATAACATTTCTATTGAACAATGCCTCTTTAAATGTTAATATTTTTTCTAGTTTGAATTACTATTACAACTATTAGCAGTACACATAGCTTATAAAATATTATAAAAATGATTTTAATAAATTGGATTTTTTCAATGAGTTCAGGTATGTAGTCCTATATGCATACTTACTATTAGAGTATGACAGAGTGTAGCATTAAGTCTATTCCAGTTTTTCATTTTTTAATATATGTGAGCATTGAGAAAACTTATTCACATAATTAAGTCAGAATAGGAGCAGTTTTATCATAGCTACATTACTCAATTCTTTAAACTCCTCTTGACTTGCAGGCCAAAAATGTATATTGTGATTTTGATATATCACATAAAATGTCATCTAATGATTTGATTAAATCTCACCTTAACTTATTAAAAGCAAATAAATTAGAAATCACTTGACTTGCAGAAGGACTTCTCACCTAGTCTTTGGAGTTCACTTTCAATATCCACACCTGTATTGTACATTGTTCCTTTGTGGTGTCCTGGAAGGTTTGACCATAGTAAGGGTCTAGATGGACCAGAGGAATGACTTCCTGATGTGGGAGGAAGGCAACTGTGAAAGGGGAGGTGGTCAAGGAAAGCCTGCATCTCACCACAGATGTGTTTTCAGACTGGTCAGTTTTGAGAAAGAGCATATACAGTAGCTGAGTATCTGTTAACAGATTCTGTTAAAATGACCCGTGCCCATTTTCCCCTCAAGAAAGTCATCCCATGCCCTCAGAAGTCCTCATTCCCCAAACATTGTAGTTAAGCAACTATGCTTTCACCTAGGTTTCTACTTGTGCATGTCCCTACGCCAGCTTTACCTTCTGACAACTGCTGCTCTGTTCATTCACTGCTTATAAAATACTTGTGCCTTTCTTGGACCCATGCTTCAGATACAGAGGCTACGACTGTAGGAACAATCTATTCTACACGCAAGCTGGAGAAGTGGTCTACCACATCGCTGCGGTTGCTGTCGTGTACAACAGGCAGCAGCACTCCCAGAGGCTGTACCTGGGGCACGATGATGACATTCTCAGCCTGACCATCCATCCAGTGAAGGACTATGTGGCCACTGGGCAGGTATATACCTCTCCTCTGAGACGGGTGGAGCCAAAGAGGGGGAGGATTTAATTTTGAGTCCACTTTATATATTAGAAATTCAAGAAACACTCGGTAGAAATAAGCCTGAGGCAGGAAGCTGAAGATGGTAGCAAATGCTGGATTATTTCATGATGGTGGGAAAATCAGCCAATACCTTCTAACACTGTTGGGAAGCCTCCAAGAGATTATCATCTTAACATGAATTATCTGTGAATAGAATTAACTGAAACAAGTAATGTAAGTTTCATGAATGTGTAGTCTTAATAAACTTTCCTCATCACTGTGTACTTGGTACCTAATATATCCTAGGTGCTTAATACTCAGTGAATGTTGATAGAATGAACCATCTTTTCATACTATTATAGCATCTGGTGATCTTTAAGAAAACTTAGTCTTATGAATTTTGGCTTATTTTATGTTTTTACATTTCAAAGAAAATAGTTGCATGTCAAGTCTCAGAATAGTTGTGTCCTGTTAACCTTTGACCTTCATGCAAAAGTTTTTTGAATTTTATCTGAACCATTTTGGAATGTCTAAACTTTGGGTTGAAGTCTATATTTGAAATGCTATTAAAAAAAACACAAAGCCCTGTGTTCAGTCATTTTGTGTGGGGAAAGGAAAGGGATTTACCTTGATGGTAAAGTAGTAATACTGTCAACAGTATTTTCAGTTTTGTACTCTTTTCTTCCAATGAACAGATTACATTTTTGTTCAGTTTTGTCATGGGCTTTTAACTAAAAGTTAACTGATTCTTAGTAGTTTTTCTTAGTGGAATCCAAGAAAAACTTTTGCAGGAAGGTCAAAGGTTAATAGGAGACAACTATTCTGAGACTTGACATGCAACTATTTCTGCAGCATTTGACTACAGAGCAGAATCATTTTTACTATAATTTGAGTAATTAACACACTCATCCTGCTATTGAAGGTTGGAAGAGATGCTGCCATTCATGTGTGGGACACGCAGACTCTGAAGTGTTTGTCACTACTGAAAGGACAGCATCAGAGAGGAGTGTGTGCACTCGATTTTTCAGGTAAGCCCGTTTTCCACTGGTCATTGACGAACAGTTCTACATTTTGAGGATTTTTTTTCTTTTTCTAACAAGCCCTTACTTAGTTGAGTTCTGTTGGTATATCAG
The DNA here is from genome assembly GCA_011751065.1 of Lasiurus cinereus. Lineage (NCBI taxonomy): Eukaryota > Metazoa > Chordata > Mammalia > Chiroptera > Vespertilionidae > Lasiurus > Lasiurus cinereus. The sequence goes on along the minus strand of JAAGEH010000041.1, from coordinate 39,862,543 downwards.
CTCCCCAGTCTTAGGCTGGAAATCAGATATGTTAATGCCTCATAAAGAAATTTGGTTTTTAGATTACACTTCCTTTCCTCATCTGCCTCATTTCCCCTCTCCCAAGTCGTTACCCCAACTTCGCATTGTGTTCTGCATTTGCTTGAGCAATTTGAAATCCAGAGCAGCTGTTGGCTGTTGAAAGACTTAGTTGCAAATGTCTGGCAGTGACTCAGACCATCAATTTTAACTCCCCAAATAAGGGGGAGCCCAGCACTAGCGATTTAAACTATAAAGAACTAGAGCAAAGGCTGCGAATTCTTGGCAAAGGGCCATTTGACAACATGGGTTTTGGAAATAAATTTCACATTGAAATATTGAAATGAGGTTTCCACCTTTTTAATTTAAAGTTTGAACATAGTATTGTAAAAATACTAACTGATGGCTATAATTTTCATTCGAGTGAGGCTGTTTCCTTAAACTAGAATTGGAGACTGAGGACCTATTGCAAAAGGTGTTTTTACCCAAAAAATTTGAATAATTCCAATGGTAGAAATTAGATCAGTAGAAAAAAAATTCTTATTTTTTTCTATAGAAAACGGATTCTATAATTTATTTCTCCCATTAAATGTTTACTATGTGCGACATGTATAATATTGGTCATTAAGTTCCATGATTGCACAACCCATTTCTCTCTTGTGTCCCTCACCCTCTCTTCTCCTTGTTCAAACCCTTTTTATCATCTGTGCCATGGTAGTCCTGCTGGTCTCTGATTCCCATTGGCACTTCCTCAAGTTCATCCTGCACACTTCTGGAGTCTTCTGGAAGCACAGGTGTACTGCCACCACATGGGCTCCCCTTGATTGTCTGACTCAGGGCTGATCACTTGACGGGACATTCATGGCCTTCGAAGATCTGGTCAGCCTTCCTCTGCAGTGTTTTCCCTCACTTACCCATTCATGCTCCTTTACATCTACCTGACTGAAAAACTAAATGCATCTTGTCCTTTTTGCCTGGGTGCCTTTGCTCATGCTGTCGCTATGTGTCCATTCAAGTCCTACCATCCTTTAAGACCAAGCTGAAAGTTTTCTCCTTCATTCTTCCCAGGAGAAATAATGTGCCCCTTCTTCTGCATCCCTTAACACATTTGTCATTGCTCTTAGAGTCCATGTGGTACAATAGTTATTAATGTTGACATCTCTTAAGCCCTTCACATACTGTAAGCCACTTGGACAGCACAGCTCATCTCTGCCACTGCACATGTGGTATTATGGACACAAAAGCTACTCAAAAAAAATGTGAGAATGGCCTTAACTGGTTAGGGTCAATAGATAGTGTCGGCCTGTAGACTGAAGGGTCCCAGATTCAATTCCCATCAAGGGCATATGCACAAATTGCAGGCTCGATCCCCAGTAGGGAGTGTGCAGCACGCAGTCATATCAATAATTATCTCTCATCATTGATGTGTCTCTCTCTCCTGCTCCCTCTCCCTAACTATCTAAAATCAATAAATACAAATATTTAAAAATGTGAGAATAAATGAATGAGTGAATAAATAAGGTTTTGTTTAATATACTTTTTTATTTTACTTTCACTATTACTTTTGGAACTTCATATTTTCAACATGTTGGGGTGAAAGTTATCTTTATTCTCTAACCAATAACATGATGCAACCTGAGGTATTTTTATTATTATTATTTATTTAATAAATCTTTATTGTTCAGATTATTACATTTGTTCCTCTTCCATCCCCCCCAACAGCTCCCCTCCACCAGGCTCCCACCACTCCCTCTGCCCTTACCTCCCTCCCACATTGTTCTCATCCATAAGTGTATGGTTTTTGTCCAGTCTCTCCCTGCACCCCTCTTATCTTTTTCCCCCTGAGAATTGTCAGTCCACTCCCTTTCTATGCCCCTGATTCTATTATATTCTCCAGTTTATTCTGTTCATCAGATTTTGTAGTCACTTGATTTTTAGATTCACTTGTTGATAGATATGTATTTGTTGTTCATAATTTTTATGTTTACCTTTTTCTTCTTCTTCCTCTTCTTAAAGAGTACCTTTCAGCATTTCATATAAGACTGGTTTGGTGGTGATGAACTCCTTTAGCTTTTTCTTTATCTGACCTTCAATTCTGAATGATAGCTTTGCTGGGTAGAGTAATCTTGGTTGTAGGTTCTTGCTCCTCATCACTTTGAATATTTCTTGCCACTCCGTCTGGCCTGCATAGTTTCTGTTGAGAAATCAGCTGACGGTTGTATAGGTGCTCCCTTGTAGGTAACAAACTGTTTTTCTCTTGCTGCTGTTAATGTTCTCTCTTTGTCTTTTGCTCTTGGTATTTTAATTATGATGTGTCTTGGTGTGGTCCTCTTTGGATTTCTTTTATTTGGGGTTCTGTGCACTTCCTGGACTTGCAAGTATATTTCTTTCATCAGGTGGGGGGAGTTTTTAGTCATTATTTCTTCAAATAGGTTTTCAGCATCTTGCTCTCTTTCTTCTTCTGGCACCCCCACAATTCTGATGTTGGTACGTTTGAAGTTGTTCCAGAGGCTCCTTACACTATCTTCACATTTTTGAATTCTTTTTGCTTTTTGCTGTTCCAGTGGAGTGTTTTCTGCTTCTTTGTATTTCAAATCTTTGACTTGATTCTTGCATTCCTCTAGTCTGCTGTTAGGTCTCTGTATAATATTTTTTATTTCAGTCAGTGTATGTTTAATATCTAGTTGGTCCTTTTCCATCTCCTCTTGGGTCTTGCTAAATTTATCCATCTTTTCCAGGATATTCTTGAAAAACCTTATACCCGTTGTTTTGAACTTTATATCCAGTTGCTTATTTTCCTCCATTTCTTTCGTTTGTGATCTCTTCCTTCGTCTCTGCATTTTTGCTATGCCGGGAGAACTTCTGTGCTGGAGTCAGCCTTATGATACAAGACTTGCAAAACTGCAAAAGCCTCTCTGTTGAGCTTGGATGGGGTGGAGTCTCAGGGCTGAGCAGACAGTCTTGGCTTCCAGTCAGCCCTGCCCTATGTGGCCCCTGGGTCTCAAGTGTCTCTTGGTAATCACTGCAGCCCTCTCTGTGCATATGCATGTGTGCCTCTAGACCTCTGCCTTTCCCTTGTGCTCCGGGATCTGTATGAGTCTGGGTCCCCAGGGTCTCACCTGAAACTGGGCTTCAGTGCAGTCAGAAGTAGAGTTCAGCACAGTTGGGAGGGTCTGTCTCCCGCCCACTAGAGAAAGCCAGCGGCACAATCAGCAGTCCGTCCTGTGCGCACCCCCAGACCTCTGCCCTTTCATGGCTCCCTTAAATTTCTGTGCACTCCTCCCTTTTCACAACAGTCCAGACTCCACCCGTATGAATCTCGCCCAGAACTGTGGTTCATTGCAGTAGGATAAGGGGTTCAGTGGAGTCAGGAGTCTCCATCTCCCTCCTGCCAGAGGAAGCCAGCCAGGCACTCCACCGCCCACTCTCTCCACATGCGTATCTCCATACCTCAGCTTTTTGCAGTTTTTCTGAGTCTCCGTGAGCCCCTTTCTTCCCTTCTAGTTGTAGAATTTCCACTTAGCCAGCTTTCCTGTGGTTCTGGATGATTTCTATCTGTCTTTTAGCTGTAGTTTTGAAATTGTTGTGTGAGGCAGCAGTTTAGGTGTTCACTCATGCCCCTATATTGGTTTCTCTCCTTGGGCTATTTTTTAATGACATGCACATTCTCACATACGGTACACTACAAATCTGAGTTGTTAAATCGATATTACAATCATACTCTTTTTGGTTATTGGATTAGTAAAAATCAAAGCTAAGCAGTTTGCTCTCTATACTAGTGGGCATCTGAGGTAGAGAAATCATGAGTATTGAGAAAAAGAGAACTTGGCATATCACCTGCCAGTTGAAAGTCCAGATAACACACCCAATAAACGGATATAAAGTCCTAAACTTCCACAGGTTTGATGGGCATACAGTTTTATAGCAGGTGTGCCGCCTGTCCTTGACAAAGCAGTAAAATCTAAAGGAATCCCTAATTTGAGTTCAAATATAGTTCTACTCCAAATACTTCTGTATTTTTCATAGTTTCACGTCTCAATGGCCAAATTTCCCTTTTCCTAAAATTAAGTTTGCTAGCAGATATATATGTGTATTCTTAATATAAAAATAATATTAAGTATGCTCTAAAAGTGTGTTAAGATACCCATTAAAGAAGCAAAAATAAATAAAATAATAAAACCTAAATGTGGACTAGTTTATAAAGAATCTAATACATTCATATTTTGGCAGCATTGAAAATTAAGTTAATAATTCTAGCAAACAATTTGGCACCATATAATAAAAGCTATAATTCAAAATGACAAGCATGTAGACTATGTGTATTTCATACATATTTCTACATACCAAGTAAAAGAAAAATAGAACTCAAAATAGCACCTATTCAGTGAAAATGTATGTGTGTGTATTAGCATATAAACAGAGTAGCATGAAATTTAGAATAATATAAATAGAATTTAACAATCATTAGATTTTTTCCATAGAATTGATTGATTCTTTTTAATTTAGAAGAATCAAAAGAACTCATATTATTTAAATACCATTAGAGAAAGGAATTAGAGGAATGTTGATCAAAGACATTAATTAATTATGAGATGAGTGAGTAAGCTGGTACCCAGTAACTTGGTCTCTGAATTTCTAAGAGCTCACATCTCTTCTGGGCTTAGTAGTTTTATAGAAGAAGGATCAAGAAATGATCTTGGAGCCATTGGTAGTTTGCCTCAGTGGATAGAGCATTGGTCTGTGGACTGAAGGATCCTGGGTTCAGTTAAGGGCACATGGCCAGTGGTGGGGATGTGGGTGGCAACTGATCAATGATTCTCTCTCATTGATGTTTCTGACTCTCCTCAGTCCTCTCTGAAGTCAATAAAAAAGAAAGAAAGAAGTGATCTTGGAAATCTTGCCCTCATGAGGCAGCCCTGCAGATCTTTGGGGGAGGAGGGGAGAGGCAGGGGAGAGAAACCAGATACTCTAGGGAGAAGTTGAGAAGCTGATTCTCTCACTGCTTCCAATTCTCATCTTAGGCAAATAAAGAAATCCCTAGATATGAAGTATATCCTGCATTAAAAGTATAATTTCAGTGTTAACAATACAGTTTCTATTTCCCAGGTAACAGTCACTGGGAAAGAGCCCATTTATTCAGCAATGGTATTATTTTTGATTGTGCAAAATGTGGTTTTTGTCTTGGAGTTTAAGGAAACCAGTTGATAGTCCTTCATGTCAGTGCATTCTAAAACTATTCAGGAAGAACATTCACTAGTGTCTCTTGTGCTTTATCTGTCACCTTGAGTAGTTACATGAAGATGAATTGTGGGGATTGATTGACCTTTATGGTCTTGATGGCACCTTCTGAAGGTGTGAGCTGAGGCCTCTTTGGTTTAATTTTATTGCTGCTACTTTGGGTAACAGTACAATTTTAGTCTTCAACAGACTCCTGCACCACTTCACAAGCCAAGAATGGAGGCCCAGAGAAAAAGTCAAACAGTGGCAGATCCAGCCCTAGAACTCAGGTCTCCTGGCTGGTGGATCATCTAAATGGGGAGTGCTCCCACCTCAGTCCTTTTACCTTCTGCCCTTGCTTTCCACCAAGGCAGGTGTAAACTTTTGGCCTGAGAGTCATGCTTGGAGTTCATCTAGAATAGTTTTGACTCACACAGTTATCTCAAAAGGAGCAACTAGACCTTCCTTTTGAAAACTGATAGAAAAGTCAATATCCCAAGAGAGGAGATTAGATTCCCTGCTTAACCATGTAGACAGGGCACCCATGTTATTATCAGGTTGTTGGTGGCCCCTTCAGTGTGTCCCAGTATCTCACATCCACCTATCTTTTACAAATCAGCTCATTTGGGGAGGTGATGTGGAAACATACTGAGAGCACATTTCTCTCTTATTAGAGGAAAAATTGTCACAGAATACAAAATAGGCAAATAATGTGAAAACTAAACAAAAAATGTCCATTACGCATAAGGATTTAGATTAATCTACTCTTGCCACGGTTCCAAAGCAAACAAAAACAAGACATTTTTAATCAAAAACATTTCTTACGACATAATCCATAACTCTAAATTATGTAAACAAGAAGAATTGCTTCACTTAATTGAGCAACCTTTTCTCTTTGAGTTTATCATCACTGATGAGGGAAAACAGCCGTCTTTGTTTCTGTGCTTCCACATGAATAGAAAACCAGCTTAGAAAGAGGAAAGTTTCAGCCCCATAAATATTTTCTAACCTAAATATCATCCTCATATTTTTAAAACCTTCATTGAATAATACTGATGTTCCACAAGGGCACCTCTAAGACTAATTTGATTTCATTGTGTTGAGTTCTGGAAAAGAAAAACACCATGCATTTTTTATGAGCTTCAAGTACAGGGACCAACTTGTAATTGTCTGAATAAAAACTTTCTCTTTCCAATTTGCCCTTTACTGTTGACATTAAGTGCCTTAGAATTACTTCTGGACTTTGTCACAAAAGATCCATAATTAATACATACTGTGACTGGAAAGATTTGAAAGAGCATTATCTAGGCTCTAAAAATATGGCTGAAAATAAAGAAACCCAAAACTAGTCAAGGAATAATGGATTGTCAAAGCTAAGTCAAGCTCTGTGGGGGAGAATGAAAACTGGGAAGAAGCTGAAAGGTAGTCAAATTTATATTTCCAAAGTATGTAGTCTACTGAAATAGCTGAAACCTTCACAACTCAAGAAAAGTCACTATTCAGGGGATATAAAGTACAGCTTAGGAAATATAGTTAACTAGAGGCCTGGTGCACAACATCAGGCACTGATGTGTGTGTGTGAGGGGGTTGTCCCTCAACCTTGTCTGTGCTCTGTCGCAGTCCAAGACCCATCAGGGGGATGTCTGACTGCGGGGAGCTGGCCTAAGCTGGCAGTCAGACATCCCCCTGAGGGGTCCTTAGCACTGCCACAGAGGCTAGAGAGGCTCCCACCACTGCCACTGCTCTCGCCAGCCCTGACCCAGCTTCATTCCGCTGTTCAATGTGCATATTAGCCTTTTATTATATAGGATAATATTGTAATAACTATGTATGGAGCCAGGTGGGTACTGGAAATATCCGGGGGACACTTTGTGAAGAATGATTATCTAACTATTATGCCGTATATCTAAAACTAATACAAAATAATATGGAATGAAAATTTTAATTGAAAAAAAAATTTTTAAAGGAAAAGTCATTCTCCTTTAAAATGTTTAAAGGAAAGGTTGAGGCATCTCCAATTTTGGACTGTTTCTTCCATTGCTACTCATAGTCACAATATCCTTCTAGGGATAGGAACGTGTCATAACTGTGAGGACAAGCTGATAGGGACTTGCAGAAATTTTAATTAAAAAAAATCCATGAAAATCAACTTACCCTGAGGCCTTCTTCAAAAGGGAAAAACTTTAAAAACTATCCTCTCAAGTGTGTGGATGCTTGTAGTCTAAGAAGAATATATTAAAAATAGTTATGCGGGTTTAAAAATAATACAAAATACAGAATTAATGAAGGCAAAAAAGAGAACTTGAGTGTTTGTGCAGTGTTTTTTAAAGTAATTATAATTAAAACAAAAATGTGTAGCTATGTAACCTAGTACATTCCCTTTCCCTTCATACCGTCCATATGCACTCTCTCTTCTCCCTCCTCCTCAGTGTCACCAAATATCATCAGCATTCTTTGAAAACCAACTCAGAGTGCAGATCATAAAGGAAACATGATATGATTACCATAAGCCTTAAAAGAGCGTATAATTTAAAAAGGGAGACAGAAGATTCCAATACAAATAAAATTACCAAATACAAAGGCATGCTAATATAGAAATATAACTAGTCCCTGCCAAGAAGTGTGGAAAAAGCAATGTTGTTGGTAATGACTAGGAAGTCCCTATCTGTCCCTTATCCCAAATTCATAAAACGAGACATTACCCAATTTAAAGCCTAGTAATGTTTAAGCATAAAGATTTATCATTTAGGTATGACTTGTATGCATGCATATAAGCCTAACCAATGGATGCAAGACACTGGGGGGTGAGGACATATATGAGAGTGGAATGGGGCAGCAATGGAGAGATATGGACACATGTAATACCTTAATCAATAAAAAAAATTGAAAAAAAAATTTTGCTTATAATGTATGGTGACTTAGCCCTTTAGGTAAGCATTAATGTCTTCATGTAATAATAAGGTAGCCTAGTAGCTTGAAAGGATTCATGTGACTTTCAAATCCTTGCCTTATACATAGTGGTCATCAAGGATTGGGGAGGATTTATTTGGCTTATTAAACCAGGCTCTTACTCTCCTTCCTCCCCCAGAAAAGCAGCAGACCACTGTTTCCAGGTGGTTGCAGGGGTGGGTCTCTGGCACAGGCAAGGGCACTCACAGGTTGGACACTGGTCAGCTTTTGAGGGAGGGTTGCCAGATTTAGCTAATAAAAAACAGAAGGTCCAATTAAATTTGAATCTATAATAAAAGGCTAATATGCAAATGGTCATCATACCCTCATGCCATAACAACTGATCAGCAGGAGGCTATGTCCCTGTCTGGTGCCAGTGGGGCTTGATGGGGGTGGGGCTGGCTGGGTCTGGGTCTCACCCAATGAGATTGGGGCCGGCTGGGTCTGAGTCTTGCATGATTTCAAGGCATGCATGGGTGAGTGGGGACTTGAATCTGGGTCCTGTGGTGTGCCCCAGACTCTAACAGGAGCAGGGAGGGAGCTGGATACCTGCACCCAGGACCCACACAGCAGAGCAACAGTGGTTAGGGGCAATCAGCCTGGCAGGGGAGGGAAGTTAGGGGTGATCAGGCTGGCTAGGGAGGGCAATTAAGGGCAATCAGGCAGGCAGACAGGTAAGCAATTAGGAGCCAGCAGTGCCAGATTGTAAGATGGATGTCTGATTACTGGTTTAGGACCAATCACACAGGAATTGGGCCTAAACCAGCATTCAGACATCCCCTGAGAGGTCCTGGATTAGAGAAGGTGCAGGCTGGACTGAGGAACTGACCCCTAACCTCCTATGCATGAATTTTGTACACCATGCCTCTAGTTTCATATAAACAAATACTTTGTTTAGTGCAAGTATGCCCCAGGCAGTATAAATATGTAGTATAAATATAAATATTATATAGGGCATACACTAAGAAATTGTTCCTTGTTTATTTGAAATTCCATTTTAACTGGGTTTCCCTCATTTTTCTTGGAAACCCAGATTTTGTATCTACCCCAGGCTTGCCTTTGAAATCATGCCAATTGAGACCCTGAATGGCCTGCGGAGAAGCAGTTTACCACTTTCTTGTGTTTCTTTGCCCTAATGTTGTTGGTCCTCTGTAGTCAGAGAAGACACCTGTCTCCTGTCCCCGCACAGTTGACCCAGAGCATTTGTCCTATTAATCTAGTTTTGTGAGGACAGCACAGGAAAGACATACTGACTGTACTTCTCTTCTGCTTTGAAGGGAAAAAGAAAATGAGCTATTTTGATTTCAAATTTAATTTTACATATATTTTTTTAAATGTTTCAGCAAACAACCTCAACAACTAAATTACAGTAGCTATTGATATTATAAATAATATTTAATATTAAAGAAAATGTTTATAACAAATGAAAAAAGATTAGGTAGTAGTATGTTCATTGTGATTCTGGTTTTCTTTTTTTTAAAGCACATTTATGTAGCGACAGGATATACATCAAATGTAGGCCTAGAAATGTGGATGATTGTAAATGTCCTCTATCCATATTTTCTAAATGTTCTGTAACATACTACATTTGAAATAGGGAAACTAAGAAATTAGGATTTAATTATAAATTTATTTTTTAAAAGAATTTTTGAAGTTAAAATTTAGTTTCTAAATGCTTTTGTCTCAAAGGGTTAACAGAACCCAGTATTTTAGAGCTGAAAGTAGACTGAATCACAAAGCCAAATGGCTCTTCTGGTAAATGTCATGAGTTGTGTCTGTCACAAAATCGGGTTGTCCTGACTTACCTGAGTGGCTCCCCAGCCTTGTATCTGAGATGGGAATGTTGGGGCAGGGATTATATTCAGCAGCCAGTTACTATGCAACCGGTTTTTATACAATAAGTAGCTCAACTGTTATTAGCTATGCATTTCCTTTAGTGAGGTCCCTTTAGCATAAGATACTCCTAATGTATTTGAGCCTAATAATGATCTTAAGGTCAATTTCTCAGTTGTCTTTATAACATATAAAATGTTTCGGTTTTTCATTGAAGAAATGAGTTATTTGACGTTTGTGTTGTTTTCATACAGCCGATGGAAAATGTCTGGTGTCGGTTGGTTTAGACGATTTTCACAGTATTGTATTTTGGGACTGGAAAAAGGGAGAAAAGATAGCCACAACAAGGTAAGAAGCGGCCGAGGTCTGACGGCATTCTGCTGATTATCACGCTTCGGTATCTATCTGTCAGTAGTTTTCATTTTCTGGTAAGATATCATCTTCAGACCCAGATGAAATTCGCATAGAAGGCTGAACACCCAAGAGAAAACATGTTGCTATATTTCACGGTGCCAAACCTCACCTAGAGCAGTTAATGTTTGTTTCGGGGGAATTAGAAAATTCCAGAATCCTCTTCAGAGAGTTACTCATCACTTTGCCTTTAGTAATACATGCATTATCTCTATCCAAGGGTTTTTACGAGCAGGAGGAAAGCAGCTTTTCTCAGGCTTGTGCCTTGCCCCTTGTTTTTCCGCTGTCTTAGCATCTGGTGGAGGATTGTTAATGTCACTGGAGTCAGAAGTCCCATGAGTCATGAGGCCATGGTGTGCTGGAAAGGAGGCCCCAACCTGTGCATCTGCCACTCATTTCCCAAGCAGGCAAATTGTTCCCTTAATCTCCCGTCTTATAAATAGACTTTTCAAGACTGACTGCTGTTTATAGACCACCTGTCCTCCCTCACCCCAGCCTCCCTCCCTGCTGACTCAGCCCGATGTCTTCGCATTGCTTTCCACTTAACACGGGGTGCAGCTCTTTGCCAAACGTGGTCAGAAGTCAAAATAGCTGGCAGCCAAGGGCCAGCAATACAATTTGTTGCCCAAGGCGTGTTACCCGTTTGCCTCTCTACCAGTTCTTCCCTGCACTCACCAACTTCTTATTTTGCAATATGAAATCATTTTTGAATGAATAGCTTTGAACCTCAGGACTTTTTACATTGATATTTCCCTCCACGATATTAAGTGTATATGTGTGTGGGGGGGAGTTTTTTGGCAATTTGATTGAATGAATGAAGATTTGTAAATTGCTGGACACTCAGAGGAGGAGTCAATGGAACCTTGAGGACTCCAGCTGACCATCTTGGGAGACGCTTTTCCGATGGCAGCTATTGAATAGATGGAGTTCTCAGCAGCAAATGGCCGCTTCTGAATTCGCCTGCCCACATGGTTTTCCCGTGGCCTCTCATCCTCCAGTTCCTCGCTGCTGTGTCACCCTCTGGCTCTCAGGTGCAGGTCCCACTCAGAGCGCTGCTTTCCTCCGAAACTAATGAATGGAATTTTAACTTCATGTTTCTGATAACATCCCTTCTACATTAGTAGGTAATTTCAAGCAGAGCACATGCCTGCCTTCAAACCAGAAATTCAATCTTTCTGCTTGAACATCCTCTGCAGTGATGGGTGGCTCACCAGGTGTATGTGAGAGGCATTCATAGAAGTGGAAGAAAGCGATATTTATTAATGTGAAAAAAAGTATATATTTGGTATGCATGGTAGCTAGCATCCTATGTAATTTAACTAATACAACACGACTTAATACCAAGATGTTAATAACACAGCTTTTTTTCGGAATTGCTCGCAAACCTTCTGTCACATCCCCAAAGCAGGGCACCGAGGAACTGCTTTCAGAGGGCATTTTGGGCAATTGTAACAATAACCAGGGCTCTTTCCAGGAAAGACATTCTGGGATCGTTCAGATTCTTTGGAAGCGTGTCAGGTTATAAAGTAATAAATAAATAATGAATATCTACATAAGTGCTTATTTATATAATGTTATATATAAGTGCTTATTTATATAATGTTAACGAGAATAAAATTTATAGGCTAAGTCACCAGGAAAATACAAAATTTTATTTCTGGCCTTAAGTTAGAGTGCTTCAATTGATAAGAATTGAAAAAAAAAAAACAGAGGCAGGAAAGAAGGGACAGAGAAACAGAAGCAATCCTGCATGGATAGTACCGCCTGGCTTCCCGGAGTCAGCATCCTCCTGAGAGGCCGGGTTAGTCTCAGAGAGGCCGACTCGGTGACGATGACGCCCCTCACTTAGCACTCTGTGTCTCTTACCCTCACCAGCAAGGCTACCCAATGACCTGCTTCTGGCAGGGTGGTGGTTCTAGAACACGCTCTCACTCAGGAGGTGAGATTTCCCCATGGGGAAGGGGGCACAGTCAGTAGAAATAAGGGCACAACCAGGGCAAAGGTATACCTCCCCACAGCATGGAACTCTCAGAAGTCACTCCTCCCTCATGGAAATGTTTAAATGAATCTACTTCTTACCCGCTTAGAAAATTTCAGAATTGGCTCACAGAGTTTTTATTACAAGATCTTTATGAGCCTTAATCCAATCTATTTGAAGATTTTTGCTGCTTTTCATGAGTGATTTTAGTCATCTCCATTACAGATTAAATTTTTAGTCTTTTTCTCCCTCTTAAAGGTTGTTGCAATTTTAGTTTAATGTATAAATAATCCACTTAAAAACCAAGGCCAGTCTCTTTTGGCAGTAGTTAAATGGCCCAATATCAGTGTCAATCAGAGGAGAATAATGAGACAATCAGGTGCTTATATGCCCCTTTATTTGGATTTTCATTGTACTGGGGACTTGACTGTGGGGGCCATTGATTAATTATTATTGACATGCTTCATCTCAGAGATCTTAGGCAAAAGGTATAGCTATGAAGATGTGTAGCAAGAATATTGTCACTGTTAATGTGAAATAGTTGTGCTACTAGAAAGCTTAGGGACCAATGTAGGCCCACAGAGAGCAGGTATGTGGAGTCTCAGAGCATCCATTTCTATATTATCTTTGTTGTTTGAGCTATTTAGGCCCCTACTCTTAACCTACATTTAGTGAATATGGTAAGGCCTCCTGCACAACAAACCCACACCTTTTCTTCTCACTTTTTAAATGTGTATTTCTTTTTAAAATAACACTTACTAATCTTTTCTCGGTTTTCAAAATAATACATGATAATTATAGAAAATTTAGAAAGCAAAAAAAAAAAGCACCCCCCAAAAAATGAAAATTATCCATAATTCCACTACCCAGACATAACTATGGCTAACATTTTAGCATATATTCTTTAGTAGATATTCTAGTATTTCTATTCATTTTTATTCACATATGGGATAGAATGCATACTGCTCTGTAACTGGCATTTTTTTAATTCACTAAAATACCATCTCACTGCCTTCTAATGTATGTCACCTGGCTTACTCTATATTATTTTATGTTGTACGCCATTTAAAATCTTTTTTTAAGCTATGGAATATAAATCAGACATTCAGTCTTCCTGTTAAGGGCTACTTTTACAAAGAAAGAGAAAGCAAAATCACATATAGGACCGGACCTTTATGCAAATGAAAGGCCTGGGAATAGAAGATTAGAAAGCAACTCACCAGGTACAACCAGCTGCCCTTGGCTTCTAGAAGTGCTTTCCTTTCTCCTTCCCCTGTGCGTGGGGTAGAGGTTAACCTGTGGCCCTCAGTGGTGGATTACTTATGACTCAGGCATGCGAAACTGCTCTGTATTAGAGCAGTAGTCTTCTGCCTTCTTCTCTTGGTTACAAACAAAACTTTTCCACTTTGTTTTTCTTACACACATAGTTGTAGGCAACTTCCCTACAAATTTAATGAGTGTCTAAAGGAAAAATAAAACACACACAACAGAGGTACCCCATGAATGTTCTTTATTTAGATGTGAACATTAATTAAATATTTACATGCCATCATTGGTCAGTTTAGAACCTGAGCCACTTTGTTGTGTGTTATATACCAAGAAAACAGGAACTAAAAAGTGCTCTCAAAAAATATTTTTCTATCTAAATGTTTGACATTGTACAGACACCAGCAAACAAAACATGCTTTTTTTTCTATCTAGGAAATGTAATTTAAAAAATACATCTGCCCTCAATTTTCATTTCAGTTTTCTCTAGCATCTTCTAAGATGTATATTAATGATTTAGATCTGTGGAGATTTTCTCCCAATCAAGAAATCTTTGGATGCTTAAATGTCCTTTATGGTGATCTGGTTCATTTCTCCACTTTGTATTAAGACCATTTTCTCTTCTCTTTTATCTAAGCTTTTTTCTCTCTGTCCTAATTGTTCCCAATACATCCAGTGATGTATCCTGTCCCTAGTGTTCATGCTTCACTTTTGACTTTCAAAGAAACAAAGAGAAAGTTCAAAAATCAGTTCCTTCATTCCTGGCTCTCACTGTAGCAGGGCTCACATAAGAGGTATGGAGATGCTCTGATCAGTTCTTTTTAAATTTTTATGATGGAAGTTTTCAAGGTGAGTTGAAAGTGGAGGATATAGCATAATGAGCTTCCTTGAACTATCATCCAACTACAACATCCTACTAATGGAACAAATCTCTTTCCCCTCATTTTTTACTATATTTTAAAAAACATTTTTTTATTGATTTCAGAGAAGAAGGGAGAGAAAGAGATAAAAACATCATGATGACAGAGAATCATTGATCGGCTGTCTCCTGCACACTCTACACCGGGGATTGAACCTCAACCCGGAAATATGCCCTGACTGGGAATTGAAACATGACCTCTGGTTCACAAGTTGATGTTCAGCCACTGAGCCATGCTGGCCGGGCTTTGCTATAATAATTTAAAGAAAATTTAAGACATCATGCCATTTGACCTGTATATACTTCATTGGGTATTTCTACATGAAGTCACCTTTTATTTTCTAATTTCACAGTTATTTGTTTGTTTGTTTTTCCATCACCATTTACTCTATACTGTCTTCTTCCTCCACCCTTCCCCCACCCCCACTATCACCAACTGTTGTTCATGTCCATGAATTCTTTCTTTTTTGTTGTTGCTCAACTCTCCCACCACCGAAGTGCCCCCCTCCCAGAGCTGTCTGCCCACTTTCTATGAGGAAAAAAAACTTTGTAAAACCTCTATTTCATTATCACAACTAACTAAAGCAATAGTAATTTCTTTAATTTATTAGCAAATTCATAAACATTTCTGATTGTTTCAAAGATGAGAGTTGATTTGTTCAAATTTGCGTTCAAACAAAGCCCAGGCATTGCATTTGGTTCCTCTCTCTCAGGCCTCTTTCAGATTTTTATTTTATAGCAGCTCCCCTCCCACCTTTTCATGCCAGGGATGCAGTTGAGGAACTGGTCATTTGACCTGCAGAATGTTTCACAGTCTAAGCTTGACTGATTCTTCCTGGGAGCATTTCAGGCATTCCCTGCATTTCCTATAAATGGTAGTTAGGTCCACAGCCTTGATTAGATTCGTGTTGTTTTTCCCCTAACAGTTTTATTAATAAATAAATCACATACCATACAATTTGCCCATTTAAAGTGTACAGTTCAGTGGTTCTGAGCATATTTACAGAGTTGTGCAATCATTACACTGTCAAATTTCAGAGTACTTCACCATCCTAGAAAGAAGCCCCATAGCCATTAGCACTAATTAATCTTTTTTTCTGTCTCTCTGAATTTTTGTGTTCTGGACATTGCATGTAAATAGAGTCATACAATATGAGGTCCTTCATGACTGGCTTCTTTCACATAGCATAATATTTAAGGTTGTGGCATATACAATACTTCATTCTTTTTAATTGCCGAATAATCATTCTTTGAATCTACCACATTTATCTATCCATTCTTCAGTTGATGGATATTTGGATTGTTTCCACCTTTTGACAATAATGCTGCTGTGCACATTTGTGTACAAGATTTTGAGTAAATGTATGTTTATTTTCTCTTGGGTTTATAGCTAGGAATGGAATAGCTGCATTATTTGGGAGTTTTATGTTTTAACATTTTAAGGTACCACCAAAATATTTCTCAAAGTGGCCAAACCATATTACATCTCCACCAACAATGAGTGAAGGTTCCAATTTTTAACAGACTGTAACACTTACTATTGTCTGTCTTTTTTTTTTTTGGTCATTTTATTATAGCCATTCTAGTGTCTATAATACACTTAGGAGTGTATTTCCCATTCTCTGGGTAAAAGGAAATCACTCATAATTTCTTCTCATTGCTATAGCTTCTTCTTTGCATTTAGATCTCTAAACAATTTAGGAATTTATCCTGGTATATTATAAAGAACAGATCCAATTTTATCCTTTTTCCATATGGCTGTTGATGTGTTCCAAATATCATTTTTCTTTTCCCTTTTAAATAGACCTTTAAGTTCAGAGCAAAATTGAGCAGAAAGTAGCCTTCCTATTATCTCCCCCCTCCTTCTCCCTCATGCATAGCCGCCTCCATATCCCCACCACCAGAGAGGCACATTCATGACAATAGATTGATACTCTATCACCTAACACCATAATTTTCTTTAGGATTCACTCTTGGCATTGTACAGTCTATGAGATTTGATAAATGTATAATGACATGTCCACCATTATAGTATCTTACAGGGTTGTTAGAAAGTTCTAAAATCCTTTGTGAAAAAATTTTAAAATAAAAATCCTTTGTGTTCTGCTTGTTCATTCCTCCTGTCACTCTATCCTGGCATCCAGCAACCCTCTTACTATCTCCCGAGTTTTGCCTTTCCAGAGTGTCATATTGTTGGAAGCATTCAGTGTGTAGCTTTTCCAGATTAGCTTTTTTTCACTTAGTAGTGTTCACTTAAGATTCTTCCATGTCTTTTCATGGCTTGATAGCTCATTTCTTTTTAGCACTGAATAACATGCCATTGTCTGGATGTACCACAGTATGTTTATATATTCACATACTGCAGTATGTCCTGGTTGCTTCTAAGTTTTGACAGTTATGATTAAAGTCACTATAAACATGCACGTGCAGGTTTTTGTGTGGATGCAAGTTCTTCACTCCTTTGGGTAAATACCCAGGAACACGATTGCTGGATCTTATGTTGAGCATGTTTAGTTTTGTGAGAAACCACTAAACTGTCTTCCAAAGTGGTTGAACCATTTTGCATTTCCATCAGCAATGCATCAAGTTCCTGTTGCTCTACACCCTCACGAGCATTTGGTGACAAACACCATCTGTTTTAAAAGTTCCTCTTTTCCCTTATTGATTTGAGACCTTGTCTTTATTATATACCCGATTTCAATATTCTTTTGGATCTTGTTCTAGATTTTCTATTTTGTCATTGATGTGTCAATCAATTCATGTACCAGTACCACACTGTTTTAGTTATGAAGGCTTATCAACTTAATATCTAAGAGAGTTATACTTCCCACTTTGCTCTTTTACATACTTCATCTGGCCATTCCTGTGGGTTTATTCTTTCATAATAACTTTAAAAATTAAGGTATCTAACTCCAGATTAAATACAAACATCCAGTGCTCTTTTTGTTGGAGTCCCCTCTCCCACCCCCACCTACCCCTCACCCTGGCAATCACCACATTGTTGCCCATGTCCATGAGTTCTCTCTTTTGTCCTTTTTTTGCTCAATCCCTCCACCACCACCCCCAACAGCAAAGCTGTCCACCTGCTCTCTCTGAGTTTATACTGTAACTTTACTAAATTCTTTTTTTGCAGTTGTTTTACCTTATGAATTTTCTAGATATAAAATTATATCTTATGCTAATAGAAAGTTTTACCTTTTCCATTCCGGTTCTTGTGCCTTTAATTTTTGAAATTTTGTCTAACTGTATTAATTAATATATTAAATTCATTGTTAAATGGCAGTAGTAATAATAGTCTTGTTCTTGACTTTATTGGGAATACTATTAAATAAGAATCTGACTTTTGAGTTCACAGACACACACAGACACACACACATACACACACACAATGAATAAGTTCCTGTTTCAGCACTTTTGGTCTTTAAAAAGGGCACACAGTGTTGCTGGAGAGTCAGCCTGGGTACAGTTGGTCTTGAATGAACATGGGTTTCTCAGTGAGAATCAAGGAGTACAGGGAAATAGAAAAGTCAGAAGCATCCATTTATTTCTACTTCATTGAGTGACAAGTGTTGTGATTTCTTTTATTATTATTATTGGTTAACACGTTAAGTGCCCCATCAGTCACTGGTGACTGACACCATACTTTCCTTCCAGAAGACAAATCAGGCTGGGCGCTTAACATGTTAAGTATTACATATGTGTTCTTATCCCACCATTGCCCCCCACCTCATGACAAGAATTTTTTAAACCACAAATGAATGTTAGATTTTGTACAATATCTTCTCAGCATCTGTGACTATAACATAAATTTTCTTCTTATATATGTTAATATGATGAATTTTACTATTTGATTCTTTAATAATGAACCAACCTTGCATTTGGTCACAATATATTATCTTTAATATGTTATTGTATTCTTTTTCCTAATATTTAAGATTTTTAAATCTATATTCATAAGAAAGATTAGTCAATCATGTTCTTGTTAATTGCATTTCTCTTACATTACAAAATATATGTCCTAACTAGACGCCTGTGCATGAAATTTGCACACTTGAGGAGGGCCGCTCTCAGCCCAGCCTGCACCCTCTTACAGTCTGGGACACCTCAGGGGATGTTTGACTGCCAGCTTAGGCCCAGGGAGCAGGCCTAAGCTGGCAGTTGGACATCCTTAGAGCTGTTGTGGAGACAGGAGAGGCTCCCACCACTGCTACTGCACTCAGCAGCCATGAGCCCAGCTTCTGGCTGAGCAGTGCTCCCCCTATTGGAGCGCACTGACCAACAGGGGGCAGCTCCTGCATTGAGCATCTGCCCCTTGGTGGTCAGTGCGCCTCGTAGTGACTGGTCCTTCCACCACTAGGTCAATTTGCATTTTAGCCTTATATTATATAGGATATCCCATAGAAGATCATCAAGTAGTGCATTAAGACCAGGAAGTCCTTAAAGTCTAATGTGATGACTATACTCTAAGGCAGAAATTTCCCCAGCACCGTGGCATGCCAGGTCTGTAGCTCCAGGTCTAGAACCAGTTCTCACTTTTATATTCTGCCTTTTGGTTATAAACCTAACTTTCTGAATGCATAGTATCTGAAAGTTTTTTGAATCAATAGATAATATCCATTCTCTCTTCATGGATGTGAGCCAAGGTTGGATTTCCAGTGAGTACATTGCTAGGTGAAACTAATTCTGTTAAACCCAAAGTTATGATTTCCACAGTAGAATATTACATTGGAAGCTCCTTATTAATGCTATTGTAGTGTCATCTCCCTCCTACTGTATCAGACCTCCATATCCCAAGAATTATTCACAATCCTATGACAATGACATTAATTTTATCTTACAGAGACATTCTGATCTGTTTTAGATATTTCATTAATTTGTTTAAAGCATAATTAACTAGACTTGGTAGCAATATTAAGGTGAGAATAAAGGGCTCAAACATGCAAAGAAACCTTATTATTTTAATGTCGACTCTGTAATTTAAGTCATCTTCTAATTTAGTTGTCCTATTACATATGCTTAATGACAGACCAAATGCATGCTTTTATTAAAACTCTATATCATTGCTGCCATCAAAATTAGAATTTTTTCTTATCTCTTACAGAGGACATAAAGATAAGATATTTGTAGTAAAGTGTAACCCACACCATATTGACAGACTGGTTACAGTTGGGATAAAGCACATCAAATTCTGGCAGCAAGCAGGTAAGGCTATTTGGGTTTATAATTTATGTGGTTGAGAGCTGGAGAAGACGATGACCATGTCCCTGCAGCCTAAAATTAAAATGCTCCTGAAAGATATTCTTTCCCAAATTCACTTTGGACTACTTAATGTCTAAGCTGTAAAACTTAGAGCACTCTATATGATGCTATGTTTATTCATCAATATCTAGAAAGCTTTGGAACATGTTCTGCTGTGAAAATAATTCTCTGTATCCCTCTGATCTGAAAGCAGTCATGATGTTGGACTACTGAGCAGGAAGTAAAATAATCACACCTTAGTTGGGTGAATAGTTTTCAGGGAGGGTTCCTTTATCACTGAATTCAAAGAATGAATTATATCCTGACACTATACCCAGTAAGTAGTAAAAAATAAATATTTATGGATTATAATATTGGTAATAAGTGATGAGTAAATAAGCATGACAAAACATATACTGATATCTTATTCTTCTCACTAAGTCATACCTGTTACTTAGTACCAGCTTTAATACAAGCCAATGTTATACTGGTCATAGCATAAAAAAGCTGCTGTTCCCATGCTTCTAGTTTTTAGAAAGGATGCTGGCACTAGCATGTCGGGAGAGCCAGCCTGCGTGGTGTTGTCTGGAGTGAGTCTGTGTTTCTCTGTGCTAGTCAGGAAGTGCAGGGGAAATGAGAACATCCGAGGGATAAATCTGATGTACCTTCTCCTACACAGTGATTCATTCTTCTCACCCCAAAGCTCCTGTGATAAAAACTGAGGCAAAACATATATAACATGTTTATATTTCACATTCACAGCTGGCGCTGTTTCTATTCTTTTTGCTCCACATTCAGGAAGATGGTCCCATCTTCCCTCAGGCACTCGGTCACACCTTCCTCTGGCTGTCCCAGACCTAGCACTGAACCTTGGCTGGACGATCTGTTGTTTGACTGAGATGCATATGATTATTGAGTCCCCTTTAAGTTCCTTGAAGGCAGGAACTCTCTCTCTTCATCTTTATACCCCGGCATTGACCACTGAGCCTGCCACAAAGTAGAGACTCAATAAATGCCTGACTTAATGAAAACCCCCTTGTATTTTGTCTTTGATATTTTATGCTGTTTTCATACAGCTCTGTGTATACACGTAATGACACACTGGGCTTTTCATTGCAGGTAGTCATTCTACACATTCATAGAAGGTATCACTTAAAAATAAAACCTCGTAATAAATACTCTTGGTCCACTCCAGGTGGGGGTTTCACCTCTAAAAGGGGAATCTTTGGAAGTGTTGGAAAACTGGAAACAATGATGTGTGTTTCTTATGGGCGGATGGAAGACCTAGTCTTCTCAGGAGCAGCTACAGGAGATATTTTCATTTGGAAAGACATTCAGCTACTGAAGACAGTGAAGGCTCATGACGGGCCCGTGTTTGCTATGTATGCATTGGATAAGGTATGGTCTCTTTATCAGAATTCATTTCCTCCTCGGATTTCCAAAATTGTCAGTCTTAGGAAAATAGACACCAGGAGAATCCTGTATCTAAAAACAGAACTGTCTGGCTGAAACCGGTTTGGCTCAGTGGATAGAGCGTCGGCCTGTGGACTGAAAGGTCCCAGGTTCGATTCCGGTCAAGGACATGTATCCTGGTTGCAGGCACATCCCCAGTAGGGGGCGTGCAGGAAGCGGCTGATCGATCTCTCTCTCTCATCGATGTTTCTAACTCTCTATCCTTCTCCATTCCTCTCTGTAAAAAATCAATAAAATATATTTTAAAAAAATAAAAAATAAAAACAGAACTGTCTGAATTTAGAAGTCATTGTAATGAACCTTCAGTCAAGAGAAGGCAGGGAGTGCAAATATTGTATATTTTCTCTTTCATGTATAATTACTTTTATGTGCAATTTCTCTCTACTTTTTTTCACACTGGTTCTTCCTGGCTCTCATTCCTAAAGCTACTTAAGAATTAGTGGTAGGATGAATGTAAACACACAGAAGGAGAAGAGAGTTGAAAAATATTTCAGCATTCTCTTCTCCTCGGTGGCACAGAGAGCAGAGACCTATAAGTACCAAGTGGTTAGATTATTGTTCCACCCAACAAAAGTGATGTTGATAACCAGTTTCTTCCTGCACTCTAACATCTTAACAGCTTTAAAAAGAGTGTTAGAGTGAAGTCTTTAACTAGCTGCTTTAGGATTTTCCAAAGAAACAAAACAAGTAGAATATACAACATACACATACACACATATAGGAGTTTTTGTCCCTGCTCAGAGTTATGCTAACATAGAGTGTGCTTATGCAAACCTAGATGGTTGTTTTAGTTGTTAAATTTTTTTTTTAACTGGCAAACTTGATTTTGGTTAAACTGCAAACTGCAAATGTTAGAAGAGATGAAAGCAGAATGCAGAAATTGATGTGATATAATGTGTTTAAACTTTTTATTGCTTGGTAACTTAAGCTGACAAATTAGATGAAGATGAGGATATCACACTATAATATACTGCATTTAAATTTATTTTGGGGACTGAAACTCCCTGGGTGCAAAATCTATAGTAAGAATAGAATATTTAATGTAATAAACTCAAAAACATTTTTCCTTGTAAACATCATTAAAATGCAGTAAATTAAAAGTTTCTGATAAAACAGAATGAGTTACTCAGTATTTTTCTTAAAAAAAAAAAAAAGATGATTTTTCCAAGAACAGTTGGTATATGTGATAAGTTGCCAGGAAGGAAAAGTGGTAAGGCCAAGAAATTATAAATTTAGAACAAGAATAAAGATTACTGTTCAGTAAAATACATCCAATATGTTAAGCTTTTTACTCTCCAGGTTTTATAAAACCTAATTCAGATTTTAATTATTGTAGAAATTGATGTCTTTTGAACAAATTAGCAGGACCATTTTGTTATATGAAGTGCCTAATTCACTCTTAATAAGCAATAATGATGTTTTCACCTAGGAGTAATTATTTAATTTAAAAATATTTAACAATCATTTCATTGTGATATTAATTTACATTCAATCAGGAGGAGTATAGGAGATACCAGAAACTGCCAGACTTTGAGGCTGGTCCTGTTCTGTAGGAACCCACTCTCTCGTCAGGGGGCTGGGCACAGGCATGGCCATCGCCTGGTGCACCAAGAGCCAGCCTATGGCCTGGAGGAAGTGCAGTGGACACTGAGAATGTCCTTGATCCTGCTAGAGAAGTAGGGGAGAGGTGCTTCCAAAAGATATCATATTGCTATTATATATTGTCTTATTTTTCAGTCCCCTCTACTTAAGAAGAAAACACACACAAAGCTTGCTTTACCCACAGGGACTCCTGTTGGGGCTGGGTGGGCAACTGCTCATTTCAATGTGTATGTAATTCTTCCTGTGTGTGCCCTCACAGGGTTTTGTAACAGGTGGAAAGGACGGCATTGTGGAGCTCTGGGATGATATGTTTGAAAGATGCTTGAAGACTTACGCCATTAAAAGAGCAGCATTGTCAACTAGCTCTAAAGGTGCCACGCCCAAATATGCAGTAAAAACCTTTCTGTTCATAGAGATGGAGACGGTAGTACTAAGGTTCTTGAAAAACCATGATCAAATCAATTCTTCTTTTACGTTCAGAGCTCTAGGCTCCTGGTAGAAATGTCAAGGATGATTGTCTAGTTTGGGAACTATAAGAAATAGAATTTATATAATAACCTTTTTATTTTTTGCTCTATTAAATGCATTTCCTCCCCCTCAGGATTGCTTTTGGAAGATAATCCTTCCATTCGTGCCATCACTTTGGGACATGGACATATCCTGGTGGGAACCAAAAATGGAGAGATCCTGGAAATTGACAAAAGCGGCCCAATGACACTGCTTGTTCAGGTACCATGTTTGTACATATTCTAAACCACAGTTCACATCAGAGCCAGACTGGGGTGAGCTGTGGGAGGGAAGGTCTTAATGTGCAAAATTTCAACAGTGGCTTTTTAAAAGCACACATTTATTATCTTATCATTTCTGTGGGTCAGGAGTCTGAGCATGGTTTAACTGGTTCCTCTACTAAAGGTTTCAGAAGACTACAGTGAGAGTCAGGGCTGCAGTCTCATCTGAGGAAGGATCTTCTTTTGAGGTCACTCAGGTTGTTGGCAGAATTCATTTAGTTCCTTGTGGTTGTAGGACTGACAGCTTCCATTCCTTGGTGGCTGTTAGCTAGAGGCCACCTTCAGCTTTTAGCTGCTGCCTACAGTTCCTTGCCACATGGAGTTCCCCATCATGGCCCCTTCCTCAAAACCAGAGAAAAATAGGCACTGGCGTCTTATGTGACATAATCATATCATCACATACATGTAATAAAGGAACATCCATCACCTTTGCCATATATTTTTATTGAAAATAAGCCACAGGTTATGCCATACTCAAAGGGAGGTGGTTGTATAAGAGTGTGAAAAATCATATGCATCTTGAAAGTTGCCTCAATAATCCATCACAACCCCCCTCTGGCCACCAATTTTTCCTGTTCCCACCCATTCAAATTTCATCCCTTCTTCCCACAGTCTCCAAGAGTCTTATCTATTTGCAGTGTCTGCTCAAAGTCCACAATCTCATTATCTAAATCTATTCTAGGTGTGCATAAGGCTCCATAGGGGTATTTTCTCTGAGTCTGTCAATCTGTTAAACTAACAAGACGTTCTCTGCTCCACACACATCAAACATATAAGTATCTCTTTAGATTTTGTGCCTCACTTTATCCTCAGCCTTGATGCACAGAAACACACTACATACTCCTTACCCTCCCTTTGACCTCAAGAATTATATTCAGGTAAAATCTGATTAAAAGAAATATCAATGAATCCTCAAAGATCAAAGAAATGATACAGTCTCACCTGAGTGGTTAGGTAGTCCTATCCAATTTGGTGATGGATGGACCTGATTTATAGATGGAAGAGGCACGGGAGGGAGAGCATGTTCAGAAGGTGGAGTAGAAGAATGAGCACTGAGCACTTCTACTCTACCTTCTGAGTAGGTCCAGTAGAGGAGCTTTGCCTCCTCCCCCTGCCCTGGCCCATGCCTGTGGGCTTGCTTTATTAGGGACGAGTCCCAAAATCCCACTGAGAAGAGTCCTCTGGTTGACTTCTCCCTGGGAATAGGTCTGCACACAGATCACTGAGAGGTTTTAGAAATGCAGGTGCTCAAGTCCTTTTCTGGGTGTCCTGAAAAAGAATCTGTGTTTAAAAAATTATGTTAAAAACAAACCTCCAAAGCTCTATAGCTGACTGTGCCAAGCTGCAGGATTGAGATGTGTCCTGGGTGTGACTGTCTTGTTCTCTAATTAATTGCTCACAGTTTTGTTGTTTCTTGCCAAACTCATTTCTTTTTCTTTCTGGCTATAACTTCTTATTTAGTTTTATTGAAAAGCAAGTGTTTGTCTCAATGTAAAGAACTTAGTCTCCTTAGTTCATTATTGATTTTTTTAATGCCCATGTTTGAGACTTTAAATTGTTTTCATACATGCTATATTGCTTAATATTTTATAAAATTTTTACCATAATATGATTTCAACATAATAAAACTCTAAGTTTTCCAACTTTAAACTCTTAAGTATTGTTATAGTTGTTTAAATATGTTTTAAATTTGACAGTAAAAGCTTTTTACTTTTTTGTTTTCTAAAACTATTTTTTAAATATTTATTTCTATCATTCTAATTGTTCAAATAACCACAGGTTTCCGTTTACTGAGCACCTCCTATGTGTCCGGCAATGCAACATCTCTCTCATCTCCCCAACAGATTGGCTCCGTTGACATTGTTTTATTGATGAGGGACCCAACGCCCAGTAAGAATTGCAGAGCTGGGGTTCAACCCAAAATTTGTCAGACACCAGAGCCCTTTTTTTGTCACTTCACCAGGCTGTTCTCTCAGGGACTCCGAGTGGAGACATTGGAACGCAGCGCTGAGCTGTGGAGCTGGTAGAACAATCTCTTCTTCCATGTGCACCATTCATTTCCTTATTCCTCAGCATCTCTTTCCTCCTCTGGCCTATCAGGCCTGTGCCGTTTCCTCCTAGGTAGAACTCGGTGTTGAATGCAGTCAATGTTGTTGGGCTCCTGAGATTTGCCTTGTGCCATGCACAGTGGGTAGGGCCTCCTGTTCTCAGGCTCTCAGCCCCGTTCTGAGAAGACAGACATGGAGGGAAAGCTCAGGGACAGGAGAAGCAGTGTGATCAGGACCATCAGCTAGCTTGCTGTGGGAGATTTCAGGTCCGCTTTTCCAAGTTCAATAGCATGGCAACCCAGTGTCGTTTAGAATACATTGCTCATTTTTAAGAGAAGGAATGCTATGTTGGGGGAAGAGAGAAGTGACAGGAGGTGATTTCTGACCATTTCCATTGTGTGCACTTTGAATATAGTCATCTCAGTGCTGCAGCTGGGAGACACAGTAGGAAGTAAGATCCCAAGCTCATTTCCTTGTGCCACTCCCAGCCTGCCTGGCTCACTGTCCATGGCTATGTTAGACAGGAGTTAATAGAATCATATTAGATTAAGGAAATACAATTTTTAAGTCAATATATGAAGCAGTGGTTTGAAACGGCCTTGGAGCACCACAGGCCTGTCCTCAAGCAAAATAAGCAAAGGGCCTTGGTCCATAAAAGAGCTCCCAGCAGCTCCAGCCTGGGGGCAAGCAGGGGTTGATGCCGGAACCATCCTCTGACTATGATCTTGGAGGTGGGAGGCTTCTGAAGGGAAAAAAAACTAGGATACAGGATGCTCCAAATGCAATACATTTAAAAACAACATTGGTACCCTTCAGCCCTCTACAGGTATTCGAATATCATCTGAATTTGGAACTCTATGTCTTCTGCCAAATTACTGTTTTGTTCAAATAGCTTCCTAGTCAAACCATAATCATCTGATTTCTCTTCTGGAAAGCCACCTGTTCCCCCAAAGCATTCCAACTCAAGACACTTTCCAGATGCCTGTCTATGGTCTTTCTTTTCTTGTCACTGAGCAGAGCCTTTTTATAATTAGCCACTAAAAGTAGAAATTCAGTTAACAATCTGCTCTGTCTTATTCACTAATCTGTTTATATGGCTTTACTGAGGGACAAATTATAGAAATAGGATTTGTTTTCTCCCTAATTATTTTTAAAAAAATTCTTGATTAAGGTATTACATATGTGTCCTTATTCCCCCATTCCCCCCCAACCCATGCCCTTACCCCTGTTGTCTGTGTCCATTGATTAAGCTTAAATGCATGCATATAAGTCCTTCGGTTGATCTCTCCCCCTCACTCCCACCATCCCCTACCTTCCCTGAGGTTTGATGTTCTGACCAATGTTTCTCTGTCTCTGGATCTGTTTTTGTTCAACAGTTTATGTTGTTCATTATATTCCTTAATTGAGTGAGATAATGTGATATTTATCTTTCTCTGCCTGGCTTATTTCACTTAGCATAATGCTCTCCAGCTCCATCCATGTTGTTGCAAATGGTAAGAATTCCTATTTTTTACTGCAGCATAGTATTCCATTTTGTAGATGTATCATAGTTTTCTAATCGACTCATCTGCTCATGGGCATTTAGGCTGTTTCTGAATCTTAGCTATGGTGAATTGTTCTGCTATGAACATATGGTGCACATGTCCTTTCTGACGTGTGTTTCTATTTTCTTGGGATATATTCTTAGAAATGGGATCACTGGGTCAAATGGGAGTTCCATTTTTAGTTTTTTGAGGAAACTTCATACTGTTCTCCACAGTGGCTGTACCAGTCTGTAATCCCACCAGCAGTGCACAAGGGTTCCTTTTTCTCCACATCTTCACCAGCACTTATTTGTTGATATGTTGATGATAGCCATTCTGACAGATATGAGATGGTACCATATTGTCATTTTGATTTGCATCTCTTGAATGATTAGTGACTTTGAGCAGGTTTTCAAGTGTCTCTTGGCCTTCCTTCTGTCTTCTTTTGAAAAGTATCTATTTAAGTCAGTTGCCCATTTTTTGATTGGGTTATTTATCTTCCTTTTGTTATAGTGTATGAGTTCCCTGTAAATGTTGGATATTAAACCTTTATCTTTGATATCATTGGCAAATATGTTCTCTCGTGTAGTGGGCTTTCTTGTTGTTTTGTTGATAGTTTCCTGTGCTGTGCAAAACTTTATTTTGATGTAGTCCCATTTGTTTATTTTTTCTTAGTTTCCATTGCCCTAGGGAAGGTATCAGTAAAGAAATTGCTTCAGCATATGTCTGAGATTTCTCTGCCTGTGGATTCTTCTAGTATTTTTATGGTTTACCGTCATATGTTTAAGTCATTGATCTATTTTGAGTTTATTTTTGTGTATGGCGTAAATTGGTGGTCTAGTTTCATTTTTTTGCATGTATCTGTCCAATTTTCCCAACACCATTTATTGAAGAGACTGTTTTGATTTCATTGTGTGTTAACACCTCCTTTGTCAAATATTAATTGAGCATAGTGGTTTGAGTCAATTTCTGGGTTCTCTATTCCATTGACCTATATGTCTGTTCTTGTGCTACTACCAGGCAGTTTTGAGAACAGTGGCATTGTAATATAGCTTGAAATCTGGTATTGAGATCCCACTTACTTTGTTCTTCTTTCTTGAGATTGCTGCAGCTATTCGGAGTCTTTGTTTTTATTATAGATGAAGTCCATTCTAGGTCTGTGAAATATGCCGTTGGTATTTTAATGGAAATTGCGTTGAATTTATAGATTGCTTTGGGTAGTATGGACATTAGGATTATGTTGATTCTACTAATCCATGGACATGATATGTTCTTCCATCTGTTTATGTCTTCCTCTATCTCTTTTTCAGTGTCCTGTATAGTTTTCTATGTATACGTCTTTTATACATTATTCCTAGGTATCTTAATTTTCTTGCTGCGATGGTAAATGGGATTGCTATTTTAGTTTCTCTTTCTGTAAGTTCATTATTGGTGTATAGAAATGCCATTTCTTGGCATTAACTTTGTATCCTATCCTACTAGATTGCCGAATTCATTTATTAAGTCTAATAATTTTTTGATGGATTCTTTAGGGTTTTCTATGTACAGTATCATGTCATCTGCAAATAAGAACAGTTTTATTTCTTCTTTTCCAATTTGGATGCCTTTTATTTTTTCTTCTTGTCCAATTGCAATGGGTAGTACTTCCAGCACTATGCTGAACAGGAGCAGTGAGAGTAGGCATCCCTGTCTTGTTCCTGTTCTTAAGGGAAATGGTTTTAGTTTTTGCCCATTGAGTATGATGTTGGCTGTGGGTTTGTCATATATGGCTTCATGATGTTGAGGTATTATCCTTCTAGTCCATCTTGCTGAGAGTTTTTATCAAAAAAGGGTGTTGGATTTTGTCAAATGCTTTTTCTGCATAAATTGGTTTTTATCTCTAAATTTGTTTATGCGATGTATCACACTTATTGATTTGTGAGTATTGTACCATCCTTGCATCCCCAGGATAAATCCTACTTGGTCATGGTGTATGAACTTTCTGATATATTGCTGGATTGATTTGCTAGAATTTTGTTGAGGATTTTGGCATCTAGGTTCGTGAGGAATATTGGCCTGTAATTCTCTTTCATTGTGTTATCTTTTTATGGTTTTGGTATTAGGGTGATGCTGACTTCATAAAAGGAGCTTGGAAGTGTTAGAATGTTTGGTAAAATTGCCCTGTGAAGCCATCTGGCCCCGGGCTTTTGTTTGCTGGAAGCTTTTTAATGACTGCTTCAATTTCTTCCATAATTATTGGCCTGTTGAGATGTTTAGATTCTTCCTGGTTGAGTTTTGGAAGATTGTATTTTTCTAGGAATATGTCCATTTCTTCCAGGGTGTTGAGTTTGTTGGAATAGAGTTGTTCGTAGTATTTTTTTAAACAATCCTTTGTGTTTCTGTGGGTTCTGTTGTTATTTCTCCTCTTTCATTTCTGATTTTGTTTATTTGGGTCCTCTCTCTCTGCTTCTTGATGAGCCTGACAAGAGATTCATCAATTTTGTTTATCCTTTCAAAGAACCAACTCTTGGTTTTATTGATCTTTTGTATTGTTTTTTGTTTGTCTGTTTCTATGTCGTTTATTTCCACTCTGATCTTTATTATTTCCTTCCTTCTGCTTACACTAGGCTTTTTTTGTTGCTCTCTTTCTAACTCTTTGAGTTATAGGGTTATGTATTTTTTACCATTGTTTCTTGTTGTTTTTTTGCAGTAGACTTGTAGAGCTATGACTGCTTTTGATGTGTCCCACAGATTTTGGATTGTGTTTTCATTGTCATTTGTTGCCATGATGTTTTTTATTTCTCCTTTGATCTCTCTGGTAACCCAGTCATTGTTTAATAGCATACTACTTAGTCTCCAGGTGTTTGAGTTTTTTGGATTGTTTTTATTGTAGTTTTGGATTGTTTTATTGTAGATTTCCAGTTTTATGCCACTGTGATCTGAGAAGATGCTTGATATGATTTCTATCTTCTTGAATTTGAAGAAACTTTGCCTGTGTCCTAATATGTGGTCTATCCTTGAAAATGTTCTGTGTGCACTGGAGAAAAATGTATATTCTGTAGCTTTGGGGTGAAATGTTCTAAAGATGTTAATTAAGTCCATCTGATCTAGTGTGTCATTTAGGATTGCTGTTTCTTTACTGATTTTTGTTTAGTTGATTTATCCAGTGGTGTCAGTAGGGTATTAAAGTCCCCTACTATTACTGTATTGCTATCAGTCTCTTCCTTGATATCTTTCAGAAGTTGTTTCATGTATTTGGGTGCTCCTGTATTGGCTGCATATATGTTTACCAGAGTTATATCTTCTTGTTGAATTGCTCCCATGTAGTGGCCTTTCTTATCTCTTGTTATGGCCTTTGCTTTGAGGTCTTTTTTTATCAGATATAAGTATCACAACCCCAGCTTTTTTTTCATTTCCATTTGCCTGAAAAATGTTTTCCCATCCCTTTACTCTCAGTCTGTATGAATCCTTTGTTCTGAGGTGAGTCTCTTCATATATAAGGGTAATTTTTTCTTATCCATTCTTTTGATACCCTATGTCTTTTGATTGGTGTATTTAATCCATTTACATTTAATGTTATTGATAAGTACATGTTTGTTGTCATATTTTTCCTTAATATTTGTGTTTCTTCTTGCCTTTCTCTTTCATCTTTTTACAGCAGTCTCTTTAGCATTTCTTGCATTGCTGGCTAGGTAGTGATAAACTCTTTTAGCCCTCTTTGTCTGTAAAGCTCCTGATTCCACCTTCAATTTTGAATGATAGCCTTGCTGGGTATAGTATTCTTGGTTCAGTCCCTTGCTTTGCATCACTTTGTAAATTTCATTCCATTCCCTTCTACTTGGAGTGTTTCTGTTGAAGAAATCCATTGATATTCTTTTTTTATTATTATTAATTTTTATTAATTTTTTATACATATCTCCCCATTGCGGCCCTCCCTTCAAGGCATACTCCAAACCCCCAGTGTCTGTGATCATTGGTTATGCTTATATGCATGCATACAAGTCCTTTGATTGATCACTTATTTACCTCACCTAACTTTAATCTTTCTGCTGTAATTTCACAGTCTGTTTGATGCTTTATGATTTTTGTCCTCCTGAGAATTATCAGTCTACTCCCTTTCTGTGCTCCTGATTCTATTATATTCACCAGTTTATTCTGTTGATCAAATTTTTAATTCACTTAATTTTTAGATTCGCTTGTTGATAGATGTGTATTTGTTGTTCATAATTTTTTGTCTTTTACCTTTTTCTTCTTCCTCTTCTAAAAGACTACCTTTCAGCATTTCATATAATACTGGTTTGGAGTTGATGAACTCCTTTAGCTTTTTCTTATCTGTGAAGCTCTTTATCTGCCCTTCAATTCTGAATGATAGCTTTGCTGGATAGATTATTCTTGGTTGTAGGTTCTTGCTGTTCATCACGTTGAATATTTCTTGCTACTCCCGTCTGGCCTGCATCGTTTCTGTTGAGAAATCAGCTGACAGTCGTATGGGTGCTCCCTTGTAGGTAATGAACTGTTTTTCTCTTGCTGCTTTTAATATTCTCTCTTTGTCTTTTGCTCTTGGTATTTTAATTATGATGTGTCTTGGTGTGGTCCTCTTTGGATTCCTTTTATTTGGGGTTCTGTGTGCTTCCTGGACTTGTAAGTCTATTTCTTTTACCAGATGTGGGAAGTTTTCAGTCATTATTTCCTTAAATAGGTTTTCAGTATCTTGCTCTCTGTCTTCTTCTGGCACCCCCACAATTCTGATGTTGGTACGCTTGAAGCTGTCCCAGAGGCTCCTTACATTATCTTCATATTTTTGGATTCTTTTCTCTTCTTGCTTTTCCAGTTGAATGTTTTCTGCTTCTTTATATTTCAAATTTTTGACTTGATCCTTGCCTTTCTCTAGTCTGTTGTTAGGACTTTGTATAATAGTTTTTATTTCAGTCAGTGTATGTTTAATTTCTAGTTGGTCTTTTTTCATCTTTAGTTGGATCTTTTGCATCTCTAGTTGGGCCTTTTTCATCTCCTCTTGGGTCTCACTAAATTTATCCATCTTTTCTAGCATATTCTTGAAAAACCTTATAAGTGTGGTTTTGAACTCTATATCCAGTCGTTTTTTTCCCTCCATTTCTTTTGCTTGTAATCCCTTCCCTTGTCTCGGCATTTTCACTATGCCGGGGAAACTTCTGTGCTGGATTCAGCCGCAGAAGCCTCTGTTGAGCTTCGGAGGGGTGGAGTCTCAGGGCTTAAGGGACCGCCTTGCCTTCCAGTCGGCCCCACCCTCCACGGCCCCTGAGTCTCACGTGACTGGGTAATGGCTGGAGCGGTCCTTGTGTGTGCACCTGCAGTGCCTCTAACTGCTGCCTTTCCGGCTCCCCTGTGCACCAGGACCACACGAGTCTAGGTCTCCAGGGTTTTGCCCGAAACAGGGACTTAGTGGACTCAGAAGTGGCACAGTTGGGAGGGTCTGTCTCCCACCCACTCGCGAAAGCCAGCGGCACAATCAGCAATCTGTCCTCCGCGTGGTGCCGTGCGCAACCAGACCTCCGATCCTTTGCGACTCCCCTAAATTTCTGTGCACTTCTCCCTTTTCACAGTCCAAACTCCCCCCGTATGAGTTTTGGCTGGATCTGGGGTTTAGTGTCGTAAAATAAGGGGTTCAATGCCTTTGAGAGTCTCCGTTTTCCTCCCGCCAGAGAAAGCCAGCCAGGTACTCCGGCACCCGCTCTCTCCTCGCGCGCATCTCCATACCTCAGCTTTTTGCAGCTCCTCTGGGTTTCCATGAGCCCCTCTCTTTCCCTCTAGTTGTAGAACTTCCACTCAGCCAGCTTTCCTATGGTTCTGGATGATGTCTGTTCTGTCTTTTAGTTGTAGTTTTGAAATTGTTGTGCGAGGCAGCAGTATAGGTGTTTACCTATGCCGCCATCTTGGATTCTCTCTCCATTGATATTCTAATAGGAGAACACTTGTAGGCAACTTTCTCTCTCTCTCTGGCAGCCTTTAAGATTCTTACTTTGTCATTGGTGCTTGCCAGTTTAATTATGATGTGTCTTGGTGTCGGTCTTTTAGGGTTCATCTTGTTTGGGACTCTATGTGCTTCTTGGACTTGCATGTTTTTTTCTTGCCAATATCAGGGAAGTTTTCTCTCGTTATTTCTTCAAACAGGTTTTCTATTCCTTGCTTCTCTTCCTCTCCTTCTGGTATCCTTATTATGCAAATGTTGTTTCATTTTGTATTGTCCCAAAGCTCCTTGAGGCTCTCCTCTTGCTTTTTAAGTCTTCTTTCCAGTTTCTGCTGTGTTTATGTGTTTTTTTCCTACCTTGTCTTCTAATTGGCTGATGTAGTGCTCAGCCTCTTCTAGTCTACTGTTTAAGCCTTCCATTGTGTTTTTTATTGCAGCTGTGTCATTCTTCATCTCCTCTTGGTTCCTTTTTATGTTGACAACATTCTCATTCAGCTCCTTATAATTCTCATGGAGCTGTGTGTATTTGTCATCCAGCTGTTTGAGCATCATTAGAACCATTACTCAGAATTCTTTCTCTGGTATGTTGCTAGCCTCAATTTCATTTCACTCCCTTTCTGGTGATTCCTCTTTTTCTTTCCTTTGGGGATTGCTTTTTGGTCTTCCCATGTTTTCCTGTATGTTTTAATTGTAAATCCAATTGGTTTGATACTCAGGTTCTTTTGGGGATGGTGCTACTGGTGTAATCTCTCAGGTCTCCTGGGCTTGGTAATCTAGTGTAGCTTCCTACTTGAGCTATTTGGGTACTCTTGATGTAGGCCTGCAAGCTTGAAAAACACAACTGTGGTGTCTAGAAGTCAGTAGCCATAGAGGATCTATCTTGCACCCTTGATTGAAATCATGCATGCCCAGTGGGGACTCACAGTGGCTCTGAGGAACCGTCAGTTGGGGTGATGGGGCTCAGGGGTCCTGTGCTCTGGAAAGGCATGACTGTGGTGTCCAGAGTTCTGTAGTTGTGGGGTGGGCAGACTCACCTTTTGTTGCTGCACCTGTGGTGGCTAAGTGCTCACTCGTAGTGGCGGCTCACAGGAGCACCTACAGTATATTTGTCAGCAAGGCACACTGAAGCATTCTGAAGGGCCCTGGCAGTGTAGCCATATAATTGAGGTGCCTATGAGCAGGTGTCCAGGATGAGTGAATTCAGAATTTCTATGCTGGGGGAGAGTACGCCCCTGTTTGTCCCATCCAGGGAGAGCTCATAGTGGCTTCCTCAAGCGCCCTGTGGATAGATTGGCTCAGGGTGCCTGCCTGTTGGAAATGTGCGAGATTGCAGGTGCCTTTGCCTGCACAGAGCTTTGATGCACTCTGAGGGGCCCTGGCACTGAAGTTGCACAGCTGGGGTGTTTGTGAGCAATTATTCAGGAAGAGGGAGTTCAGAATTTCTACTGTAGGGTGTGTGCCCTTGTGTGTACAAAATCACACCCTCAGGGTCTCCCAGTGGCTCCCAAGTGCTGCATACCAAGTGTTTTTCCCTGGATATCTGGGCGCTGGAAACCTGAGAATGTGGAGCTCAGAGTTCTGCCATTGGGGAGGGGGAAGATGCACTTACTGCTGCCAAGCAGTGCATCTTTCGAAGTGGAGGTCCCAGGGTCTGAGGGTCTGCAAGTGGGTTGGCTGCTGGGTTCTAGGGCAGTTCTAGGGCCTATCTGGTTGGTGGTGCTGATGAGTTCCTAAAAAAGGCC
This sequence comes from Lasiurus cinereus, assembly GCA_011751065.1. Taxonomy (NCBI): domain Eukaryota; kingdom Metazoa; phylum Chordata; class Mammalia; order Chiroptera; family Vespertilionidae; genus Lasiurus; species Lasiurus cinereus. The sequence continues at coordinate 39,827,612 of JAAGEH010000041.1, read as the reverse complement.
ATTCTTCCCTTCAAGATGGCATGGGGTCCACGCTGGAGTCCCCTCCCTTGTTATTTTTGAATCAGTGTCCTGGTGCACAGATTTGTGCACATTGAATGGAAATTAATGAGAGGAAATATTTTAATATCACTATTCGTGTCTTGCAAATGAAAAGAAAATAGGATTCTACCGAGTCTCCTATCTACCCACTCTAGGACTTCTGTGAGGATCAAATGAGATGAGGCACATGAAAATGCTTCACAAACATTTGGTTAAACTGTAAAATGTTTGCACCTGACTATAAAGTGAGTTGGGTTCCGTGGCTGAAGAAACTCCAAGAAGGCTAATCACTAGTTCAGTGTGTGTCATAGCTACTGGTTGGAAAGATGGACACTTAGCCTTTTATATATAGAGATACTATTTTATCTTAGTCATTATTCTTAGCCAGTTAAGTGTGTTTGTGATAAAGTATAGATATGTGGAATCAGCCTGGAGCCTATGATGCACCTTCCAGTTTCCCAAAGTCCGTTGGATAGACCAATATGTGAGCAAATGTTGAACTCAGGACACTTGAAGTGAAAAATTTAACTGTCTTTATTTCTGTTCTGCAAAATGCTGTGCACTCAAAGGACTAAAATGGAAATAGACAAGAATATTGTTGTCTAATTCCTCTGCCAAAGATAGATAGTCCCTGCACCTTTAGAATCTGGTTTTATTGTGTCATTGTGATCGATAAATTGTGTCTTACAAGGAGGTATATATATATTTTGTGCTTATCTGATGTCAAACAGATTCAAATGAAGGCACTTCATTATTCACCCAGATGTTTCTAAATAAAAAGATGTTTGGCATCATATAAAACAAAATTTATAAGTGACAAATCCCTATTGTGCTTCCCAAAGGAATGCGTTAGCATCATGTCAGCCCTACTTTAGATTAAAGTTTAAGTGAAAAGCGTACTCACTGCAATCATTTTGGCTCCTGGAAGCTTTAACTGTGTTTATTTGTACTTGAACCTGTTTGGAAGACACTTGTGCTGCATATGCAACACGAGGCTGCCAAAGAGCCAGCCAAGACACACAGACCGAGTTGTTGTCCCATTTCCTCTCCACAGGGGCACATGGAGGGAGAAGTGTGGGGGCTGGCAGCTCACCCTCTCCTGCCCATCTGTGCAACAGTGAGCGATGATAAAACCCTGCGCATCTGGGAATTATCCTCCCAGCACCGCATGCTGGCAGTACGGAAACTCAAAAAAGGTACATGATATCATCTTATACATCTGCAAGAGTATTTACAAAGAGCAAAATGGGTTAGGCTCATTCGTTCATTCAACTGATATTCACTGACGGCACCTGTTGGATGCCTCCAAGTGTGTCAGGCAAAGGGAATTCAGTGTTTGTTGCTGCAGTCATACTTCTGCAGGCTTCACATTATTCCTGGAGGCTGGCCTGAACTGTCGGTGCCCAGCTCCATTACTCACTTGCTTTTCCTTGCACTTCACAGGCATTGGCCACCTGGGGGCAATATGTCCTTCCTCTTCTCTTTGAGAGCTGAGTGCATCAGTTGAATCACATCAGCTTGTAAAGCATGCTGTTGAATTGTATGTCTAACCATCTCCAGAACTGGTTTTATTACTGAAAAATGAAAATCTGCTAAACAAAAAGTAATACTTAATATTACTCAAGTAATACTCAAGAATTGAGCAAATATGATATGTATTGAACACCTATATGCACTAGAACTAAGAGGCATACCAAGTACAAATGCAGCAAATACTTCCTTACTACCTTCTGTGTGTCAGGCACGGAGGATCCAAGATGAATGGTCCCATCTCTAGTGTCAGAGATGGACAAGATTTGAGCAGAGTCCCAGCAACAGATGGTCCATTCAAATTGGGTAATGTGAGGAGAGTCTAAAAACAAGACTGTTTGTAAAGGGGTGGTGGGTAGGGATAGTGTAGCACTGTGCAGCTATTAGCAGCTAGTACCTTTACCAGCCCTGGGCCTGAAAGGGCAAGAGAAGGGAGCCATCGCCGGAACCTTGAAAGTGGGAGCTGTGTGAGATGCAGTCTGACAGCAGCTGTGACCATCAGCTGAGATTCAGCCACATGCAGTGACCCCAAGGAGGCAGCCAGGGGAATCCTTCCTTCCTCCCTTCCTCTTTTGTTTCCTGCCTATGCTCCCCCTTGGCCAAACCCAATCAGAAGCCAGCGGGTAAGAAGGCCCATGGATGCCATCTGTACAGGCCAGCTCCAGGCGCTGAAGAGGGTGGAGAGTGGGTGTGGAGGGGCAACCAAAGGTAATCTGGCACAAACCAGGTACCAGGAGGCACAGAGGAAGGCCTGCTGCCGGGGTTGGTGGCTTCATCACGGAAGAAAATGAGAGCTGAGGCCCAAAGCATTTCTGAAAGTTGAGGCAGGAAAGGATGACATTGGGGTCTGGTGCTAAAGTATTTGTTTTATAAGCAGAGAGACATGAGGAGTGTATTCTAGGAGAAAATGAAGGTGTATGTAGTAACAACGATGATGGTGGCTAATATTGCTGAGCCAATGACTGTGCAGGCTTCACATTATTTATGAAGCACTCTGCATTTGGTGGGAACCCGCTGAGTAAGGTCATTATTGTTTTTACTTGGGAATTAGGAAACTGAGGCGCAGAGAACTTAAGTCATTTGCCTAAAGTCTCACAGCTTATTAAGTGATGGAACTGAATTGAAACACAGGCCATGGGGCTTCAGAGAGCACACCGGTGGCCACTGCATGGCACTGCCTCCTCCTACCCTATTCCTCTCTTCCCACTGCACACCTGGGGTTTGTTAATGGAGCCAGGACTCCAACCCAAGTCTGGCTCCAAAGCCCATGCCCTTTACCACCACAGGATTGATTCATGTGGACGCTGATTTATATTGGGGAAATGGTGTACCAAGTCCTCATCGTGAGTGGCTTGAGTGTCAGACAGTGGACTTTATTCACTAGTTAGAAATCAGTTCAAAAGAACACTAACTAAATTATGTTAGATAAGATGACCATTCAGCCCAGTTTTATAGCTGTTGTCCTGGTGTAATTATTAATAGCTCTCCCTTTCACTCAGAAGTATTCTGGTTTGGATGTTAAGTATATGGTTAACTCAATCTGGTGATCTCCTCAAGGCTAGGCCCACTTCCTGTTCTTTCTGCACTTAGCACCAGCCCTGACTCACCATAGGTGAATAACTGTTTGCTAAGCGAAGGAAGATATAATTGGTGAGCTGATGTGAAGTTGTTGGTATGAGCATAGCTTTCATCATCCCACGAGCAGTGACTGAGGAGTGTGTGTGGAAGCTCAAAGGGAATGCCTTAGCACAAGCATGTCAAACTCACAGGCTAACATGGGCCAAATAAATGAGGCATGTGGCCCGTGGGCTGAGTGTTTGACATGTTTGCCTACGCACAAGGCTGCATGACTGTCCCAACCCTGGGGCTATGCTTACCAAAGTCTTCAAAATGAGAATGGGGGGCATATTCTTATGATTCCTAGTAAACATACCTATCAGAGTCCATACTCCTATTACAAATGTCTCCCTGTAACCCTGCAAAACAGGAGAAAGCATTGCTCATGTGGCAGCATCAGCCATGGTTAGTTTTATAGATGCCTCTTGAGAGAATGTTGTCCATATCCCTTCCTTCTCCTGACAGAAGAGGCAGGAACAAATTCTTTAACCTCTAGAATGAGGCATCATGACCCATGGATCAGAGAACCGAACAAAGTTCTCTAAAGCAAGTTTTACACGTATGACATGATTTAAAAAAATAAAAGTTTCTAGAAAGTTTATTATAGAACATTTGCTCTTAAGTATCATCTCTTTTCTTGGGAGCAAAGATACTGGTTATATTAACCCTTTGGAAACCTCAAGTATGCAGATATCAAATGAATGGATATCCTCAAAGAAATTGAAAATGTGTGTTTAACATGATGGTCATTGTCCTTGGGTTTGGAGGGAAGACATGATTAAATGATGACGTTTTAGTTCTTCTCACAAGCAGTGCTGCAGACACAGCCCATGTTCATGCATCAGCACACATAGATCTCGCCCCCTCTCTACTTGGTTGTTTGTAGTCAAGTCAGGCCTAAGGAGTATGGTTTTGTGAGTTCGTTTGCAGGTGGAAGATGCTGTGCCTTCTCCCCCGATGGGAAAGCCCTAGCGGTCGGCTTGAATGATGGGAGTTTCCTGGTTGTAAATGCTGACACAGTTGAAGACATGGTCTCCTTCCACCACAGAAAAGAAATGATCTCTGATATTAAGTTTTCAAAAGGTAAAGATGGCAGCAAAAACTTTCAAAAATACATTGGGGCAAAAAGTTACAGCAGTGGACTATTTTCATGATTTCCTTGACATTTTCCCCATCCTAAAACCCTGAGTTCACAGAAGCCCAAGTCTTAGGTGAAATGTTTTGATAGTAACTGCACCTTTTCTGTACAGATACAGGAAAATACCTTGCCGTCGCATCCCACGATAACTTTGTGGATATTTATAACGTGCTTACAAGCAAACGGGTCGGCATCTGTAAAGGTGCTTCTAGTTACGTTACACATATCGACTGGGACTCTCGAGGTAAAGTATGTTGTGGCTTTTAAAATACAATTTTTGTTTTAAAAAAGTCAATGTTCATCCATATTGTTTCTAGTGAAGATGACAGAGAAAAAGAGGGGGGAATCCCACAATAAATTGACTGTAATTTGACAACCCAGAGACAGCTGCTGTCAACATTTCGGGTATTTTTTTCATTATTACCGGTGTCACTAATTCCAGCCATTGAGTTGGAAGACAATTGCAGATACCCGATGCCTGTTACCCTCGCCAGCCTCCGCCTCCCCTTTGAGTTCGCTCGCTGTGTCCTTGCCTTGGTCCCCCTTACTGAGCTCCTTTCCCTCCCAGTGCTCCACCGGCCACTGCCCCAGGAGCCTCAGCAGTTTTCATCCTCAGCAGAGGCGGGGAGTTACGTGCCACTTACCTCAAGTTTCTCTGCTCTCTCAAACTCCCCGCCTGCCCCTGCCTTCTCTGTCATGCCCACAGACACCATGTGGACATGTCTGTTTACTTATCTAACAAATCTAGCTTTTGCCATGTGCAAAGTCTTAAGGCAGAAATTGGGGGGATCTAGAAGTGTGAGATAGGGTTCCTGCTCTCCACAGCATTTATGACTAGTCCCTGAATAATACAAAGGCACAAACTGGGTAAGGCACGGGAATGAGACATGCTGAGTCACTGAGGAAGGGGTGAGGCGGGCGGGGATGGGCAGGTCAGCAGTGGGCACTGCAGGTGGAGTAGCAGTGCTGCAGGGTGGGGCACTGCTCAGTCCTATCCTGCGGGTAGGGAGGGCTGATGTTAGTCGGGGGCAGGCCTTGAGGAAAGGGCAGGGTCTCACCCTTCCGGAAGGGTCAGTCTACGGTGGTGGAAGAGGACCCAGCTCAGGGTGGGCTCCGAGGAAGAGCTCCCGCAAGAATCCACGGAGCCTTCACAGAAGGTGTGACCTTCGAGATGGAGCTTGAAGGATGAGCAGAAATTCACCAGATTGCAAAGTCTAGGACGAACATTCCAGGCTCTGAAGGAACATGGTGTCCCAAGACGTGGGAAGGACAGGGGTGATTAAGAGACAGTGAGTAATGCTGAGTGGTTGAGAGCGGGAAGGGAGCTGGTGGAGAGACAGACCGAGACAGAACGTAAAGGAACTTTGACGTCATGCCATGCAGGGAAATTGGATGCTGCCTTTATCCTATAGCGTTAGGTAACTCCAGGACACGTGGCTGGGGCATTTCCCACCAGCTCTTGGAGGGTGAGGGAGACTGAAGTTGGAAAGAATCTAAAATAAACCAGGAAAAGGGGGGTAATGAGGGCCTCAACCAAAAAGGTTATTTCAGAGCTGCCAGAATATTTAAGTTTTTCTTGCAGTAGGAACCATAAACCGATCCTTCTGCCAAGACGGGCATAGTAGTAACTATGCTTGCTGCCCTGGAATTTGGACTTTATCTGAGCTTTACAACCCACAGGCATATTTATGTGGTGCACCAGATAGGAGGGAAGAGGTGCAAGTCCCAACAAGGGCAAACAGACACCAGATAGGTCCCTCCCATTACATGTCAGGGCCATGCTGGCCACAGTGCTGCTGAGGGCTTGGGCTGGCATTTGTGACTGGGCCGGGCACCAGCCACATGAGGACACAGCGCCTGACAGTCATCTAAGAACCAGGAGGCTGACGGGGCAGGTGGAAGCAGCCACTTTGCAACCCCTTTCTTTGATATTCTCCACTTTATTGTTTGAAAAGCAAAAGCACTGATTTCTTCCTATTGACTCTCTGGCCAACATGCCTGGATATGCCACCTTGTGAGAAAGATTTAAACCAGTTGGGGCCAGCCTCGTGTGGACATAGGCAAGACTTTAAAATTCACCACACACACACACACACACACACACAAAAAAAAAAACAAAAAAAAACTACCTGACACAATGTGAAATCACACCACCACAACGACCATGGGGGGATTAAAACCAATTATTTACACTCTAGGGAGTGAAGAGCTACAAGAAAATGGGACACGGGAAGAATAAGTTTTGATTAAGAAGATTTCTTTAAAATTGCCAAGACCGGTTTGGCTGAGTGGATAGAGTCTCGGTCTGTGGACTGAAGGGTCCCAGGTTCGATTCCAGTCAAGGGCATGTTATCTTGGTTGCGGACAAATGCCCAGTAGGGGGTATGCAGGAGGCAGCTGATCGATGTTTCTCTCTCATCAATGTTTCTAACTATCCCTCCTCTTCCTCTCTATAAAAAATCAATAAAATATATTAAAGAAAAGATTTCTTTAAAATTATTTAATTTTTGTCAATCCTCACCCAAGGATATTTTTTCCATTTATTTTTAGAGAAAGTGGAAGGGAGGGAGAGGAGAGAGAGACAGAGACAGACACAGAGAGGAATATCGATGTGAGAGACAAATCGATCTGTGGCCTCCCACACCCTCCCAACTGGGGCCAGGGATCGAACCTGCAGCCCTTCAGTCCTTGGGATGATGCTCTAACCACTGAGAACACCAGCCAGGGCTTTTAAATTATTAACTGTGAAAAAAAGATACATAACAAAATTTAACATCTTAACCATTTTTCTTATTTTTTTCAGTTACAGTTTATGGTCAACATTATTTTGCTTTCAAGTCATATGCTTTACAAAGTGATTTCCCAATATGTCCAGTACCAGCTGGCACTGTACTTGGTTATAATAATATTATTGACTATATTTCCTATGTTGTACTTTACATCCCTATGCCTGTTCTGTAACTACCGATTTGTTCATCTTGTTCCTTCACCCTTTTTATTCAGCCCCAACACCCCTCCCCTCTTATCATTTTTAAGAGTACAGTTCAGTGGCATTGAATAAATTCACATTATTGTGCAACCATCACCACTATCTGTCTCTAAAACTCCTTTCATCTTATAAAATGTAAAACTTTATTAATCAATAATTGCTCTTTTTCTCTTCCTTAGCTTCTGGCAACCACCATTCTACTTTCTGTCCAAAGAATTTGATTACTCTAGATACTAAGTAGAGTCATAAAGTATCTGTCTTTTTTGTGACTGGCTTATTTTACTTTGTATGATATCCTCAAGATTCATCCATGTGTCAGAATTTCCTTTCCTTTTAAGACTCAACAGTATTCCATAGTATGGTCATACCACATTTGGTCCATCCATTCATCTGTCAGTGGGTACTGGGGGGGCGTCCACCTTCTGGCTACTATGAACCTGGTGTACAGTGCTTAGTGTGTACCCAGTAGTGGAGTTTCTGGATCAAATGATAAATCAGTTTTTAAGTGAGGAACCACCATACTGTTTTCCACAGTGGTCGCACCATTTTACATCCCCACCAATAGTGTACAAGGGTTCCAACTTCTCCAGGTCCTTGCCAACACATGGTTATTTTCTGGAGTTTTCTGCGTTGTTTTATTCTGTTTTTTATACCAGCCATCCAACTGGATGTGAGATGGTATCTCCTTGTAGTTTGACTCACATTTTGAGAGGATTATTTTTTTAATTCCAAGAATGTGTAAGCCCTAGGTTGAATGTTAGCGATATAAAGAGGCGTAAATCCCAGGTGGAAAGAACAAGATCTTGGCTGAAATCAGTGGGCTGCCCTGTGGAGGGAAAGAGAAGACCTCTTTACTTCCATAATTCTGCCCAAAGCCAGTGTCTGTGGTCCAGGTGATGGGAAAGAGACTGGGAGGTTAAGATGCTGAGGTTTTCAAAAAGCCACCTCGCCTCTCTTCTTAAGTGGCCCCTTCAGTCAGATGGGGGATTGGACCAATGTTTTCTAGGATTGAGAGGAGAACAGAATACTTTTGATTTTGAGGCGGGGGAGAGAGAGGGAGGCCATTTGGAGAATAACAGCAAGTGTGCCCGAAATCTTCCTTGGTTTATGTCCAGTTTCGTTGTCATGCGATGTATTTTATTGGTATTTTTATGTTCCTGATTTCTGTGTGCCGCCAATGCCTGACCCCCAGAATATGTCAGGCTGCCTCAAGACCATGCCAGCTTTCACAGCGGAGCCTCGAGGGTCTGCAAAGGATAGACTGAAGAACTGAGGAGCAGGAATCTGTTTCATTCCTTTGATCTTGTCAAAAGAGTGAACACATTTGCCGGAGCCAGCTGGCTCCTCTGGTGGGGAATGGCAGTGCCTGCAGCCTCAGCAGCCTCTCGTGTCCATGGCAACCACAGGTCCTAGGGAAATCAAAAAGTGCATCGAGCCTTTGCAGAAACAACAGCTATCCCTGACTGCAAACTCCTGCACAGCATGCTTGAGAGAGAGGAATATCTATAGACAGAGAGGAATCATGGAAGGATATGTTTTGGCGGCTATTAGTTCATTTCTGAAAATATCAGGATTATGTGATCTTTCAACAATTAACAGTTTGAGCCACAATAGATCTCATTCCCATTTTCATTGCCAATGGCCTGATATGTTTGGTACATTTAGCACCAATTTTAGAATTGTTCTAACTTGTAAATAATATACCAGCTGGGGTGATGTGTGGGAATCGTGTTGTGGACGATAACACTCTATGTACCTGCAAGATGTGTGATGTCCTGTACCTGCTTAGAAATGAGGACATCTGTCTCTTTCAGTTTCCTCATTCCGTGTGAGTAGACATTTCTAGTGAGTAAAAATGTGAGGATTCTGAAAGAATCGGGTTACTGTTGTTCTATTCGCGGGCGAATTATCTATACATGGGTTATACAACATTTTGCTCTGTTTCTGCTCTTGTCCTCGGAATATTTCAGTAGTTATTACATGGCAGCAGGCAGTGGGAAAAGAAGGGGTGACCTAAATATTTCCTCTATGCCAAAAAAAAAAAAGACAATGAAATAATAGCAGTAAAGAAAATTGAGGGAGAAATACACACCCATAATTCCACCTTCCTAACACGAATAGTTGCCTTAAAATTTTTTTCCTTCATGTCATTGGGTTGCAAGGAACCAGAAACCTACTCAATCCAGCTTCAATTTAAAAATAATAAAGGGTGAGTTTATGGAAAGACATAGGCATATGGCATAGACTCCAATAACAGGAAACAACATCTGCCTAAGAACTGGCTTTAGGAATGAACTGGAAAACCCAGAAGCCAGGCTGGCAGATCCTCTCCCCTCCTTTCCTGCAGTGTTTCAGTGTCTGCTTTTGGCCCCTCTCTGCACAGACAGGCTTTCCCTAATTCATTTGCACGTGGCCTACTCTCTGTTGCCCCAGAATGCCACCCTCAGTCCCAAAGCTCGCTTCTAACCTCAGCACGGCACCCACTGAGTCAGCCTCCAGATTCCAGTTTTCCTGGAGAGAATTTGCCCAGCTCAGCCTCTGGGTCACGTGGAGGGAAGTTCTCAGGGAAGGGATCTGAGCGAGGCAGGTCTCCGCATGTGTCTCTGGTTCTGCAAAGCACTTCTCATACTGCTCTCTTGCGTTTAGATTCTCTAATATTCTTACAATCCTAAAGTACTTCGCTGAGCTATTTTAAAAGTCTTTGGTTTGTTTTTCTAAGTGTGATCTGAAACTGAGTTGTTAAGATCATCTGAGAATTGGAATCCTTTGAGTTCTGTTAGTATCCTGTGGCCAAAAGTCTTTTAAAATTAGCCATATTCAAAGAATGTTTTTATTGAATCCTTTTCTACATCCTTTGTTATTTGCAATCCCTCTTGAGAGTCCTAAAATATATATTTGCTCATTGAAAAAATATTGGTTACTTATTTTCTTATAATGCTAAATAGCCAAAGCTAAATTTAATTCTCTTCTTTTCTCATTTGTGTATCTGTGTTCAGCCAAAAGGTCAGGAAAATGCCCATTTTTGGTGGAAACATTTTCAAATTGACTTGCTCCCCCAGCTAAGTCAAAATCCCCTTAGCAAATTATGAACGATTGAGGTTTTCAGTTATGAACTAAGAGAACCTTGTTTTTATTATTTTTATCATTTTTTACAAAAAGCTTTAAATTTATTTTTTAGAGAGAGAGAGGGAAGAAGACACACACACACACACACACACACACACACACACACTTCAGTGTGAGAGGGAAATATTGATCAATTGCCTCCTGCACGCACCCTGACCAGGGATCAGACCTGTCATCTTTTGGTGCCCGAGATGACACTCCACCAATTGAGCCGTACTAGCCAGGGCGAGAGCTTTGTTTTTAACGAGTCATTTAGAAATAGATCTGCAACTCTGAGGGATAGCCATGTGAGATTTCAGATCTAGGTGGTGTCCACTTGACCATTAAAGAACATGATATAAACCCCACAAAGTTCTTATTTTGGTATTATTTTTCCAAGAAGGACATTTTTAGACGACTAGATAGATATAAACAGTTATGGGGAAACAGAAAGGGAGGAAATACTATGAGTGTATGTATATACATGCTGAAGAAATACTATAAAGTGTATCTTTTTTTGTCATTTAAATTTCAAGCCATAAAGGATTATTGATGTGATTGGAGGGAAAGTAGGAAATCTTATCTTTTTCAACATTAATCAAAATGAACCCAAGATTATATGTTTATACCAGAGTGAAAGACTATTTTTGCTCAATATTTTGTTTTGGGAAAGTCTTGGATTTCTCTACAAATTGTCAAGTAAGGTGGGGGAGGGAAGGGGAATGAGCATTCCTAGTTTATTTTGTGTGTCCTTACCTTCCCGTTTCTAAACTTGAAAGGACACATTTAGAATTTAGACTGGAGTAAATGTGAATCCTTACAGCAAGCTCTCACTTCTGATGCCATAATTCCTGCCAAAGCAGTCTGGTATTACTGCATCTCTGCTGGGAGGCAACAGGAAAAAAGAGCAAAAAGTGGATTTTGTCAGGCTTTGGAAAAATGGCTACTTTCAGGGCAACAGAGTAAAGCGTAGCAAACATGATTCTTCTATTCTTGAAGGATGTTCAAAGTCAGATTTTATGAGGTCCATATTCAATAAAAGCATAGCTTTGGGATTTGTACCATGGCATGTAATTGCCTTTACATGTACTTCTGGAATATCTATCATGTATTTTCTCAATTCATTAAACTTTGACTAAAATGAATAAAAATAGTTGCAGCCACTTTACAATAAAAGAAGTAAGTGCAGAGTGTAATTGTCTCTTTCCTTCATTCTGTCATGACAGGGAAATTATTGCAAGTTAATTCGGGTGCCAAAGAACAACTCTTTTTTGAAGCTCCAAGAGGCAAACGGCATATAATAAGACCTTCAGAGGTAATAATTGTACACAAAGCTTTAAAAAATATATTTCATGAAGATTTAATATAACCAATTCTTATCCACTAATATTTTTATTATAGGTTATATTTTTAATAAAACCTATCACTTGTTATCCACTAATATGGATTACATTTAGTGTACCTTTATGCTTGATAATTTCTTAAATCTGATTGCTTAATCTGGTTTCCTGTTTTCTGGGGATTTATGGATTTCTGATACCAGTGAGGTAGCAATGCACAGTTCGAATTCTCCTTAATTTTTCTGTGCCTGATGACAAAGACTAAGGTCCTACATATTCTTAGCATTTAAATGCTTACATATTCTTTTTATCCCATTCAACATGTTGTTTTGTGCAAAGCTTCTTATAAATGTAAATATTTGAAACATACTTTCTCAATGTTTACTATTTGTAGTAATATTTTCTGCAACAATAACAAGACAAATAATCTTTCACAGTAAAAGCTACCCACTATCTGGCTATCCTGATTTATCAAAATTTTCCCCTTGTTTTCCTCATGTCCTCAGGCCCATACATACTTTTTAATTGTTGAAATCAAAGCCTAGATAAAATGTTTGAATCTATGAATTGCTTCCTTCCTGAAAGCTAGCTGTACAGTGGTTCCAGAGAATGACTCTCATGGCCAAAAGGTCATTGCCCGACTGAGCTCTAAGAATGCCCTGTTAGTCCTGGGAGACAATCTGACTTACGTATTGGCAATGTAAACTTTGGTGAAAGAAAAGGAAATATTGCTTCCTTTGAGGAAAAGTGGGTAAAAGTATACTACTGAGGGATAAGCACCTGCCTCTCTCTCCAGTTTGCCAGTAACATAAACTCTCCCAGTATTGTCAAGTAGTCCCAGAGATCATTGGACACACACACATAGTCATAGTGTTTTCCTCATTTCTAAAGGAAGTCTATGTGCAGTACTTAGGAAAACAAGTTGTTGTACATGATGACACTGTATTAATAGAAATTGTTTACTGATCAATTGGTCTGACACCTCCAATTCCAATTTATTCACCTCTGATCAGTCTTCATTTTAACTTTAAATAAAAGAAATTTATTGGGGGTGTGATTGCTAATAACATTATTTAGGTTTTAGGTGTACCATTCTATAATCTAACAACTGTATATTATGTTGTATGTTCACACCCAAAGTCTAGTCTCCCTCCGTCATCATATATTTGACCCCTTAAACTCTTCATCTTCTTCCCTTCACCCCCTTTCCTCTCCAGGAAGCATCACACTGTTGTCTGAGTCTATGAGTTTGTTTTGTTGGTTCATTTGTTGCTTTTTGTTTTATATCCCACATATGAGTGAAATCATATGTTTCTTGTCCTTTTCTGTTGGACTTATTTCACTTAGCATGATAGTCTCAAGATCTATTTGTGTTGTTCCATATGGAGAAACATTTATAGCCTCGAGAAGGGGATATTTTTAATTGTGTCATTCATTCCCCGAACATTAGTTGAATGTGCCAAGCACTTCATATGCCTGCATTTTAATTTTCACAACAGCCTTGTGTGAGGTTTGTCAATACCATCTTACATATAGGGAAATAGATTCCAAGAGAATAAGAAGACCCTGGAGCTGTGATCCTGATCTGGAGGGCTCAGTGTGTGACTCTACCTGGATATATTCTATATATTAAGCATCATTTTTATATCACTTCGCCTTTATTTTCCTATCCTGTTCCAGTGCCCTCAAGTAAGTACACTAGAATAAAGTTCAGTTTAACCAAATGATGTGAGGGAGGGAGACAGGATGCAACTTGATATAGATGAACAATTAGTAGGTAAAAGAATAGACATAAGAGGGAAATTCATGTTATAAGGCTTCCCGAAATGCTATACATTCATATCAGTATGAACAGCTCTTCAGATAGTCTCTCCAGAGCATAAAGAATATTGAGCAGAATCTGATTATTCTTTCCTCCAAGGAAGCATTCCATAAAAAATAAAAAGTTATGTCTTGTTACTTTGTAAAATAGTTTGCTAAATAATGAATATCATTAATCAATGTGCTCAGTGGTTTCCACTGGGAGCAAGGGCCCCAGGGTCATTGAGGATGTCTGGGAACAACTTGGGGAAGGGGTGCTATTGGCATCCTGTGGGTGGATGACAAGGATGCTGCTAAACATGTTACCATGCACAGGACTGCCCCTGGCAACAAAGGATTGTGCGGCCCGAAATGTCATTAGTGCTTGCACTGAGAAACCTTGATCTAGCTCATATGGTTTATCTATAATAATCTATAATAATAAAAACATAATATGCTAATTAGACCAGACATTCTTCCAGACAACCTTCCGGCGAAGCCAGGGCTGTGAGGGAAGCCCAGGTCCTGGATGTCTGCCAGCAGCCAGAGGAAAGCCCTGATGGGCCCTGATCACTGGCCCATACCTGTGCACAAATTTCATGCCCTGGGCCTCTAGTACAATGATAAATATCTAAGTTAGAACTAAAGAATATTATCAGATTTCCATAATTCCCAAAATGTTCATCTTATCTAGAGAAGACTGTGTGGATATTTGACTGCAGTGTTGGTTTATTAAGACAATGCATGTAGCACTTTAAAATGCAACTTAGAACCTTGTACCTCAGCACCCAACACAGGTGCCTGATGTGGGTGGAGTCATCATTTAGCGCTAACTCAGCCTCAAATGGTTCCTTTTAAACAAAACTTAAGATCTCTAGGCTGTGCAATAACACATTAATTTTCTTTTCCTTCTTTTTAAGATTGAGAAGATAGAGTGGGACACGTGGACCTGCGTCCTGGGCCCCACCTGCGAAGGGATCTGGCCCGCACACAGCGATGTAACCGACGTCAATGCTGCCAGTCTCACCAAAGACTGCTCCCTCTTAGCCACTGGAGATGATTTCGGGTTCGTCAAGCTTTTTTCATATCCTGTCAAGGTAATATTGCACTTTATTATATATATATATACTTGCTCAGTCTACGTACCATACCTAAGCAGATTTTTAAATATGGAAGACAACCAACAATGTTGTCTACAGTGCCATGGTTATTTATGCTGTATAAAAACCTTCATGCTGGTATGTTTACTAAGTTGAGCCAGTCTGTGGCATTGAATTCTCCTTGAAAGGCCTTCATTGATCATCAAATCCAACACCTCACGAATCAGCATGGAAGAATTTTCTTCAGAACCTCTTGGACCTGTGTCTTTCTAACATGTACTAGCCTACTTCCCGAGATGAAGAATTCCTTACATCCCAAAGCATCCCTTTCATTTAAAATAGTTCCAATTGTTAAAATGTTTCTGTTCTATATTGAATGGAAATGTTTTCTCTTTAGCTCAAGTTCTGCCTTCAGAATCATTATTGGTTAACTCTGGTCCTCGAACAGCCTCATACCCAGGACCGCCTTTGACTTCCTAGAGCTTCATTCTCTCCAGGCTGCCCTCTCCAGGTCTTCACCATTCCCCATTTGACATGGTTTCCAGCCGCCCCTTCCTGAAGCACACTCCATTTTATTCCACTTCAAATTGTCTCACCTAAGACTGAGCTCAGTGCTTCCAATGTCATCTGAGCAGCTCAGGGTACAGGACTTCCATCTTCTTGTCTTGATTTTATATTTGTTTTAAATTAAATTAAAATGGCATCAGCTCTTGGTCGACACACTATATAATCAAATCATAGACATCATTGCCCAAAATGTTTAGGTCATAACTCCCATCTTACATGACTGACTTTCTAAATTCTGAGGACAGAATTTCATATTTGTACTAAATAAGACTTAACTCATTGTTCCAGCCTGTTAACATCTTTTAAATTCTTTCTCAGAGTATTTACTTTCTCTTCCAGCATCATGTCATCCTGTGATTTCACCAGTATGAGCTCTAAGTCATGTGAAAGAAAAAATACAGACTAGAGCACCCAACTGCCTCTGGCAGGAGCCCCCATTTAACCTGACATTCTGTTGTTAATGCACACGTTTAATTTCAGTTCTTTATTCAGAAACAGACGTTTACTTCTATCTGATTGTGCTGTTTTGGACCTCACCTTTCCCTCTCTAGTGCAACAAGACATCACTACAGACTTGTCACATATCTTGCAAAAAGCCAGATTGGGTGTGTCTCCGATGTCCCTAATCCCCTCTTCCAACAAATCAGCCAATGGAAAACGTGGGGTTAGTTTACAATGTAGCCCTGTTGCTGCCCAGTAATCATTACTTCCTTTTCCAAGTGCTTATAAGACCTTCTGTGTAATAATTCACGCTAGAATTTTTCAGAGATTGCATCAACTCATGAATCAATATTTGCCAGAGTCCACTTGTTTTCCCTTTTAGATACAAGAGCCTTTTTTGTGTTCGATGTCACCTCTCCTGGTTTCTAAACTCCTTGGGCATTCCTGATTTTATTTCTGTGGTCACATTGCAAGGTAGCTGTACTCAAGTACATGAGCTCTGTTTTGTTCTTCCTGGTTTGAAGAGCATTCTCTTTAAGGCAATAAGTCTGCTTTCTGTTCACATTAAACCATCTGATCTAAAAAGTGTTCCTAGTGTTTCTGTATTTTTCTTATTAGCCTTATATACAGAAAATCCTTTTTAGTTTCCTTAGCCTTTTACTTTAATATTCTAAAACTATATCAAAGTTGTCAGTGCAAGACTTGTACTCATCCTTTTTTTTTCACTCCTCTTCATATGTACATTTACCTTAACACACCAGTTCTCTCCACAGCCATTTGGGTATCGTTAGATGCCTTCCTCTCTCCTCTTTCATTCGTTCATATCTGGTTAGGAAATAATTTTTGGTGGTCTTTTCTGAGATTCATTCCCAGTGATCAACACTTCACTGTCAGTTACCAGCTCTTCCTGTTTGATCAGAATTTCCTTTTATGTAGCAATTTTCCTTGCGACCTTTACATTATTTGAAATGAGACTGCTAGCAGAACAAGTTAGGGATATCCTGGCATTGGTAGACTAAGGTTTGGGCCTATATGCAGAAAGCTGAAATCCCCAAAATGCTATTGCATCATGCTCCAGGGCTAGGTTTATTGTTGGTCCTGGAATTCATCACCCCATCCCAGCCTGACCAGGTATGTTGTCTGTAGTAATGTCATCCTGTGTTCCTCAGACTCCCAGAGTTCCAGGGAGGTTGCTCAGGGACCACCCCAGGAAACAGAGTAGGGGGCAGTGGGAGGGGTCTGGGGCCCCACCTCTGCTTCAACTATTCACTGTGTTTTGTATTTCATATGTTGATTCTCTGTGTAAGATTTTTTTTACAACAGTTTGTTTGTTAGAAAAAATTTCAAACATACAGGTAAAGTGAAGGAATGATATAGTGAACCCCATCACCTAGAGTGCACAACTCAGTGTAGATTGTGGACATAGGATACTTACCCCTAATGAGTTACTATGCATATTGTTACCTAGAATTCAACGTTTATTTCTGCTATATTTTAGGTAAAATTTATATACAGTTGTAATGCATGAGTGTTAAGGTTCCTTTTGATGAACTTAAACAAACACACCTACGTAATCCAAACACCTGACAGGATACACATTAACATCACCCCAGTAAGTTTCCTCATGCTCTTTTCAGGCCAATCTCTACCCCTACTCTAACCTCAGATGAAAAGAAATATTCCAGTGTTTTTCATCACAGATTAGTTGTACCTGTTCCAGAACTTCACATAAATGGAAATGGAATAGTCAAGTAGGTGCTGTTTTGTATCTGGCTTCTTTCACTCAGATGCTGTTTCTGAGATTCCTGCGGGTTGTGGTGGGTAACAACAGTCAGTTATATCTTTATAGCTGAGTAGAATGCTATTGTATGAATGATACAGTAGTTTGTTTATCCACATAGCTATCAATGAACACCTGGCTTTTCCACTGTTCGGTTATAATAATGCTGCTATGAACATTTATGGGACAAGTCTTTGTGGGTCTATGTTTTCTTTCTCTTAAGTAAATATGTAGGAGTAGAATTTCTGGGTCATAGGAGAAAATGTGTGTTTAACTTCTTAAGTAACTGCCAGATCTTTTTCCATTTTCCATTCCCACCAGAAATATAAGCAAGTTCTAGCTGCCAACATCAGTGTGGTCAGACTTGTGAAATTTAGCTGTCCTGGGTGTAGGTAGTATGAGGGTTTTGTGTTTGTAATTTGCATTTCCCTGAGGACTAATGAGGGCCTTTCATTTGCTTATTGGCCATTTGTGAATTACAGATCTTTTGTCCATTGTTTTAAATTGGATTACTTATCTTTTTATTCTTCAGTACTACTTTGTAACATTTGGTTGAAGAAATAGTTTCATAATTTAAAAGCATTTGAAAACCATTGGCTAATATAAACCCCTTGATAGTATCACTTCTCATCCTCCTCTTTTTTAAAATATGACTTTCTGGCACACTTTTCCTTCCAAATACATAGACCCAACTTGATGAATATTTCCACCTACCTATTTACACTCCCCTACTGATCTGGGTGTGTTAGACAAAGTTCACCATCTGTTATGGACTGAATGTGTCCCAATCAAAATCCAAATGTTGAAGCCCTAACCCCCAATATGACTATATTTGAGAATAGGGCCTTTATAAAAACAATTAAGGCTAAATAAAGTCATAAGTGTGGGACCGAGATCCAATGGGATTAGTGCACTTATTAGAGATACCAAATAGCACATCCTCTCTTTTCATGTACTAATGCACCCAGGAAAAGCCATGGAGCCCACAGTGAGAAGATGGTGTCCATAAGCCAGGAAGAAGGCTCTCACCAGAAACCAAAGTGACTGGTATCCTGACCTTAGATGTCCCAGCCTCCAGAACTGTGGGAAATAAATTTGTTGTTTAAGCCAGCATGTCATGTTTTGTTATGGAAGCCCAACCAGACTAAAACAGCATCCCATTGCAATATTCTAGCATTGAGCTCCATGTCATCAAGAATTGGTGATACCTATGAGATGTAATCACCACACATATCTCTTTGTCTCCAAAGATCAAGTTCCATTTGTTAGACTCTAAAGTGATGTCTTGGCCTTTTTCCTTGTTCTCCCTTCCTATGAGTTACTAGGCATGTCTTCCAAGCATTTTTCTTCCATGACAATCATGGGTCCTTATATATTCAGTTTCATAGTTTAAAATCTCTGCGATGACGTTATTAGTTCCCTGACAATTACATGGTTTCCAGTCTCCATGAGATAGACTCTCCTTTGCCAGAACCCACCCATTATTCCAGTTAAACCACGTGCAGTTCTGTCCTTCGACATCATCTATGTAGCTCGCTGATTGCTTCCCATATATTTGCCCTTCTTTTTCAAAGCTATGCCCTTCCACTAGACTGAAGAGGTTAAAATATCACCATGTCCTCCATTCTAAAGCAAAACCACCTGGTTCAGGTGTTGGCTGTGATGTTTATTAACTATTTGACTTAAGGGGAATTCCTTAGGATCTCTGTGACAGGGTTGGGTCCTCTGAAAGGTGGGAACAAATCTTTCTCTAATTGGATACTATGCCATTATACAAATTATTACTTATAAACATTTAGAATAATGCTTACCATATGGGAAGTATCCCAAACTTTTACTTTTTACTATAGTTGTTATGTCTTTTCTTTAAATTCTCACCATATTTTTTAAAGCCTCTGTGGACTTTGTCATTCCTAAAGATGCTACCTACTCATCTAGAAATTAGCTATAATTTAGTGTTTGGTATCAAGAATTTGTATGTTGACCCTTTGTTGAATTTTTTAATTTGTATATTTCTTTTCTCTCTCACAAAATTATAAAATTGCCAGTAATTTAGCGACTTCATATCCTCCACCAGAAAAGTGTAATAAAGGAAACTTAAGTATAAAAATATATATATTATATATTTGTCATTGCCATTTTTTAAATCCACCCTCAGGTTCTTCCGTTTCTTTCTCAGAATGTCAAGGGCTCAAGATAATTTTTATTGATTTCAGAGAGGAAGGGAGAGGAAGAGAGAGATAGAAACACCAATGATGTGAGAGTTTCATTGATCAGCTGTCCCCTGAAGGCCACCTACTGGGGATCGAGCATACAACCTGGGCATGTGCCCCCTACTGGAATCAAACCTGGGACCCTTCCATCCATAGGCCGACACTCTATCCACTGAACTCTATCCACCAAGCCAAAGCAGCCAGGGCTCAAGAAAATTTTTAAAGAGAGAGAAAGAAATGCTCTTCAAAGAGGCAAGTTTTTCGTACAGAGAAACTATATGAAGTGTTGCGAATGTGGGGAGAGGGTACATAATTTTCATCATATTCTCAGAAATTACTCACCTAAAAACAGTTAACTGCTCTGGGGACATATTTCAGATTATCCATATTTTTTTATAAATATGTTTTTGTTGATTTTCTTAGGAAGGGAGAGAAACATCAATGTGAGGAAGAAACATTGATCTGTTGCCTCCTGTACACACTCCAGCCCGCAACATGGCCATGTGCCTTGACAAGGAATCGAACTGGTGACCTTTTGGTGCACAGGATGGTGCTCAACCAGCTGAGCCACTCTGGTCAGCGCTGATTCTCCATTCTTTCAGAATTTGAAGGGAGAGGAGAGTCGTGGTAGTGAGTCCTGATGGCAGGATTTGGCATGATGACCCAGAAGGACAGTGCGTCTGACTGGCTGTGCCAGCTCTTCAGGAGGCTCCTCCTTTAGGCCCTAAGAGAACCCCCAATCACCCCTGCCTGCCTCTTCCTCCAGGGAGCAGCGGGTTTCCTGGAACCTTCTGATAACTGTGAATTCCTTTTAATTGTTCCATGGAGCAGTAATCTTGCTTCCTGTTGTGAGAATCTTGAATCACCCTTTGCTGGAATTGACTCAGAAACTTTCCCTTCTTACCCCTTTGGTCCACTTTGCCTCTGCAAAGATTCGGATTGATCCTCTTTGGATATTCCTTCTGCTCCTAACCCCTCCTCCCCTCATCTAAAAACCCTGTTTCCTTCGTGTGAGTGAGTATGGAGAGGCATTTCTCAAATTCTCTTACTTTCTCCTCCTCTCAAGAACCCAGCTTGCATAATGGCGTGGTTCTTGCTTCCAGCAGGCAGACAGGCAGGACTCACAGCGGCAGCCACCCTGACTGTCCTCTTCGCGTCCGGGCCTCTGGGTCTCATCTGGTCGCACGGTGGTTTCCAGTGGAAATCCTTATTTGGCTCTGCCTAGTCACTTCGTAAGCTAGTGGCTCTGGAGGGCTTCCCGGAGACGCTGCCCACCTGCCTGCTTCCCTCATCCTCTAGACTCAGCACTCTGCCGAGGAGTGGGCGGGTCCACTCTGCTGTCAGGTAGGGTCGGCCAAATCCAGAGAGAGCCGACCAAGAGTATTTTAAAGTCGCACACCCCCCTGCACCTGTTGCCTGCCGCCTGCTTGTGGCGGTTTTAGGTTCCCCAGGGCGCCGGTCCAAACCCCTCTGGGAGCCTCTTGTCAGTTATTGAATAAAGTGTTCATCGGGGACACTGAGGGCCCTCCAGGACTTCAGAGAGTGCATGCAGCTCCCACACTGGGAGGTATTCCCCGGGAGTCGCTGGAGGAAGGAAAAACTTTCCCTTTTTAAATGGCTCCTGCCGGAGCTGTTTTTGCCAGCCAGACTCTGGCTCCTGAGCCAGAAATGCAAGCCGGCGTCGGAGGTCAGCTGCAAATCCCCATCACTTGTCAGGGCTGCCCCCGCTCACTTTCACTCGTCCTTCCCCTCCTGGTGAAGCCTGGCGGGGCCTGAGCACGCCACTCTGAGGAGCTCTCGGAAATTACTAATAACCTGGGTTCTGTTGACTCGGATGTGTTTGTTGAAAAGCAGCTTACTTTGTTTTTCAGTCAATTAGTCGAGGGTTTCTAGTGTTAGAAATTGTTTCCAGGGTTCGTGGCAGAAACCCGTGTGTGTGTTTCAAATCTTACTCGAGGCCCCGGGATTAGAAGTCCCTTGCTGATCAGCCACGGTCTGGGCCGAGGTACAAAAGCCACTGTGGGGAGTGACTGGGAGGACACCTCTGATCTCAAATGTCAGCCAGACTCACAATCAAGAGTTTATGCCAGAGACCTGGGGAGAATCCACCTTTGATATTTGAGAGAAACAAAACAAGCTGCTTATACTTCTTTACGCTCCCAGAAGCAGCTTCTATCGTCCAACATTTTACTTGTTCCCTTGCAAATTATTTATTGGGGACCTGTGATGAGCCAGGTAATGTGTCAGGGGGAAATGAGACCTGTTCCCTGCCTTCATAGAGCTTACAGGGAGGAAGGTACGGGAATTAATGCTTCAGTGTTTTCATGCGTATCCAGGAGAAGCCACTCTAGAGAATAACATGGGTGAGATAATCCAGAGACAGGAGCAGAGGGGCTCCCGATGGGGTAATGGCCAGTTTCTGGCTCCACAGGGCCAGCACGCGAGATTCAAGAAGTACGTGGGGCACAGCGCCCATGTCACCAACGTGAGGTGGCTGCACAATGATTCCGTGCTGCTCACGGTAGGGGGCGCCGACACGGCCCTGATGATCTGGACCAGGGAGTTTGTGGGGACGCAGGAGAGCAAGCTGGTGGACAGCGAGGAGTCGGACACCGACGCAGAAGAGGATGGAGGTGAGTCCCAACAGCCACGTGCCACCCGCACCTCCCTCCCCACCCCCTCCTGAGCCATGGCAGTCCAACTCCTCTCCCCACCTTTCTGTTGTTTGAGGCTATGACAGTGATGTTGCCAGAGAAAAGGTTATTGATTACACCACCAAGATCTATGCCGTGAGCATCAGGGAAATGGAGGGCACCAAACCACACCAGCAGATGAAGGAGGTTTCCATGGAAGAAAGGTATGGCGTCACCAGGTTTGTTTGCATTTATCAGACCTGACGGTGAGAAACTCATGTAAACCACAGTGCATTTTCTCTGCTCTCCAAGTTGCTACATAAGCCAGTCTTTTATGTGTATGCACAGAGTCTTTACCTGCACAGGAGCTTAATTTGGGGAAAGTTGCCCACAGCCCTCAATATATGGCAAGGGTGGGTTACTCTTTGCCAAAGTTATTTATGGAATGACTTGGACAGACATGAGATTGGGTTGGACGAGGCTTCCCTTGCCCAGAGGGGATGTCGGGATAGCCAGAAGTTGTCCTGAAAGGATGGGTCTGCTAACTAGACAGGTAGGAGGGAGGATGAGCTTCTGGGGTCAGGAGGCAATATTTGTGGGTGTGACAATAATCCTCCATTCTCACCAGAGTCTGCGCGTTACTCTGTGTCATGTGGTGTGTCTTGTCTTACTGTCTTCACCTGGCCTCATTCATTCAGGTGTGTTTGGCAATTCCAGGCCTATTGATTTTGTTGTCTTGGATCCTCTGTGGAGAAGGAAAGTTGCTGGTATTATTTTAGGCCTTTTTGATGTGTTATTTGTAAATTATTATTGTAATCAATAAGAGAAATTATCAAGTGTTCTATCATTTGTTTTAAAATTTTGTTTCAATTACTATTGTTACTTAATTTACCATATTCATAGTAGGGAGGATAAGTATTGGATAATGACTTTTAACATCTAAAGAGAATTTCATGGATCTTAGATGTTTAAGAATTCTCTATGAGCTCTTCACATTGATGGATACCCTAATGTCTGTAGTTGATGAGACTCAAGTTGTTTTTTGCACTCAGTATGGCTTTCTGCCCAATAATAACTATTTAATAATAGCACCTTTTGCTGTTAGGTAGGACTCTTGCTTCAGTTGAGAAAGGGTGGGTGTGCTGCAGGCAAGAACATTGAATCTGATGTGAAAAAACTGTGTTTCTCCCTAGAATCTTTGCCAGATGCTACTACATAGGTTCAGACTTCTCTTTTGATTTTTTAAAAAAAATTATATAGGTATTTCTGCAGTAGTCTGTAAATTATAGTTTGTTTTGCTTGCAATGTAGTTTTTGAAAAGAGGCAATGATGTAAAGGACTAATATTAAGAACCAAGAAAAAGCCGAAACCGGTTTGGCTCAGTTGGATAGAGCGTCGGCCTGCGGAATGAAAGGTCCCAGGTTCGATTCCAGTCAAGGCCATGTACTTGGTTGTGGGCACATCCCCAGTGGGGGTTGTGCAGGAGGCAGCTGATCAATGTTTCTCTCTCATTGATATTTCTAACTCTCTATCCTTCTCCCTTCCTCTCTGTAAAAAAATCAATAATAAAAAAAAAGAACCAAGAAAAAAAAGAACCATATGCACTATGAATATGTCCATGAATAAGCCTTCCACTTACATAATCTACTTGAAAAATCATTTGGGAGCTCTAGCTGATTTGGCTCAATTGTTAGAACATCGGCCTGGGGACTGAAAGATCTCAGTTTTGATTCCGGTCAAGGGCATATGCCCTGGGTTGTGGGTTTGATTCCCAGTAGTCGGGTGTTCAGGAGGCAGCCAATCAATGATTCTCTCTCATCATTGATATTTCTGTCTCTCCTCTCTGAAATCAATAAAAATATATATTTAAGAAAATGAAAAACATTTGGCATAAATTAAACATTCTTTTGAAAGAAAATTTCCCAATCTTTCCAATTTCACCTGACATTATGTCACGAGTTGACTTGGCTATTATTCCAAGGTTGCTGTGGTCAATGTCTAGAGTCAGAGTTTGTAGAATGGCCCCTAAGATTAGTAATCTAATCAAATGCCTAATTCCAAACGCTACAGCTGATCTCCAGCCTAAAGTGAGGCTCATCTGAACCTTTCTTGGTCCTGGTGTGTCACTGGGCAGGTCTATAAAAATCTCATACCTGCTCAATCGGAAGAGGTGGACGAGGCAAAGGTAGAGATGACCCTGAGAAGAATTTTTGATCTTAAAATCCAGAATTTTGAAGCTTTCTCATTTTCTTTAATACGCCAGATTAAAACTTGTTCATAGCATACACAGGATTGCCTTTTTTTTTATTGATACAAAAGAAAAAAAGTGCTTCATAGTATGAGATATGTGGGAAGTTATTTTAGTACTTGATTTGCATTAAAAAAAATACCTCACACCAGGGTATAGTGAAGAAAACATGTTGCGCAGAACACAATTTTAAGATACAGGGTCCAGAGGAATAATCAAGCCTTTTCTGTACATAGAAATATCTCTGATAACTTAGACCAGCATGAGTTCCCATGGGGGCTGAAAGCAAAGAGCACTGCACAGCATGCTGGGAGCAAAGCAGGCTACAGCAGGAAGGGGCGAGCAGAGGAGGAACAGTGAATGGTTGCTGAGTTAGTAGCCTCCAAGAGGCAAACCCTAATCAGAACTGAGAACAAGCGGTGTCCACCAGTCATTGTCGGTAATTTTAGGGGAGCCTGAACCTCAGAGATATGACTATAGGCAGCTCTGAACGGGAGAAAAGACAAAGGGGTGCCAGGCAAGGCAGGGCCTTCAGAGAATTTGTGAAAAAGCAGGATGAGAAAGGGAAGGTGGGGCAGGAGACCCTGGGGCAGGGAGGGCTCCTAACGAGGTCAGCAGAGGGCTCCCCTAGGGTACAGACTGGGTTTCATGGACTCCAGTGTCCCAGGCGTGAGAGAGGCAGAGCCAGAGAAATGCTGGGGCCTCAGACCACAGGAGCATGGAGCCAGGCAGCACCCAGGTTCTCCAGGGAATATTCAGGACTGCTCCCTTTGACTACATTGAGCCCTGCTGATTCCAGGCCCGAGGCTCTGCTTGACCTTTCCCTTGTTGTTCCTGTCTGTGTAAAGCTGCAAATATCTGCCTGTATCTGGCTGCTTTTTCTAAACACCCAAGCATGTGCCCATGAGACTAATGGGAGACAAAGACTCAAGGCCCACAAGAGACATGGGCTTGGAATACCCATTCAGGGACAGGGACAGCGTAGCAATTAAAAAAATAGGATATGATTTTTAAAATCAAGAAGTCATGTTTCACTCCATCTAACCTCATTTTTTATGATAAACTGAGCACAAATTAATTGATTACTATTGGTATATATTCCTTTTTTAAAGCATGGTTTATATTATTTCTTGAAGTAATAGTATGTATGACTCTTTTAGGTTCAACTGATTATAATGAATGGCTTGTTATTGTTTCATGTTTACCTTGTCACTATTGAGTTTTTAACAGAGCTTTCTTTGGGTTGGTGTATGTGGCTTTGTTATAATGCCAGCATACATTTCTGGAATTGTCCTTGTTGTTTGACAAGAGATCCACACTTGTCTTTGGCTTTCCTGTCCTAAGCATGGAATCTGATCTCTTGTCTAGTGCACATTGCTTTGTTCCCCATAACCACTAGATACAATAAATTATTGTAGACTAACATAGAAAAAAAATACTCTTTTTCAAGTTATGTTGATTTTTAAATTTAACTCTCTTTAGCCTTGTTTTAATGGGAGTTTTTGTGTTTTGTTCTTTGCTGTCTTTACTGCACCATGTTGTATGTTATATTTCTGAAGATTATATTGGATAGTGTGGCCTAAAACTTCAGAGACCTTTCTCTAATTTTGATTCTTGGCTCAAATTCCCTAATGTTGGCTTCATAGAATACAAAAATATAGGACACATAGTACCTTAAATAGCATTTCATAAAACTAGTAGACAGTGAAAGGAATAATCATCAATCTTTCAAGTTTGGCCTAAACTCTGTGGCAGTTGAGGCTCCAGCAAGAAAAAGAGAAATATTCTGAGAAGAGAGTAGTTTGGGAAGAGCTTAATGAAGGAACTATTAACAAAGGTTTGAGCAATAATAAGGGGAACAACAGGGATGGGGCAGTCTTGGAATAGCAACAGCTGGAAGCCATTACCATAGCTAGGCCAGGAGGGGTAAAGGGAGGAAGCTGTTGCCAGATGTGGAGAACAGCTGCAGGAGAGGAGAGGCCCGAGGGAGAGGGTTGGAGGTGACCAGCCTGAGGCCCAGCAGGGAGGTATCAGGAGAATAGATGGCATTCTCCTTGCACCCTCTCCTCCTCTGCCTCTCTGGTGCTGAATCCAGTCAGAAGCTTAAAGCGAATCCCCAGAGGCGGCCTTGGAGAGCAGAAGGGTAGAGATATGAAAGGGCGTGTGGAAAATACCCAGCTCTTTCTCCTTGAGTTTTCCCCCCTCCCCCTAATGGAAACAGGTGCTGTTATCACAAAAAAGAACCTCAGGCCATTTTAATGTTAAACAGCAATTACTTTCATTTGTAAATGCCTTTCAATATACACAGGTATTTATTACAACAGTGTCTATACAATCAATTAAAAATGCCAGTGAATACAGCCAGATCAGTAAAACTTTACCCAGTTTAAGTGGAACAGTTTTGAGGAGCTTTGGCCTTGACACCACTGTCGGGGTCCCCCCAGCATCACGTTATAAAAGACTCTAGCACAGTAAGAAGTCTGACTTTTGTAACTGAAATTTCATATTCGCATTACATGGTGATAGCCCCAGATAACTTTTAAAATAATGTTTAAACATCTTTAGCCCGTCTTCAAAGGTTTTTATTTTCACACTAAGGAAGCAAAAACCAGAAATTGGAAATTTACAGCCATAGACATGTTTAGTCCCACTATCCGATATCCTTGAGTGAATCAAACGATCATGCAACCCCAACTTTGCATTCTGTGTAACTGCATGATCACCACAGAGGTGACTCACCAGGCATTTCAAAAACAACTCAGCCCAAGTATAGGCTGTGGGCTTTCATTAAAACCTAGATGAGCTGACCAACATTACTCTTTCTAGCCGGACCTGGTGGGGCCCTGGATTGTAACTTATTGTTAAATATCTGCTGTTTGATCCATGGTCCTCATCTCCTCCTCACTAATCTGCTTAGTTTAACCCTCTACCTAGGGAATAGTAATAATTGAGCTTTTTATTTGATATATTCTGTTGAAACCTGGGACTTGCATTCAGAAGAAAAAACAAAACTAAGTTGATAACGACAAGATACAAAATTAATACAAATGGAACTTGCTTTTTGGAAATCAGCATATCAGTATTCACTATCTTTTGTCTTTGCTGTCTCAGTGCACCTGAGTCCGAAGTCTATATTTTTTCAAGGCCTTTTATTAACAAGTGCTCAGGCTTGCAGCTTTCCACTATCTATCCAGGAATGAACAGGATTTAACCCCTTCTATTTCTACACCATCTTTAAAACATTGTTTTACTTATTATTGTATTTTCTGCCTTCTACTAAAATAGGGAAAATTCAAACCCTAGATTTCTCTCCCCATCCCCCAATCTGTTCACTACAGCAGTTGCATAACTTATGGCCACAACTCAAAAGTCCACACTGAGCAGATGTGTATATTTTTCTTCCTTAGAAAGGCCTTGGGCTTGCTGTTAGCCTCTCCTGTTTATCTCAGATAGGGAAGGTCGTCATCTCTCTTTAAAAACAAAAAAAAAGTCTGAAGTAGAAAAGTTGTTTTTTAACCCTTAATTGTATTGTCTTAGCCAAGTTGAATGTAGTTTCCCTTAGAAATTATGCTATGTATAGTTTCAGTCATCAACTTATTTTGGATATATCTGGTCTAGATATTCAGCTGTTTTGCCTGGCTGTATATATATACACAATCGTTTTCTAAAAATAAGTTTCAAGAAATGGTTATTTTGATACACTTATATCAATCAAGCTTCGTCTTAATTAAAGACTATTTGCTTTCCAGAAAGGGGGTCCTTAATACAGTTATAAAATCATTTTTTAATTTCTTTCCTCTGAATATCTCTTTTTTCCCTAAATGACAAAGTTACAAGGTTCAACTGACTATAAGGAATAATATTTAGTGCTCATATTTTAAAGTAGAAATTCTCACAGTTAATTTTTATGTGAAAAATTGGCCACTTTTTAAAGCAAAGGTTAGTGACAGAGTCTTATATCAATTTTGTTATTACTGCTTTCCAACGTTTGAAGCCTTTGACATAGTCAGTCTTGCTTTTTTAGTTCTGAGTCTGTGACGCTTACAAAAAGTGTTAGCTCAGTGAGAATTAAAGAAAAACTCAGCTCCCTTGGATTTTCTTTCACATTTGAAATCTCAGCGGGTATCCAGTACCTGAAAAATGGCTGGCTGCAGCTGGCAAGGGCACAAGGGAGTCCTTGGCTTTCATCTCACTTCTGACACCAATCTGTTTTGTCACAATGGGACAGAGATGTGAATAATGCAAAGATGGCAGTACAGAAGTTAGACATTGTGTTGTCTCTTTAATTGTAGAATGTATGGAAAGATACAGATACAGTTACATAAGGCAGCAGCCCACAGCATTGCCTCAGGCAGTGTCAATGTCCCAAATCCCCAGGGTCCCAAGAAAACAGACAATGACAGTCCCCATGAGGTTGAATTCACAGCTTCTCCCATGAAATGACCCCAAAATTCTACTCCAGCACTCCGGTTTTCCAAACTTTGACTTAAACTGTGTTTCTCGCTGACTCAGGAAGGCCCTAAGAATTATCTTCTCCTACTCTCTCATATCCATTTCAAGTGGATTCAGATTGATGAGTTTAGGCCAAAAGGAAGTCCTATAAAGACAGCTGCACACCATGGATTTATAAAGAAATGTTCCCCGGGTTTTGTTTATTTTTTCAACCCCCAAATGAATATCCTCCTTTGCTCCTTAAGCATGTTCCCATTGAAAATATGGGAAAGGTTTAATGTTGGTTCCTTAAGTAGGGGTCCATAGCATCAAGGTATTTAAAGCTCCACTGGGTTGTAAACTTTCCACGAGACTTGGTTCCTTGAGGGTCCGCACTGTCTATCATGGTTACCACCACCTGCCTAAGGCAGCATCTTACACAAACCATACAGTAAACAGAGGAGTAGATGAGTGGGTGAATTTACGTAGCCTGCTTCTCCTAATATTGAAACAAATTTGTGAATTTATATTGTCTTCAGAATGGCCCACAAATCCATCCTTTGTCAACAACCGTTACCTTCATTTTGCTAGCATCTTAGGTGGTCTTCTCTTTGTGGAGACTTGGGTGACCCTGTGTAGAAGCCAGTGATGTCCCAGCTGGCCCTGGGACTGCTCTTGGTTAAATGATTTTTTTAAAATCTTCATACCATCTGTCTGTTAGAAATTAAAATGTTCATTTGGTTTAAATTCCAGTAATCCAAGGTCAAAAGAACTGAAAAGGAAATTCTGTATAATTGTAGCCATCACACCTAGTTTTACAGACAAAGCTTCCTCATGGGCAGATGTGCAGTGAAACAAAGAATATTCTCATTGGTGGCAAAGTTTAAAAATACCTGAACCTGAATTGAAACATATCATCATCTATCTAGTGGTAATCCCACTTTTTTTTTTTTTCTAAATATTTATGCTATGTTTAAGGGCAGAAATCCACTGGGAAAACCTGCCCTCAATTAAAAAAAAAACTTTATTTAATCAGTAAATTAATGTTTCAAATTTGCCTGAGGTGCAATGAGCACCAGGAAGCAGACCATGCTTCCCTCCAGGGTGATGTCAACAAATAAACAGCCCAGCTCTCCTGGCACATTCCTCAGCTCTGCAGGCCTGACAGAGGCCCTTTGTCACCACTGATCAACAGCTGCTTTGTGAGCTTATATTGTTAGAGTTGCTAAGAACTGACAACCTTGCTAGCAGGTGCTACTGAGTTTACTAGACTGAGATGTGTCAGAACCGCTATATCCTATCTTGATGCTTGGTCAATAAATGGGGAGGAACTTCTAATTCTGCATATCAACCCTCCTTTGTGATGATAGAGTGACCTTCAATAGCAGGAGTTAGTACAGAGACCTGCTGTTGCATAATATGTTGAGTGCACGTGAAGCTCAAACCTCACATCATAGGGCAAACAGTAAGGGGTGCCCCTGCCCCTCCAAAGCCTTGCTCTCTTGGCTAAATTCTCCTTCCCATCACCCCTGGATTTGATGAGAGTTCTACATTCAGCTGCTCTGAGTATCTATTACACCCTGAAACGCTGAAATTAATCATTTTTAAGGCCCACTATCTAGCTATGTAACTCCACCAGAGGTTGAATAGTTAGTTGGTTTTTAAAGGGAATGTAATGTTACCATCATAAATGATTTCTTTATTCAAACCTCTTGATTTTCTATTGTTTGAAGCAAAGAAATGATGTCTATATAATGGATAATTAAACCTGCCATTCATTAGGGAAGTTTCCTTACTTTTTATTGTAAAAAATGTGGTAGGACATAGAAATCCAGAGGTAAAGTGCAATATATATATATAAACAAACTATGCACCTAGGAAATCATATTTCTACAGTGTAATTAGTTGACCCAAACCCACTCACTTATCACAAGTAGATAAGCACTTTTCTATGGAAAGGGAATGTCTCTTAGAAGACAGTGGCAGAGTTGGGTCCAATTATTTTAATCCAGTCTCCAGACATTTCTGAGATATCCAGTTGGAAGGAATGGATACTACTGGGGTTGATACCTTGCCTCTCCTACTGTTGTGTGGTCATGATGTGGTAACTGATGATGTATTTGCAGAAGCAATTGTTAGGGTGCGCGATTTGTGCCCCTTGAAATGAGTTATTGGGTGTAAGGTGGGATCAGGGTGCTTTTTATAGTGTGTTTAAATATATTGGCATGCTTTTAAACCAGCCCTACCCACTCCTTTGAAGTTCATGTTATGCTCTGTCTTCTTCAACCCTTCCTTCCTGTCATTTATCAACTTCGAGTTTCTGAGGAGTTCAGGTAATAGTCAAATGGTCAACCTCAGCTCCTGCCATGACACCAGTTACATTGTTACCCATAGTGCCTCTCTTCTTCAGTGACTTAATTTTATCTTCTTTAGATTTGTTATTCTCAGCACACCCTCTCTACATCCTCATTATGACATCTAGTGCCTAGACACCACCATTTTTTTTTTCTAGGCTCATCAGCTCCCTCCTGGCTTCACTGTTTTTGCCTGACTAAATGTCATTCTTCCAATCCTCTTAGCTCTTTACCCATATATTTCTCCTACAACCCATCTCTTCATTCTTCTGACTATAAAGTGACATCCGTGCAGATGGCCTCACCAGAGTCTGCACATTCATTTTCATTCTTGTCTTTGGTTGGCTCCCTTTGCCACCTAGTCAGCAATCAGACAGATCTTTGTCCCCCTCCTTAACCTTCTGCCTAAATCCTACCTCTTCCACTCCTAGAAGATGGCTTTTCTAATCTCCTTCACTGAGAAAACAGAAGCCAAGGAAAGTGAACTGTACTTTTATACTCATTTCTGTCTCCTCTATCTTGCCTCCCATCCTCCACCCCATGTAAACTACTCACCTACTTTCTTTCTTCTCAGAGGAAGTGAATCTCTCCTCCTGTTCAATCCCCCACTATCCAAGTTTCCTCATCATCTCTCCTCTGTCACTTCCCTTAGCTAGATCCATCTCCAAAGCCAAGAAACACACTCCAGTCTCTCCCATCCCCATCCAGCTGTCTTTAAGAAAAAAAAAATCCTTTGACTTATTTTATACACTGACATGTATATCCCCACCTTCACCTCCCCTCCCTTTTTTCCTTCTCATCTAGCTTTCACCAAGCTTCTCCTTCACTCTGTAAACCATTCCATCTGTCTTCTGCTGTCCATTCTGTTGACATGGTGAC
Source organism: Lasiurus cinereus (assembly GCA_011751065.1). Classification (NCBI taxonomy): domain Eukaryota; kingdom Metazoa; phylum Chordata; class Mammalia; order Chiroptera; family Vespertilionidae; genus Lasiurus; species Lasiurus cinereus. Next base: position 39,795,408 of record JAAGEH010000041.1, on the reverse strand, counting down.
TTCCTAATTCCCAAGTCCAATCCGCTCTCCTCTTCCTGCTTCTCCAACCATTCCTTCTCAGTGTTCTGTCTCTGCTTCCTCTTCCAGCTCCTCACATGCTGTTGGTTCTTAGGGTTTCACCTTTGGCCACCCTCTCTTTGTACCCTGATTAAGCTCATATATTCCACGCATTGGAGGATGATTCCCAAGGTCCTAAATCTCTTTGAGTCCCATCTCTCAGTTGAACTTCCAACTAGTATAGCCAGCCCACAGATATCCAACATTTGTCACACCAAAATTGAACTCATAGTCTTTCCTTATAAATCTTCTCCTGTTGCAGTCAGTGGAGCCAGATGCCCAAGCAAAAAACTGGTATTCCAGTTGAATTGCTCTTCCTCCTTTATCCATTAGAGATAATCAGTTAGAGTCCTTGAAGTCTGTTTCACCAACATTTCTTTGAATAGCCGCTTGTTTTCTTATCCACAACCACGGCAGTAGTCAAGATCTTTATCATCCCTCCCTTGGACTATTATAGTAGTTTCTTCAATGGTTCCCTTACTCATGGTTCCCCTTACTCCATCCTTTATGCCCTCAATTTTTCACTCAAATAAATTGATTCTTGCCTAAACTGGCCATTTCTGAGACTATATCCCACTTTTTTAAGGGTTGTATTATAGGTTTTAGTCGGGAGCATTTGTAAGATGGGAGGCCCTGGGGTCACCGATAGTTCTCCTGTCTGACTCCCTTATACTCCAGTTCACCACTGAGCAGCTCTACAGATGGTTCTGGAAGACATAAAAATACATTTAACATAATCCACTTTTTTTGGTTTTGATGGTAGAAAGCCTCCCGTGGCTTTGGACACTTTTCCTAAACCTGGACATATCCTAGAACTGTGGTCGACCAACTGCAGCTTGCGAGCCACAGGCAGATCTTTGGCCCCTTGAGTGTGGCTCTTCCACAATAGGCCTGGGTGAGTCTATTTTGAAGAAGTGACGTCAGAAGAAGTTTAAGTTTAAAAAATTTGGCTCTCAAAAGAAATTTCAATCATTGTACTGTTCATATTTGGCTCTGTTGACTAATGAGTTTGCCAACCACTGTAGAACATTGGTTCCCTTCTTCCCTCCCTTTCCACAGACATCTTTGACAATCTAATCTTCTTCCCAGAAAGATGCACACATGCAAACATGATTTGGCTTGAGTGCCAGGGTTTTCACTGAGCCCTGGAGCCCATCCATGGGGTGATGGCTCTTGTTTGTGAACAATTCTAAACACTCTCCAGATCATCCATTGGTTTCCATCTGAAACCAAGAGGAAGAATCACTTGGTTTCCCAAGACATTTTGAAAACTCTTAAAGCATTTTTATAGCACATTTTGGAAAATAATAATATCTCCTTCAATGACACTGTGAACATTGTCTGACTAACAACACTAAAAACAATTTCAAATTTGCATTTCTTGGCGCAGTGTGGTTGATTTTCTTCACACCCACAGCCTCTTTATAGAAGCTGATTGGAACCACTTTTTTTCTCACTGGATTTCCAAGCCTGACACCCCCTTCATTTGTCAGGCTGCGACTGCTTTTCCTCTCTTCCTTGGTCATTTCAGAAGCTTCCCTAGGACCCTAGGCTCTGAACCCTCTCGTGCATAACTCAGGTCAGCACACGGTCTGCCAGCCCAGCAGCCCAGGGAGGAGGCAAAAAGGAGTAGGTACCCAGGCCCAGGCCACCCTTCAGGGCCTTTTATAGGGTAAGGGCCTAAGTCAGGGAACGCTCCACATCTTCACGGAAGTCTAAGCTTCCTCTTATGCAGTACAGCTGCTGGCCAATGAGGTAACAGGAGGGATTGGCTTTTCCCGCCCACAGAATGTGCCATTTCCATAGCAGACATGAGATGTGACTCTACCCCAGGCATGCAGTGGGTCTTCAGCAGCCCACACCCCCAGCACTGGGCACGAATAGGCCTACCTCCTTACTTAGCATCCAGGCACTTGCCTGAGTTCACAGGCCTTTCCTTGGGGTTCCTGTCGTCACCCTCTTTTCCTTGGCAAAGCTTCTCTCCCACTCTCAAAGCCCAAGCTAGTCCATCGTCCTCTTCTGGATCATCCAATTTGCTCTCTTGCCAGGCTCCTCCTTAAATTTCTTGCCCAATGGAAGCTCTCCTGCTCCTTGGTCTCCCTGGAAATCTTCAAAGCCCCACTTGCCCCAGAAGGCCCCTTTGTGTCTGGGTTCCTTCCACCTCCAACCCCCACCCCTCACCACCCTACTCTTAACCTTTCTGAGTGTCCCTGCTGACTCCCGATGGACTAACCTGCTTCCTCGCTCTCCCCGCCATCCTGGGTGCCAGCTGGAAACAGCCAGCTACAGAGACTTCCTGGGACGGAACCCTGAGGGAGTGCTCTCATGCGCTCTGCCCCTTCCTACCTCGGCAAAGCTTTCCAGGGCCAGGTTTCCAGTGGACTCTTAGAGCCGCTGAAAAATGCTAACCCTCAGCCATGTTTGAAATGTTTGGCAGTCCCTCCCATGTCTGATGTTACGAACACTGTTTACAGATGCCCGGGGAGAAGCCTTTAATGCTTGTATTGTGTTTTAACTTGCTTTCCTTTGGAGGCAGGGAATTGTCAAGTAAGTACTCACAGCACTCTGCCAAAGCCCCGGTGTTCGGTGAGCATCCAGCACTAAGCGTTCATGCAGAGCCCACCTCCGCCAAGGGCCTAGACTCACAGTCCGCTGAGTTTGCCACCACGCAGGTTTCTCCCTTTTGCCCCCTCATCTTCAGTGTTGAGGCGATGCAGCTGTAAAACATGTGCTTGTGAATATGAAGGAAGCATTCTGAGATTGCTTTACTTTTCCGTTTTTAACTGAAAATCAAGGTGAAAAAAAAGCATCTGCGGGGTTGCCACCGCGTGTGTACATATATACACATCGCATGTATATATTAGTACACAGTGTCTGTGCTTGTACGCATACTCTCTCCACGCTGTATAATATGTGCCATATTATACAACCCTGTGTACCCGGAAGACGAGGCCAGCGGTGAGCCTCAGATTCTGCCTTATGAACCATGCTGCCGTCCCAGCGTCCCCGTGCGCCCATCGCAGACCCTGGCTTGCTTTTGTCATAACTGAAACCCTCTTAGGGGAAAGAAGAAACCCACGGATTTCATTTGAAAGTCCCACTAAAACAGAAGAAAGAGCAGATGTCCTGGGAAGCGATAATTAATGTGAAGGAAGTGTCTAATTGGGAGAACTGGCCAGCCCCTGCCTCCGGGTTTCGCCCCATTTGGCAGCGATGACATCAGCCGGGGGTGTCATTTTGCAGAGATGTGCTCGCTACCCGTTCTTCCGTGCTGACGATAATGCCATGGGATCCAGTGATCGTTTTATGATTACATAACAGGTTTTGATGGAAGAGTTTCGGAGAAAATAAAGGTAGCTTGTTTGTTTCGCACCCCCCACCCCATTCCTGCACAGAAGTGCAAACCGTTCCAGCAGGAAAGCTGCCTTACCGAGAAACACGGGGAATTATTAGGCGAAATTATGAGTTGAACTTGATTCGAAAACAAAGCATCCATTGTGCATAGCTCCCAGCTCCATCCAGGAGGACGGGGTTGTTTTTCCGACAGCACGCTTGTCCCCAGCACACTCGCAAACCAGCAGAGCCCCAGGCGCATTCGCCAGGTCCCCGAGCGTGCGTGCGTGGGAAGCATTGACAAAGCTTCCTTTTTTCTCCCCATTCTGTAGGCGCTTTAGTGCAGAGTTTGCCCAGAGACGCCAGGGTATGAGCTTTCTGAATTTGTAGATGGGTGCACTCTTTCATTTCTGTTTTAGTTCTTTGCTGGCATGCCCGGGAAGCATGGTTTGTGCCACACAGGAATGTCTGTTCACTTGGAAAGTGCTTGTGCATGAATGAGGTGCTTGCTAATGCGACTCTAAACTGTACTAAGTTTCTCACTTGGCTTTGTTTGCTGCTTCCAAGGGGATCAAGGTAATAATCCTTTGTCTTCACCTAACCCAAGAGCAACAACTAATGGATTCGGAATGTGCGGCGGGGCTGGTGCAGGTCTCCCCTACCCACCCATGGTTTCCTAAACTCCAATAGGTCGATTTAAAGGAGCCCCAGGTTACCCAAAATTGGCCGACTTCTCTGAGAACCCATGAGGGCTCCGCCATGATAAAATCTCCGAAGTAAATTGAGAGGCCCAGATCTCCAAAACTGAGAAGCCACCTCTGCTCTGATGGTGGCAGTGGAACTGGGCCAGAGCCCCGAGGGACAGAGCAGAGTGGTTCTCTGTGTTTGACCTCTTGCTTCCTGCTGGCCCTCTTGTGTGGGGAGAATGACCTGAGCTCATGGCTCCCAGGCCTGGCTTGTAAGTCCCACTGCTCACCATGCCGTGATTTTTCACTACCTAACTCCGAACAATGTTGATGACTCCTGTCTGAGAAATGGCCAGCGGGTTCAGGAAACACGGCCTCTGCCTTCTCATGCCCAGGCTCCTCTTTGGTATTAAAGTCAGCCATTGGCTCATGTGGATTTCCTGGCTCCCGGGAGGGAGGGACTGACCCCCGACGGCCACCTCAGTGGCTGCGAACCGAGGCCCCATCATGCAGGACCATTAATGTTAGAAGCTTTTCAGGGGGTGGGTGGAGGTGGGCAAGTGTGTGGGGGGGACAGAATAAGCACAGGGTCCTCTGTGGGGGAGAGGGGGAGAGACAGGGAAGGAGCTGGCCCTGGCCTTTGCTAGCCACACCCGACAAGCAAGCTTGCGGCCTTTGGTCAACACTGCTTCTCCTGGCCGATCTCTGTTCCAGACCACCCGTCAGCAGAGCAGCTCCCCAGCCCGAGAAACTCCAGAAGAACAACATCACCAAGAAAAAGAAACTGGTTGAGGTGAGGAGGTTAAACGCTTTTGCTTTTACCTGGATATTGATGTTCTGACACCCGGTGGACATCACCATCTGCAGGTCCCTTCAAGGGAACCTGGATGGATCCAATGGCTCTCAGTCCTTCTCTCTCCCAGAGTCCGCTCTTTGAAATATAACTTCACGTTTCACCCTGATGCTGAGACCCAGTCGATTGCCACATCCCAGCTGACTGGGATTCAAATGAATGGGTTCAGAACTTTACCAGGAGTTACCGTTCAAGCTCATCTCCCGTCATTCTCACTGCAGCATAACTCTACACTCGCTCCCCCATTGCTTAGTGGTCCTGGTGCTGCCTTGGGCTTTCACGCCCCGGATTAGAACGTTTTCCAGCTCCATTCAAATTGGAAGCGCCTCCTCCTCCTGCCCCACATCTTGGTCCTTCCAGGCTCTTTGCTGACATCTCTTTCCTGATGCTCTTCACCCTGAACCCTCCTGCACCCTGCCCACTCCCTGCCATACACCCTGTTGCTGTTATTTGTGGCTCAGCAGTCTCCTGTACAAGACTGTGAACTCACAGAGGTAAAAAAAAAAATCAATCTTCAAATTCTATTGAAAAAGGAGTTGGCTGGGGGGATTTATCATGGAACCCAGCACAGGTCAAGAAATATAGCTGAGCTTCAGGAGAGACAAGATCCAGGAACTGAAAAGCCATCATAAGCCAAGATGGTGCCTTCGTCTACCCAACCATGTGTCTCCCACAGTCTCCTCTTTTTCTGCAGACTTTTTAACTGCTTTGGTGGACTTTGGGTGCTTCTCAGCACCTGAGTTTATATCTCAGTTAACTAAACAGCAGGTCTGCCAATGCCTCCAGTTGTAAATTCCTCGGAGAAACCATGTGATTGGCCCACTTGAGTCAATTGTCCACTAGGACTGGGAGTTACATTATCACACACACACAGTTCTGGGAAACACAAGGGGGTCACGTGGGGATGGGGGGAAACTGAAGGCTGGGCATTCAGTAAGTTGAAAGGAGGAGAAGATGAGAGATATTTTTAAAAGCAAAATCATAAAGATAGGAACGCTCATGGTACATGGCTAAATAGATAAGTCAGCCTGACCACGGAGTACAGGAGATGTGTGTAGGGGCTAATTGTACCAACTTAAGGAATATGGGCTTTTCCCCACAGGCAGTGAGAGTTAGCAGATGCTGTTGAGTAAGGACATGGCATGGTGTTTGAGGAGAATTAATCTGATGCCTGCAATTGGTGAGCTTTGGAGAAAGAAAAGGCCAGACTCAGAGATCATGGAAAAAAGGAACTCACCACTTCTTACGCTCATTTCCCACCAACCGGCATAGCGCCTGGCACAGAGGCACTGCCAACAATACATGTGCGTCATATTGAATTAGGAGCTCGTCTGATCCATCTCAGCCACTGTTCTTTGTCATGGGAGACAAGACAGGAAGAAGAGAAACCCAGCACAGTATCTAGTTGTTGAAAAAAAAAAAAGAAAAGCAAATTCTGTAGAAACTTTGTAGGGTGTGCACCCAGCAACAGAATGAGCGTGGCATTTGCTTCCTTGTTCTGCTCTGCCAGGCCCAGCTGCGTGTGTGGGAATCAGAGCAAATCTCGGATTCAGTTCCCCTACGAAAGCCTGCCAAGGCACCGACAAATGTCTAGGTAACCTTTATAGGGCCTCAAACCCGTAGACTTTGGCTCACCTGAGGAGCTGGGAAGCAAATCTAATTTGTTTAGAAAACTCACTCTAATTCTGGGTGTTACCCTGTTCCCCTAACATTCCAGGTGGTGGTAGGGGGGCTGCATTTTGTCCTCAGTGGGACAAGAAGCAGAATGTTTTTAGTGTGTGGTTGGCTGTTTCCCGGGCCCCGCAGTCCCCTGAGAGGCCTAGCTGAGCCTGCAGTGCGGGCTATCCTCTAAGGCCTCTTTCATCTCTGTGTGGAGTGTAGGAGCTGGCTCTCGACCACGTCTTTGGCTACCGAGGATTTGACTGTCGCAATAACCTGCATTACCTGAACGAGGGTGCCGACATCATCTTCCACACCGCGGCGGCCGGCGTCGTCCAGAACCTCTCCACAGGTGACCGAACCCCGAGAAACCACCTTTGAACACAGGCCTTTGTGTTAGCCTTTCTGTGCACCTGCCCGCACGTTAGGTGCCCCACAGTGTAAGCATTCTCTTCCCTTTAAAGCCACTCTTCTATTCCAGGCTGGTGTCCTTTAGTCCCAGAAAATGGGCAGGCCCGTGCTTGCAGGGTCAAAGGTGTCAAGGTCAGGAGAGGTGTCCAAGGTGCTGTCAGCTCCCGGGAGGCAGAGAGGGATGGAGAGAAGCCAGAAGGAGGGTGTGGGGAACAGAGAGATTCCAAGAACCAGGCCTAGGGGAGCTTTTCTCATTCATTTTCACCTGTGATCAATTTTTTAGCAGCTCAGATTTTCAAGTTTTGCTCCTCTTGACTATGTATCTAGATTTACAGTGAGAATGAGAATACTTAAACACCAAACAAAATTTCCTAAAACTTAACCAAATGGCTCTTAAAAAGTTTGAAGAGACATAAAGTACAAAAAGAAGCCTTATGACATTAATTTAATAGACACCCATATCTTGACCACCAGATTTAGATGTTAATATTTTGTCTTATTTACTTCATATCTTAAAACCAATTTTTTTTTCTTTTCAAATTTTTATGTTCTTCCCCGTTTGTGTCTTGCCCATGCATTGATTGGTTTTTAGGCAGTGAAATCACTGGGCACATTATGACTTGTTTTTCAGGGGGGTTGAGGCAGGGCCTTGAAATTTTCTGTGTATTTTCTCCATTTCCTAGGCTCTCATTGTTATTCTAATAGTGATGTGCTGTTTCCTTGTATGTCAATGCCATCACTCACCTTCCGTTCTCAGGCATGAGGGTAAGTTTACAGTGGCCACTTTGACCATCAGCCTCCTCATTTTGGACTCTGGAAGCCTCTGCACTTAGACTGTGCTCTGAGCCCACACGGGACAGCAGGAAGGATGGAATGGAGCTCTGATGTGTATTAGATAAGACACCAGCTCCTCTCTCAGACCGGAAACAGACTGTGTACATGTAAAAAGTGATCTCCCGTCTCCCCAGGGCTGATTCATTTTACAGGGCATTTTCACAGACTCTGCACGAAGCTGCGGGCTGGCCCTGAGGTCTTCAGGCTCCCCCCCTCACCCGCCACATCTCTCTCGCAGGGAGCCAGAGTTTCTACCTGGAGCACACCGATGACATCCTCTGCCTCACGGTGAACCAGCACCCCAAGTACAGGAACGTGGTGGCCACCAGCCAGATAGGTAGGCGGGTCCTGATGCAGGCCAGCTCCTCCACGAGGAGCAGGAATAGTGGGAGAGGGAAGGGTGGGTCACTGACATCCACCCTTTCTGGTTGACGTTGCTGTTGAGTTTTTGAGCCTTGAATGCCTCTGAGTTGCTGGGGTCACACACACATCCAGTGATGGGTGGTTCCGAGGAACCATAAAGTCAGGCCATAGCTGGTTTCCCAATCACTGGATGCCCCCATCTCTGTGGACCAGTGAGAATTTTTCAAACCCAGGGGAGCAAATGAAGAGCCTCCTGTCTGAAGCCTGGCAGCTGTGCGTGGCCAGGAGAGATTCTGGGATGTGTCCCCGGGTGTTCTGTGTCCTTCGAAACAGCCAATGACCAATGTGGACTGACTCACATTTGTGAGAAGCATGTGTGGTATGTGTGTGTGTGTGTGTGTGTGTGTGTGTGTGTGTTTTAGCTTTGTCATCTCAAAGGCAGTTTTCACAAACATACCTCCCTGCTTGTCTTCATTGAGTCCATGTCCATTTTTAAGTGTAATTTGAAGCGTTCTGATGCTGGCGTTGAGTGCTTCACGATTTGAAACGTGACTTATTGTAGCTGTTGTTTTCCCCCGACGCTTCCTCATTGCCATTGCCCACCCAACGCAGGTGACGTTGCCGAGACCCCAGGTAAGGCCGTTCCATCGTGAGTAGTTTGAATCTGCACCACAAAGTCATGCCACTGCATCATGCTTGCTGGTTGTCTCTGGCCGAGTGACAGATACAGATCGTTGGCCTCATCCATCTCCTTGCGCCTCCTCCACCGGTGTGCGTGCTGGGCATACGTGCCCCTGGTCCCTGTCTCTGAGAGTCCAGCAGATGCTCGCTGTTGGCTTCCCCTCTGGCGGCTCAGGCCGCTGAAAGGCCCCTGGACGCCGGTCTTAAAGGCTTTTGCGTGACCCTGAGTGTGGGCTTGGCTCGGTCGCTCTCCAGCCTGAGCCCTCTGTCACGCCTCCCGCATGCAGGAACAACCCCTTCCATCCACGTCTGGGACGCCATGACCAAGCACACCCTCTCCATGCTGCGGTGCTTCCACTCAAAGGGAGTGAATTACATCAACTTCAGCGCAACGGGGAAGCTGCTGGTGTCGGTGGGCGTGGACCCGGAGCACACCATCACCGTCTGGCGCTGGCAGGAAGGTAACGGAAACGGGGCCTCTGTCCATTGGTGAGGGGGGTGTGCTTGGGGCCTGGGCTGGGCTCCACCCTCGATCTGCCTCCCTGCCAAGCCCAGGAGGCCCGGCTGCTGGGGCAGCAGACCCCAGGGCTCTTGGGATCCTGGAGAAGCTGCTCATTGGACGCCTCTGCATCCTGGACCCACAGCAAAGAGGGCCTGTGCTGGTTCACGAAGGGTCTGTGGGCACATTTGGAAAGTACCCCAATGCCACAGCCTTCCTGCTCGGACAGAAGGGCACAGCCTCCTCCCTTTCTATCCTAACGACCTCTGACCCAATCTTCCTCCTCCTCAGCATTCCTTCTGATAGCTCCTGGATTCTGCAGCAGCCTCTGCACCTCGGTTCTTATTACAGGAACTGGGGACAGGGTGTTACCACTGAGACATATTTTTCTTTCACATTTTAACTTTTTTTGAAATGCGGATTCATCTTATATTCAAGGATCACATTTCATTTAGCCATTTAGCAGGTTTTCCTTCTTTCTTTCCCTTTCCTCTCCCTACCCCACTCCCCTTCTCCTTTCTCCCCCCTCCTCCGCCTCTCCCCCCCCCACACACACACAGAAAGAGAGAGGCTGCTACTAAATTTATGGTCATTTTAGGATTAAAGCTGTGCAGTCTTCCAAGCATGTTCTCGGGCTGGCAAAAGCAGATCTAATTAGTTAGGACGTTAATGAGGTCTGTCTCCACCCGGGCAGCCAGTATCTGGGGCGCATGAAGCCAGGCACGCACAGGGGGGCACGTCTCCAGTTGAGGCTTCTGGAGTCCCATTATCTTAGCCTCTTCCCACGGGAGGGGCTGTGAGAGAGGAGCACAGCCAGAGGAAGGAGCATTGCAATCCCTCCTGAGCCCCCATGTGAGGAAAGAGGCTGAGGTCCTGCAGATGTTTCTGAGGAGACTCAGTCATCACATTCCCTCTGTTTCTCATTTTCGTCCTCATTCATATGCTGTGTCCACCGGGCCCCATCCTCAGATCTTGGGGATGCAGGTTCAGTCCTCATGTCATGGCCAGCTGATTAAATAGACGGATGGGCCGATTTCCAGCCTCTGCTTGAACACTTTCAAGGATGTGGCCCTTGTCACTTCCCGAGGCAGCCACTCCCTCTCAGCTCCACTAAGCCCTTTCCTCTGTGAGGCCATCAGTTGCTGCATGATGCCTTTCTTCGGCAAGACTGACTCTACTCTCCGCAGTAGCCAAGTCCAAGTCTATTCCTCATGCCTAGAGAGAAAGTTACATCGGCCCCTATACTCAGTCCTGGCTTTTTTCAGTTCCGGCTCGCTCTCCTCTCTGCCCTGTCTGTCCCTCTGGGCAGGGCCCCTGCCCCAGCACAGACTCCTGCTCACTGGGCCCCTTCTGACGGGCTGAGGGAGAGTCGGTGGAGCCAGGACTTTTAAACAAGCTCCCAGGAACAAGAGAGGCCTTCTCGTTGGTCACTTGTTCCCATTGTCTTTGCTGGAACCAGTACTTGGGTCTGTACAGCGGCTCTGAGCCAGAGATAAGATTGAAGGGCCTCTCACCAACCACCCGCTCTTCTGAGCTGATTACAGAAGATTTTTCCTTCACTAAGTCCTGCTTACCAATAAATAGTGTGTTTTCCCAGAGGTTTATGTACATTTTTGTGGTCATTAGGGAGCATATAATTCATGCATCATTTGTTACATTATTTTGTGGAACGAGAGAGAGAGAGAGAGAGAGAGAGGAGAAAAAGAGAGGAGGGGAGAGAGTGAGGGAGAGGGAGAGAGAGAGAGGAAGAGAAGGAGGGAGGGAGGGAAAAAGGAAGAAAGGAAGAGAGGGAGAGGAAGAGAGAATATACAAAGTAAAGTGGAGGGAAAATGAGCTTATTATATGAACTGCATGTTGTCAGGTCATAGATCTTGTATGAAATTTGTTCTGAGCGACCTAGAAGCCAGTGCCCAGGAGGCAGCAGGCATTGCCCCAAACAGAAGTGTGGGTGAGATCACAAGGAAAACCAAACAGTGGCTTAGAAGAAATGTGTACCTTGTTGTTGTTTTATTTTGCATTTCCCCCAGGACTCCTGAGATCTTCCTCTTCCCGTCACTTTTGACGGCCTGTATATTGCTGCTTCTATTGGTTACAGATTCTTATTGTTAAGTCTTGGTCTCATATGTTACGCAGTATTTTCCTCCCACTCTGTTGTTTGTCTTATAACTTAATTTATCGTAACCTTGGGTGCAGAAGGGCCCAAGATAGAGAGGGATATTACAGGAAGATCGCATTTCTTCTGCAGAGAGGGAATTCCTGCTGGTGGTGAGAGGTGACCTGTGGACCTCCCATCCCTGGGAGACCATTCCCATAGGGAGTGTCCGCAGGCTGATCTCGGCCCACCGTGCTAGAGAGTCATTATAAACACAAACTGATGAGTGTAAGTGACGAGGAAGAGGGGAAGAAAAAATACATCTGAGTGAGTAACAGGGAGAGGAGATAAGAGGAAATTGGAACTAAAACATTAAGAGTAAGTTTAAAGAACAATAAAGGAAAGATAATACAAGTTCAAAATAAAAGCTAAAAAGTCCAGGGCTGATGGGACAAAAACAGATGAGGTTTAAAATAAGGAGCCAAAAGAGTGATGATGATAATAATAGTGGTCGCTCACAGGACACTCACTGCCTCAAGGCTGTGCTGAAGGCTTCGCTTAGCTCCATCCTCTCAATCCGCACAATTTCCAAAATGGGCACTATTATTACCCTCAGTTAACAGGTGAGGAAACTGAGGCACAGAGAGGCTAAACAACTGTCCCAAGTTCTACAGATTAGTGGTGACATTGGGATTTGATCAAGACAAAGGTTAGTAAAACAGGAGAAAAAAAGAAAAACTCCAGAGACAAGTAAAAAAACATAAATAAATGGAGTTGAGGATATAACTAGTTATCAAATGTAAAAGATAACTTTTAAAAGGAATTTAAACCTAAAAACCATAAAGAAAAAGGACTACATCGTGACCTTTGTTTAAAAATAAAATAAAAGCAGAGAGTCTTGGAGAGAAGTAGAGGCTGCCTGAGGAACCGTGAGTCTCAGGGGCACTCTTGGGAGGGTTCCTCTCTCTGTGGGGGTGAACCTTGGTGACTATGAGGGACAGGGATGCCCTTAAACTGTTTTGCCCTTTTCTCTGGAAGCTTCCCCCTCCCAGGCTGTCCTTCCGTACTGTGTTCACAGGTGCCTGGACCAGCTGTGGGGTGGAGTCAGGGATTGTGTTAGTAGCACCTGCTGTTTGGACATTTCCTGGCACAGCCTCTCTTTGTCACATTGGGAGTTGTGTCTGACGCGGGCAGAGGGCAGTTAGAGAAGAGAGGACACTGAAGGGTGCCCGGGCTTGCTGGGATGGGGAGCCCCCTCACTGGACTCTCTCATCCACACAAGGTGCCAAGGTCGCCAGCCGCGGGGGTCACCTGGAGCGCATATTCGTGGTGGAATTCCGCCCAGATTCGGACACGCAGTTTGTGTCTGTTGGGGTCAAACACATGAAGTTCTGGACCCTGGCAGGCAGCGCCCTCCTGTACAAGAAAGGGGTCATCGGGTCCATGGAGGCTGCCAAGATGCAGACGATGCTCTCCGTGGCCTTCGGTGCTGTGAGTCCCAGCGGAGCCTCCTGAGGGGCCCTGAGCCCCTGCACATGGGTGGGGGATGGGGGTGGGGGGAGTGGGCAGGTGGAGAAGAAATACGGCCAAGAAGCTGCAAACAAGAAAGCGTTTCCACAAGATGAGCTTCACTGGTTTTTGTTGCATCTCTGCTCCCTTTCCCTACCACTGCAGGGTGGGCAGAAGGCTTGTTATCCAGAGGCCAGTGGGCTGGGGGGCCTGTGGGGCCTGGGTTAGACAGCTGCAGAGGAGTGGGGGTTGTTCTACCCCTGGGAGCATCCCTTTTCCTTTCAGCCCTTGTGCACCACAGATTCCCTCAGCTGGCATCCTTAAGTGGGCTCCGGGGTGCCCTCAGCCAACCGGCACGATCCCCTCGGGACGTTCTGGGACACAGCCCCCGGGCCCTCCAGCTGTGGGGGTGCCTACCGCCTGGCTGAGCCAGGAGAGCTGCTCTCAGGTAGAGACCCTGGCTCCCCATCCCCTGGGCCTTGCTCGAGACATGGAAGGTTGCTCCATGCAGAGCCGTGCTCCATGGGAAGCCAACACCCCATGGTAACTCAGTAGACCAGCGGTTCTCAACCTGTGGGTCTCGACCCCTTTGGGGGTTGAACAACACTTTCACAGGGGTCGCCTAAGACCATTGGAAAACACAGATACGATTCATAACAGTTGCAAAATGACAGTTATGAAGTAGCAACAAAAATAATTTTATGGTTGGGGGTCACCACAACATGAGGAGCTGTATTAAAGGGTCGCGGCATTAGAAAGGTTGAGAACCACTGCAGTAGACTGACTTGCCGAGCCAGGTGATGTGTCGTGTGCTGCCCATGATTGTCTGCAAACTCCTTTGCATTTCCTGAGCCCAGAAGGTTCAGATCCAGGACATATTTCCATTTCTCCACTCTGGTTCCTAACCGAGGAACAGGTGTTCGGGGTGAGGGGGTGAGGAGGGGACCCCTGTGAGGGCTGCTGTGCCTGTCCCGGTGTAGACGGTGTCCCTTGGTTTGCAGAACAACCTCACGTTCACGGGTGCCATCAATGGAGACGTCTACGTGTGGAAGGACCACTTCCTCATCCGGCTGGTGGCCAAGGCTCACACGGGGCCTGTCTTCACCATGTACACGACCCTTCGGGACGGCCTCATTGTGACCGGCGGCAAAGAGCGCCCGTAAGCCAGAGCTCATCTGGGAACCGTGTTTAGTTGAGTTTTGTTTGGGGAAGAGACAGACAGAAGCATCTACAACTTGGAGAAAAATGCAGATTTTTCGTTCTCCTATCTTTTCTGCATCTGGGAGATCAGTCTGCCGTCTCTCCAAGGGTCACAGCCTCTGGAAGGGCTATCGAACGGCGGTTTAACAACCTAACAACCCGAGTGGTGTTCTGCCACAGATCTGCGTGGCTTTGCTGTTCATACAGTGTCACTCTCGGTAGCTCTGAGGGAGAAGAGACGCAGGAGAAGTGAGAACAGGGAGAGAGAGGTTCCCGAGGGACAGGAAAGTTGTGAAAATGAAGCAGAAAAACAGGAGACAAACACTCTATGTTTGACTTCATGACAAGTTTGATTTCCTAGATTACAATTCTCTTTCCTTCCAAGATCACGGCATTGGAAGGCATTTTAGGAAATCTGCACGTTCAAGAGGTTGTGCTGGCCCATCACCAGGGCCTCAGGCAGGGCCACCCTGGAGGGTCTGTCCTCCTGGGCTCTGGTGACTGTGACCGTAAAGAGGTGCCAGGGAGAGAGGGCCGTGAGGGTCTCGGGAGGTCTGAGGGCAAGGCCTGACATGCTGAGTTCCTCCTGTCTTTTTAGGACCAAAGAAGGAGGCGCTGTGAAACTGTGGGACCAGGAGATGAGGCGCTGCCGAGCCTTCCAGCTGGAGACGGGGCAGCCGGTAGAGTGTGTGCGCTCCGTGTGCCGCGGCAAAGTGAGCCGGCTGGTCTCCCCTGCGGCCGGGAGAGGGGAGGGGTCCAATGAGAGTTAGCTCAGCCCCTTCCTATCCAACAGTCGAAACGAGAAGCAGCCTGCATTTATTTGGGATTAAAAAAACTGCAATTTGGGGAGCACACACTTAGGCAGAACCAAATAGGGTCCAGATTGCAGGGTGAAAGCAAGGGGTTTTTACAAGAAAAGACAAAGGAATACGAGAAGAAGAAAGAACTCCTGTTGGTGCTAACAAGCTGAGCTACTCTTCGCTGTACATGAGCATTTACTGGTTTTGTCTTCGGACAGAAAGTCCGTATCTCCGTCTTTGTGCTGAGAATGGCCCCTTTCCTGCTGGCCTCACAAACCATTGTTCGTAAAAACAGTATTGGGTTAATCCAGCCCCGAGGTCTGGCCCAGTTGACCACCATTCTGCTGGCTCTATTGACCACTCCAGGTAGTTCATATGGGTGGGATGGTACAGGATTTGTCCTTCTTCTAATAGTGTTCTGATTACAATAGGGGAAAATTCTCGTGGGGACCAAAGACGGAGAAATCATTGAAGTTGGTGAAAAAAATGCTGCTTCCAACATCCTGATTGACGGACACATGGAGGGGGAGATCTGGGGCCTGGCCACACACCCGTCCAAGGACATCTTCATTTCTGCCAGCAACGATGGCACAGCCCGCATCTGGGACCTGGCTGACAAGGTGAAGGGCCGCTCAGGACAGTGAGGAGAGGGCGGGCCAGGGGCTGGGTGGGGGATGGGCTGTGAGATCAGGGATTACGTTAGCCTAATAAAAAGTCCCACTCACACACACCCAGTCTATCTTTTAGCTGTATATCTGCCTACAAATATTGATTTGTAGTAGGAATAATCTAAGCGAGAATGATTATTTTCTTGTCATGAAAGGACCCACAAAACCTAAAATAAATAAAAAATGAGGGAGACGATAAATCATCTTCTCTGGACAAGAAGATTAAAAATGATATAAAATGTCAAATGTTCCCAAGTGGAACATTTCAATCAAAATCCCCACAAAGCTTCACTTAGAGTTGGGGGAAAAAAATTTAAAATATAAAATATTTTTTAAAATATTCATCTGGAGTAAAAATCCCAAATAGCAAAGAATAGTCTAAGGTAGGAGAGGGGGGAGGTTATGATCCCGAGCCTTGTCTAATATGAAAACAATTACTTAAGTCTCTAATAATTAAAATACTTGGTTTCATTACAAAGTGGCTAGTAATGAAATGGGTTTGAGTCCTGTCTTCCGTGCACAGACCAGAGAACAAACATGCAGGGGCCTTCGCGTGGCCGTTACCTCATCAGCTCACAGTGATTACGCTGCTGATGGTAATAGCATGTATCATTTGCTGACTACCTACTCCATACCAGGTGCTTCACATACCCTGCTGTTAACGCTTACGGTAACTTGCAAGACCACTATTAATGTCACTTGTTTTTCAAAAGGGAAACTGGAGAAGTCCCTAACCTGAACACACCCAGCTAGTGAGAGCCACAATTCAGGCTCTGAACTAACAGGTGCTATGTTGCACTCACCTGAACAATAGTAGCCAGCCATCTGCAGCTGGAGGGTCTGCGGCCTGTTTCTACAAATTAAGTCCCGCTTTCGTTAATGTGGCGCCTGGGGCTGCCTTTGTGCTTCAACAGCAGCGTTGAATGGGTACGAGAGACCATGTGGACCCCAAAGCCTAATGTACTTACTTCCAAACCACTTACAGCAAAAGCTTGCCAGCCTCCCTGCCCTAAAGCAGGTCGTCTCTCGAGGTGTTCTAATCAAAACGTACTGCCCACCTAGCGACTTGGGGACGGAAGCTAGAAGCAAGCACTTTGGAGGCCTGCGTGGGAGCAGAGGCGGCGTGGCTGGGCCGGCCTGGGGGGTAGGATGTGCCCTGGGAGTAGCCAAGACAGCCAGGGGCTCAGGTGCTATTGCTCTGCACCAATGCAGAAGCTGCTGAACAAGGTGAGCCTGGGCCACGCAGCCAGGTGTGCAGCCTACAGCCCTGACGGGGAGATGGTAGCCATCGGCATGAAGAATGGAGAGTTTGTCATCTTGCTGGTGAACAGCCTGAAAGTTTGGGGGAAAAAACGAGACCGGAAATCTGCTATCCAAGATATCAGGTACATAGCAGGTGGTCTGGGCAGGGAGGAGAAGGCAGGCATTCTCCTTGCCAGGGGCTCCCCTTCCAGAAGGCCACGGCCGGGATGAAGCACTCAGTTGGAAGAAGGTCCCTCTCCACGAGCCCCCTGTGGAAGGACACCCTCTCACCCATGAGTCCTCAGACATGTCTTTACTAAGTTCCACAAGAGTGCTGAAAACCCCCTGCAAAATGCCATTCTAAGAAAGGCTGCATGCATGCATGCATTCCCCGCCTCCTGGGATGTGATGCAGAGAAATGGTTGCATTCTGTAGAACGGGGGAGGAGCTAAGCTCCTATGAGTTACGAAGTGAGAGCTCCCAGCCACTGAGTCGGGGAAGGCCGGTCCCAGAGCAGACCTCCCGCCCGACTGGCCCCTCGGTGACCGTGCTCTGGGATCGCTTTCTCTAGGATCAGCCCAGACAGCAGATTCCTGGCCGTTGGTTCTTCTGAACACACCGTGGACTTCTATGACCTCATGCAGGGCACCAGCCTGAATCGCATCGGCTACTGCAAGGACATCCCGAGCTTTGTCATCCAGATGGATTTTTCTGCGGACGGCAAATACATTCAGGTTTGCTTCCGCTTTACTGCTACCTGGGCAACCGATAGTAACAGTAATAACAGCAGTGGCTTACACTTATCAAGTGCTTCCTGTGTTCCGGCCAATGGGCTGATTTATTCTTTATAGGAGCTGTGTTAGGTCCCGTTACTTCTCCCCTATTTTATGAATCAGTGATTCTCAATCTTTCTAATGCCACGACCCTTTAATACAGTTCCTCATGTTGTGGTGACCCCCAACCATAAAATTATTTTCATTGCTACTTCATAACTGTAATTTTACTACTGTTATGAATTGTAATGTAAGTATCTGTGTTCCGATGGTCTTAGGCAACCCTGCTAGCAGTTCTCAACCTGTGGGTCTCAACTCATTTCCCAATCTGCTGGGAATATTAGTCACGACTCACAGGTTGAGAACCGCTAGCAGGCTCCTAACAATAGCAAAATTACAGTTATGAAGTAGCAATGAAAATAATTTTATGGTTGGGGATCACCACAACATGAGGAACTGCACTAAAGGGTTGCGGCATTAGAAAGGTTGAGAACCACTGCTGTAAGTGAAGAAACAGAGGCATAGAGAAATTAAGCAGGTTGAAGAAATAGAATTTAAAGGAGTACAGTTTTTGTTCAGTAAGAAAAGCAGGAAACACAAGCCCTAATCATCTGTGGTCTTCCTCTCAGCGTCTCGCCTTCAAAGCTTCCTAGTTCTAGTTCTCAGGGACCACACCTAAGCCTGTGTCACTTCTTATATTTATTCATTTTAATTCCAAACCCTACTGGGTTCATGTGGCCCCTCCACATTGGGACCTGGCCTCCAGATGGTGGGCCGTGAGTGAGCACTCGTCACAGGGTCCTGAGGGAACTGACCAGTGGGACGGGGGAGAGAGAGTGGTCCTGCCCTTAAAACTTTCTGTGACAGAACCATTTTCCCAGCACTCTGAACAAATGCTGTGCATCTGAGAGCTGACCTCGAGTTGGATATTCATTGTGACAGGAGAGAGGACACGCTCATCATCAAATAGCTAGTAAGCCAGGCACTGTGGTCTGCTTTCGATGGACAACATGGCCCTGGTCCCTGCTGTCCCGGAGCTTGCCTTTCATGGAGAGGACAAGCATTAACCAGATCATCACCGAATGTAACCCCACACTGTGCCGGGGACTGGATTTAGATCCACTTCCTTTCTGCGAAAGTGGTATTTAAGCCGAGATCCAGAGGCGGTGGTGGAGTCTGCCAGACAAGAGGACTGGGACCACTGTTCCATCTGCGGGAAGGCCCCTCGAGGAGGAGGATCTCAGCTCACTGGGAATGGCAGGAAAATCGAGGGAGGCCGGGCTGGAAGCACCCACAGTGGGAGAGGGGCCCGGGCTGCAGGCTTTCTGGAAATTGACCCGTTTCCCCTGGAAGGCCCCCGGAGAATCAGGGGCGGGTCCTAGGTGCTTCAGCTGCTGTCCATGAGAACACTGGTCTTACTTCCCGGCCAAAGGACCTCGGTTCTGTGAAAATGGGTTTTCCCAAACTTGAGTGTCAGAGGGACCTGGAGGCTTTGTTGAAAACAGACCCAGCCCACGCCCAGTGTTTGATTTGGCAGGATTGGGGTGGGGCCCAAGCCTGAGCATTTCTAACAAGTTCCCAGGTGATCCTGCTGCTGCCGGTCAGGAACCACCACCGCAGGTCTTTGGAAAATAGTGGAGAAATGGATGGAAAAATGCCCTCCTCCTGTGACCCCTGCCGTGGGCTGACCACACCTGAACTTGGGTTTCGTGACTAGTCCTGGGCTTGCAGAGGCAGGGCCATTGTTCCCGGAAGCAGCACACCAACCAAAGGGGGAGGAGTCCTTTGGGCTCGAAAAGAAGTTGATGGAGACGGTTCCCTCCCACATTGCAGGTGTCCACAGGAGCCTACAAGCGCCAGGTGCATGAGGTCCCCCTGGGGAAGCAGGTAACGGAAGCCATGGTCATCGAGAAGATCACCTGGGCCTCCTGGACAAGGTGACTGGAGGGAAAGGTCACAAGGGAGTCTCTCGCCCCAGGCTCAGCCTCCGAGTGTGTGTGTGCGCGGCTGGGATCTGAAGACGCTCAGAGCTACCCTTTCTTTGGGGAGTGGGGGCAGGAAGCTCTTGGTACCCATTTGGGCCACTGGGTTTGATCTGACCTGGGCCTTGAAATGCAAAGTCCCTCTCTTTGTGTAATCCCTCTTACAAATCCCCAGTCCCATCCAGCAAGAAAAGGGAAACCATCTCTCTCTCTCTCTTTAAAATCCTCCCAGGACATGCTTTTATTGGTTTTAGGGAGGGAAAGAGGAAGGGAGAGAAAGAGAGAGAAAAACATCAGCGTGAGAGTGAAACTTCCATTTGCCTCTGGCACATGCCCTGAGAAACGCACACCCTTTCAGAGTACGCTCCAACCAACGGGGCCACACGGGCCGGGGGTCCATTTCCCAGCTCCTGACTAAGCCCTTAATCACCAAGAGGAAAGGGGAAGCTGGACCTGCCCGTTAGCTTGATAAGAAGCGAGGCCTTGCCAATTTCAGGAAAAGGAGCCACCATCCTGTGAGCTTGAAGGAATCCCCTTCTCACACACACACACACACACACACACACACACACACACACACACTTAGGACTCTAGAGGAGAGGGAGAGAAAGAGGAGGTAACTCTTCTTTTTGGGGTGAAAGGGACCCGGGCAGAACAGGACAAGCTGGGGTGAAGATGCCAGAGGAGCCACATGGACCCCCCCTGAATTCTGTAAACCACCCCTCCGCCCCTTGTCCCTAAGGATGTCTGAGTGCACCAAGCCTTCTCCCCAACCTCCTCCTAACTTCTCTCCTGTTTTGAACAGCATTCTGGGAGACGAAGTCATTGGCATCTGGCCGCGGAACGCAGACAAGGCTGACGTTAACTGCGCGTGTGTGACCCATGCTGGCCTGAACATTGTCACCGGAGATGACTTTGGGCTGGTGAAGCTCTTTGATTTCCCATGCACAGAGAAATTTGTGAGTCTGCCTTAGAGTAACCTGTCCGCACTGCCTCCATGTGCTGTGCACCGTGCCAGAGACGGGCGATAGTGGCCACATCTACATGGCCATCTGGAATCTAGAACAAGAGGCATCTTGTTCCAGGCCTGCAGAAGTTGGGGAACCCCTGACCTTCTCATCTCCATCTGGAGGGAGAGTTCTGGACGCTCGGAGGAGATGGGGGGTGGGTGGGTGGTGGTGGTGGTGGTGGTGGTGGGCAAAACGGCTGTGAGGCAAGAACGAGACAGGAAAGCCTGGGAGAGGCTGGTTAACAGATGTCCCACCAAACGGGAGTCTCCTGAATGAAGGAAGGTCCTGGAAAGGGGGGGCTCAAGTCCATCAAAGGAAGTGGCTGTGGTTTCTGGGAGGAGGAGGGTTGCTCAGTGTCTCTGCTCACTTTTGCTCACAGGCCAAACATAAGCGTTACTTTGGTCACTCGGCTCACGTGACCAACATCCGCTTCTCCCACGACGACAAGTACGTGGTCAGCGCTGGAGGAGACGACTGCAGGTAGGTCCCCACTGACTCATCTGGCTGACAGCCCAGCCTGGCCTCCACTCTCACCCTGCTGCCCCTCAGGCTTCCTGGGGATTAGCAGCAGAACCTCCACCGGCTGTTGGGGCCTTGAGCCGGGGCTGCTTTTGACCTTCACAGCTGCTTTGTGTGAAATGGGCACACTGTTCCGAAGTGTGACGGAAGCACCCCTCCCAGCCTGCTCTAGAGGTGGCACCAGCCTCTTCTGCATCTGGGCCAGCATCTCCTGTCCCTCCACCAAGGCCAGCGTGTGTCTGGCGTGGGGAGGACTAGGGCGAGCTCATCTTAAGTCGCTCCCCTTCTCAGTGTTGGGCAAAACTCTTTAGGGGGTGAACGGTAGGGGATGAAGAAGAAATGCATGCATTCCAGATACTTTTTAAAGTGGTCTGAGTGAGGTTGTGGATGAGGCACCATAAAAAAACGGCCCCACAGGAAGCTTTCTGAGGACCTGCCAGGGAGTACCCCACCTCCCGTCTGCTGTGCCAACTGCTGCCAGCACTTAGAGCCCTTGAGAGGGTACTGACAGCAGCTCCGGTGGTGGTGGTGGTGGTGGGCAAAACGGCTGTGAGGCAAGAATGAGAAAGGAAAGCCCTGGAGAGGCTGGCTAACAGATGTCCCACCAAACGAGAGTCTCCTGAGTGAAGGAAGATTCTGGAAAGGGGAGGACTCAAGTCCGTCAAAGGAAGTACCCATTGCTGGCTCGTTGACTTCGTGCTACCCATTCAAAGTAGCACGAAGTCAACGAGCCAGCAAAGGGAGACAGAAGAGAAGTGGCCACCCAGTGCAGGAGATGCCAGTGGCTTTCGGTAGCTAGGAAAGGCCCCGAGGCCTTTGTGGCCGGGGGAGCATGCTGTGATCCCTGGCTCCGGCTCCGTGCTCAACACCAGAAGGGCTCTCCTGCTCAAGTGGAGTTGATAAGGCCTTTTCAACAGTAACAAGAGAGCGTGAAGTCCAATTGCCCAAAGTCCTCACGTTCAGCACGCTGTGGCTGCTGAGCGAGCCAGAAAAAACACACACAACAAAACACCACCTTTAATAATAATTTAAAAAAGTGATCTTTAATTGGTGGCAAGATCCCAGGTGCACGGTTTTTGTTCCTGAAACTGACGACATGCTCTGCATCCCCTGCGCGGGATTCGGGAGCCCCTGCGAGGTGGTTTTTGTCCCTGGATAAAGTCTGATGTCCACCAGGCACAGCTGGCTGTTTGCTCTGCTTTTTCAGTATATTTGTGTGGCGATGTCTGTAAAGGCCGGAAACCGCTCCCTTTCTTGCTGCTGCTGCTGCTCCCACCCAGCACCTGCAGAGGCAGCGAGGAGGTGCCTCCTGCCCACCAGCGGCCGGGCGACGCCTCCAACCAACGCTGCCGCCACCGCCGGCACTCGGGGGTCCCCAAAACCGAGATGCCAAGAAGGAAGGTCAGTTCTAACATGTTAAGACTGCTTGCCTCTGTTCCTGAGACTAAAAACTCTATGTACTAACAATACTGACAAAACATCCTGTCTGACAGTGTAGCCCACTGACAAAATTGGAAGCCTCAGTTACCCTAACCAATATGTAGCTTTTAATTTGCATCAGAACTTTTGCAAAAGATGTTTTGCTATTATGTTTCTATATTCTTTAAATATTGTTCATTTTTTTTTTTTTACAAATAAGTTCAATAAGACAGCTCAAGGTAGATGGACCGAAGTCCTAGCACTATCGATAGCCTCTGTTCTCCACATTTAGCTTTCAAAACCAAATGAGCCATGTATAAACGAGTTGAGAAACTTAATTTTTTAACGTTTCATTTGCAGTTTTCTATCCATTAAGTGCCTTTGAAAGTTTCCAGTTGCGTGGGCTGCTATCTCACCTCCCACAAATGATCTCCTTTCTACATCAGGTGCTAACACTTCCAAACCGAGCAGGGCTACTTGGGAGTTTCCTGGTCTGTCACCCATGTCACGTGTTTATGTCCAGGCTTCTCAAAGGAAGGGCATCAGTTCCCTGCTTGGGGAATAGTGGCTATGGGAAGGTGAGCAACAAAGAAAGAGATTCAGGCGGGAGGGAGTAGGATGAGTGTTCATTATGTTTAGTGCCAAATCCACAAAATCCAAAATGCTCGCAGAAGCAAAAAAAAAAAAAAAAAAAAAAAAAGCTCAACCGGTTCCAGGAGGAGGATGAGCTGATTTATCTTGTTAAATGTAAAATGGGAACAAATGAGGTGACTTGAGGCTAACTGGACACCATTGATTTGCTTCTGAATTTATATATATATATATATGTATATATGTATACATATATATGTATGTATATATAACATATATATATGCAGAACAAATTCCTAAACCCAAACAATATTTGATAAATCAAGACTATAAAACAAAATAATCTAGCTTAGCATTCCTCAGAGTGGGTTGGCTAACGGAATGTGACTTGGACAATCTTACCCAGAAGACAGCTCCAAACCACCTCAATCATACTTGACGTTCAGCCAAACACTGACAGGAGGGACTGATGGCACACACTGGTGACTGAGCACATATATACCAGTGAGCCCTTGTGGTCAGTGAACTAAATTTTGGATCTTAAGTTACTGGCTAGTTGCAGTTGTCAGTCTAGAAGAAAGGTGAAATGAAGCAGTTTAAATTAACTAGATTAACATTCACCACAGAAGTGCTTCAGCATTCTAAATGGATTAGGTCATTCATAAAGCTATTTTTATATGCCAATTTATTAATGCCTTACATTAATCCACTGATAGGTTGATGGGCCCAGTTAGAGTCCCTCTGCAGTCCTAATTGTTTTCTGTAACCATGTGACTGGTGATGCTGAGTGATAACCATGTCTGCCTATATTGTACCACTGACCTTTCATATGATTGAATCTTGCATAGAAATATTGGTATGTACAACTATATTTACAGAGCAATAGTGTCTGTGTATCAAGAAAACTTCTAGTAAACATTTATATGGTATGATTTTATGTATGTTCATAAATCCTGCACTGTATTCTATGTTAAAATAATTGGTGCATGAATTTTATTTTCCGTTATCAAAGTATAAAAAGAATTCAGACATTTTGGTGTGTGTCTGATTTGATTAAGTAAACACAGCTGCACATAAGCTGAAACCCTCACTGGCTGAAGCAAAGTCTACTCCCCCTTGATGTGTACTTTTCATCTGCTTACAGTTTCATGAAACCAAAATACCAAACATATTTTAAGTCTATAAGCTTTATTGATACTTCGCTTTTACAGTTCACAAGGCATTCCACGATTTAGTTCAGTACAGCTTAAACCACAACTGTATAAATCTTCATTTTATAATTTCTTGCATAACAATGTTTGATATTTGCAAACAACATTTTTGGAAGCATTAGATTCAGTCCATAGATTCAGAGTGTATGACAAAATTAACTACGGTAAGTCTGTGCGATGAAGTTTATATGGTGAGTTCTATGTTCATGGCATCCTTTCATGTTGAAAACAGATGGTAGTGCGCCTAGAAATATATTTTTTTCTGCTTATGTATTTGAAACTACACATGTATAACCAATGACTCTGAAATATCAAGCACTGTGGGGAAGCTGGAAGGTAAAGGTCTAAGCTTTGTGAAACACTATATATAGATATATATATAATCTATATTTACTTATATTGGCAATTAATATAACAGTAAAATTCACAATACACCTAGAACATACCAGAAAGGCAAGCTTTTCCACTCCTGCTTTAGTGGTATGATCTCGTCTAAACATTTCGTTTCAGAAAATCTGCATCAATCTACACAGACCATACACACACAGTGCACAAACTGTGAAAAGGGTTTTTTTTTTTTTTCAGCTTCATGTTCTCTGCAATCCCCCAAATACAGCAAGACTACCTGCAACAAAGTGTAATATACAGCTTTCTCAGATCTTTTTAATTCACCAGTGCCTCGGATAGGAAAAACAAGTATGATCACGGTTTAAATCCATACATAGCAGCTTACAATACTTAAGATGATGAACACGTGGCAGTCAAGAAGGTGATTTTTCCTCAGACACTGCATTGCTAAAAATAAAGATCTGTGACACTGCAATGTCAAGGCGCCATTCTTCCCTGACCCTCCCCCATGTAATCAAATGTATATCCCCTTTAAAGATAAACTCCTACTGTGAATCACTTCAGACTTTTTCATTCAGCTTTGCGTTTCAATCCAGGGATTTTTGCTTGGATTCTACAAATGAAAAGGGGGAGGAAGGTCAATGTAAAAATTTTAAATATTTTGTTTTCTGCTTTTTAAAATGCTATCCTTCAAGAATGACTTGTTATAGTGGCTTAGCTTAAACAAGAAATGAAATCCTAAGGCTGTCAAGCTATGATTTTTACTACCATGGCTATGAATTACTTGTTTTTTTTTTTTTTTTAAAAAAAAGCCTTAAGTACAAATAATAAATGTAGAAATAAATTACCCAACGGTTAGAAAAAAATCTTTTGGCAATTGTGTCACACTGTAGTTCTGATTGATATATGCTACTGCACTGTTCTCAAAGTCCAGTACACCTTATCCTTGGTAAATTAAAAAAAAGTTGCAGATTTTAAATACTTACTTAGCCATAGCATCTTTGACATTCTTATTTGCAAGTGCTAGATAATGATCTATCTGCGCCTGGAGAGAAGGATAAGGGAGATATTAGAACATTACCATTAAAAAAGAATCAGATTAACTATTACTATGACCCAACAAATTAAAGGCATAAGCAACCACCCTATTTCTCACTTGAAGAAGACTTTAGAAACTGGCACTGATACATTTGTAAGTTCCACATAATAAAGTGAGCTCTGTATTCTGAAATCTGCAGTTAAATTACCTGGTGCCGCTCGTAAATAACAGGAACGCTGAAGAGTGAAATCAGAGCTGAAAAGGAAATGCACAACCTTTAAAATAGACTGGTATGATTTAGGGAACAAACCCCGAAAAGCCATCAAACCAGCAACACTCCTCAGCAGGCCAGGCAGTGTTGCTAATGAATGGCTAATCCCCAGGCTCTCCTAGGTGCCTCTGTGGCGAGTGGTGGGGACCACGCCAGAGCAGTGAGTTAACCAAGAGGGTGCGAGAACTAAATCCTGCCACGCCAACTTTATAAAATACAGGCAAGGCCACCCCTGCTCTGTCACTGTGAGCTGAGCAAACTTCAGGAATTAAAGGTAGCATTTCAAAAAACAGGATTGGCAATTTATTTAAAGAGGTCACAACCTCAAACATACCTCCTCTATTTTTCCTACAATATCAGAATATTCTCCATAAAATCTCTAAGCTTTTTATAAACACTCCCCCACTGCCATTTTTCATTTCAATGCTTTTGTAGACTTACCCAAAATCAGTAGTGTCAGACCATTGAACAAGGCTCCAACATAGGTAAATACCCACATCAACACTGCAAACTATAAGAAAATAACGTTAGCCTTATTAAAAACTAAATTAAGCTTCAAATAAAAGCATCCCACCTAAATGCCAAACTAGTAGAGGCATATTCCTTGGAGACTTGGTATGGTAACATGGATGTTTCAGAACCTTAATAGAAACAATAGATTTGATTCATTTCTCTCTGGACTACACTACCAAATAGTTGATTTCATTTTCCTGAAATCAGAAAGCATGCCAAAGCTACACCATAATTCCAGTTCTAATACAGAATCTAGCTTTTCATTGGGAAGACTAAAAAACTACTGTGAAAATTCACTATTAAAACTGATTTTAAGTACTAACAAATTAAGTGTTTGAAGATCTTCATGAGCTGAGTAATTCAGACATTGACAGGCCAGACATCTGAGTAAGTAACAAAGGGGCAGGGAGGACTTATCAAAGAGATTAGGTTCCAGGTACCAAAAATACCACCTCTAGCATTTGATTAAGGATCAGAGGCCCTGTTTGCCCAGTGATGCATGTTTTAGCAGCCATAGCTAACCCAGCTCTCTGTCACATATTCTATGTATGTTATCCTCTAAAAGTGTAAAAAATTCTTAGTCCCAGGCTGTACAAAACAGGCCATGGCCCAGACAGTTTGCTTACCCTTTTTATCTTTCTTCATGCCACAAAATCTAGTGCCTACTATGAGCTGGGTACTGAGCAGTAATGATGGTGCTCAAGCTGTAATAAGCTGCTTTACTACAGGCTAGGACACTTCGGATTCCCCCACCAACTATCACTTCTACCAATAGCAACACTGATTACTCCTGCAGCCGAATTTAATTGTTGAAGAAAACAAACACTTGTCAACTGAAAATCAAAAATTAAATGCTGCCCTGGTCTTAGCAACTCCTATGGAACCACTGGTAACGGTTTGAAGCAAGCCTCCCCCAGCCTCCAGTTTTACAGACTCCTATTGCAGAAGCTAAATATAATTTCTGCACTTGAGCAAGTGTGCTACAGAGGAACAGAGCTATTTTCCTCCATTACCACTTAAAGTCTAAAGGGAAAAGAGTCCACCTGCCACATTTTAGAAGGAATTGCTTTGGCAATAAAGAAACCCTACAGGACAGAATTCAGATAACTATCACACACACACACTAAAAGTAAGTCCGAATTTGGTTGCTGGCAAGGTGTCCCACTCCAAGCCCACAAGGAGAGAAGCCTGAAACTTCACACCGAGGTTACCGAAGGGACTCCAGTGTCACTGCACTTGCCTCTTGGAGGACACTCCCTAAAGCCAGGCTTCTCCAGAGGGAGGCCTCACATGCCTGCAGGGCCAGGCAGGTGACATGAGAGCACGAGGAAGCCTGGGTGAGGACTGAGGCCAACGAATGCATGCGTTCTTCCGCTCCAGGAGGTCCCCGCAGCCCAGCTCCACCGAGGGCTGCCATGCAATTACTGCAGGCCACTGCTACCAGATTTCCCCGTTTTAAGAGGAAAACAGAAATTCACATCTTTAAATGCTATCACAGAATTTTTAAATGTTGCAGCTAAGTTTGAAGAAAATGTGACACTTCAGACGCCTAAAACAAAAATAATGGGGCAAGGGTTTCCAGAGTACACTCTGCCCAAAGAGAAAGGAGTGATGGTAAGAATTAGCATCTAGCAATTACACTACTACTGTAACTGTTATATAACAAAACAGCAACTACCACTGTTTTAACTTTCATTAGGTTGTTAATCTCATCAAAAGTTCAGTGTGATGGTTATCCCCACAGTGGAGACCGAGATGCAAGTGGCCAGACCAGGATCGCAGGGATCTCAGTTTTATCTGACTCCAGAATCTATCTGCTCTGCTCTACCATGAAACCACCTAGAATAACCATTATGCATGGGCATTCATCATGAGTATGCACGCTAGTATAAAGAGGCAGAAAAAGATCAATAAACACAACACACACACACACACACACACACACACACACACACCCCAAAACCTTAGACCTACAAACGTTACGCTATTCCATGGAAAATACTTTGCATCGTTAAAGCCAATGCAAATAAATCATGGAAGTCAAAGTTCAACTCTTTGGGCAGTAATGAAACTGGAGGGAAGAGGGACAAAGTCCAGTGAAGTGCTAACAAATACTTGATGCAAGAGGACAAGGGCCTCGTCTTGTTTGTCGTTTGTCCAGGGGAATGAGGCTTGACTGTGTATCATATACCTCATTAAAAAGCCCTACAGATTTTTATTAGATGACATCTCAATAGGGGTGGAGGGTGCATTTTTAAAGAAGATGAAGGGAGGGTACTTAACAGAATTTCAGAAATGGCAATTCTGACATTTTAAAACTTTTCCTGCATTTTTAAACACTTTGACCTTTTTTTGACATCGGTAGCCTCATTCATTAGTATCACTTGGACTGTCTCTCCATGTCCTACAGCCCATTTCCCTTCTAATTTTTCTGTGAGCCAGAGAAGCCAGAAAGGAAACTGTCAAAATGTGTATGTTAATAGCTTCTTAAGAGCCCGGGGGCTAGATGTTAATGTTCTTTTGGGTCAGCTATTTCTGGAGTTCAGGCCTTTCCCCCCTCACTTTCAGATTTAAGATTGTATTCTGGAACATCATGCATGGTTCGACTGATGTTCAGGCAACTATAGCTAGAAATGTTCTTACAATTTTAGCATCTATTTTCACTGAAAAATCACAGGACTGCTCTACAGAGTCTGGTCTTTACCACCAAAGCCATGTGACAGAAAAGTAAGAACCTTGGCCTAAAACACCTGGTCTTAGTATCTAGTAAATAAAATCATTAGACTTTTTCTTGGGGTTTGATGTTTCAGAAGTCAAAAACCTTCTATTCAAGCTCAAAGCCTTGCTCAAGAAGCCCCAAAGCTGAGCCCAGCAAGGATGGTCATATTCTTTTCTTCTAAGCAGGGACTGAGTTGGTAGAGGGGAGAAACTATAACCAGGGTTTACCACTTAATGCCACAACTTTTTTTTTTTATTCAATATATCTTTATTGATTTCAGAGAGGAAGGGAGAGGGAGAGAGAGAGAAACATCAATGATGAGAGAGAATCATTGATTGGCTGCCTCCTGCATGTCCCCTACTGGGGATCAAGCCCGCAACCCAGGCATGTACCCTTGACTGGAATTGAACCTGGGACCCTTCAATCCACAGGCTGACTGACGCTCTATCCACTGAGCCAAACCAGCTAGGGCAATGCTACAACTTTTAAAAACAGTAATTCTCCAGGCAGTATCCACAGAAAAAATTAAATCACGATTTCATGGGTTGGGAACCCCCCACCTTCCATTCCCAGGTAAAATTTTTAGTTGCCTAGATGTTTCCAATGTGCAGCAAAGAGTGAATGAGGAACACTGTTTTAAAACAAGAACCACTATCAAAGATCCCTAATACAAAAGGTCAATCACAGAAATGGAAGGAAACCTTATCTAGGTGGTTGAAATTTATTCAAGTATCTTATATTAGTTTTCCAGTGCTGGGTGTTATTTAAACAAGGCTGACAAATATTAGGTTAAATAAAGTTATCTAGCCTCTGACTCCTCAGATGCTAATAAACTAACATACGTTAGCCTCTCTAAGAAAAGGATACATAACCTAATTTTACTGAAGAACAATCCTCCTTTAATTCCCCTTTCATTTCTCTTCTTCCCGAATCTTTTATCTTGAACCCAACTGAACAAACCCACTTTACGAAATACAACTTTAAAAAAAGAGATCTGCAGGACACATTTTTCTTTGTCCAAGTCACCCACCAAGAAGGAGACCTAGACCTGGCGCAATGATAACCACTGTCTCACATCACGTCTAA
The DNA here is from genome assembly GCA_011751065.1 of Lasiurus cinereus. Taxonomy (NCBI): domain Eukaryota; kingdom Metazoa; phylum Chordata; class Mammalia; order Chiroptera; family Vespertilionidae; genus Lasiurus; species Lasiurus cinereus. Next base: position 39,765,040 of record JAAGEH010000041.1, on the reverse strand, counting down.
GGAAACCTGAAGTTTGGTCATTTCTTCCATCACATTTGAAAGATAGGTTCCTCCCTCTCACACTGCCCCAAAAAGGTAATAAGCGAGGAGACGGAAAAGTTTCATGTGCTAACAATAGTGGCTCTAAAATTTTCAATTTCTGAGAAAGAAGGTTTCAAATAGAAGTAGTGGTAATTGTGACCCAGAATCTAGAAATGTAGATTATATGAATTTAAAGGGCACCAAACTTTGAAGAAGACAGTGAATTAGAGGAAACTTTTAAAATTTTGTTTAAAAGCTATTATTTTAAACGAGCCACAAAGGCTGATGCAATGACTATTTTCTAAATTTAAAAAAATTACAAATGAAGACTGCCACTGTATTTTCTTGAAATTAGGGTGGTTTCCATTTTCCTAGCTATGAATCATATAAAATCAAAGTAGCTCCAATAAAAAGCAGGTTCCTAAAAATTAAAGAAACTTAATGTTCCACAAATTCATCTGGTAACCGGAGAGATGGGGGCTATTTATTAGTAAACTTTCCACAGATTTAAAATCTGAATATAAGGAAATAAATCAGGGACAATCCATTTTTTTCTTTACATTGAAAAGGAAAAAACAATGAGAATTTTAAAAACCAGGGTTTTTTTGTTTGCTTTAGGGAGAGAGAATACGACTAGTATCACATGCTATGACTAAAAGACTAATAGTAATAAAGCTTAAAAAATCACTTTATTTTTTTAAAAAATGCTATCTATATAAAGTGAGTGAATTGCTCAAGGAATTCTCACTAGAAAGACAATAATGCTAAGTCATTTTATGAAGAGCACTAGATTTTTTTTTAATTAGTTTTTTTTCAATGAGACATTTTGAGCAAGTATCCTGTATTCTCTAGTTGCCTTATTCAGTGGAAGCAAACAGATGGAATTGTACTCCTCACATATAATGACATTAAGAAAAGGTTAATCGCTGCTTGGGTAGGAATGTACTGTGGTGGGACACCCCACGCAGCAGGAACCACAAGGTTGATGAAGAAAGACCCTTCATGTATATTATCAGCGTGTGCTCAGCACCTTTGCACCTGGAGAAAAAGATAGATCAGATCCCCTGCCTTATTCTTTTGCCTCATTAGGTTTTGACACCCGAATATGAAGTTCAATAGTGTGGTGATTACACGCGGGAAAGTGAATTGGGGGAGAAAGAACAGGGTACAAGGGATTTTCACTCATCATTGATAAATGGCGAGGGAAGGACACTTGACTTGGGTGGTGAACACACAATTCAATACAGAGATAGTGAATTATAGAAATGTACACCTGAAACCTATATAATTTTATTAACCAACTACAGGCCCGGTGCACAAAATTTCGTGCACTGGAGGGGTCCCTCAGCCTGGCGGTCATCCCTCTCCCAGTCCGGGACTCCTCCCTCCTTACCACTCACCTGCAGTGGAGGCAGCAGAGGCTCCCCCCACCACCACTGCACTCACCAGCCGTGAGCCTGGCTTCTGGCTGAGCGGCGCTCCTCCTATGGGAGCCCATTGACCACCCTCCTGTGTTAGGGATCTGCCCCCTGGTGGTCAATGCACATCATAGTGACCGGTCATTCCACTGTTTGGTCAATTTTCATATTAGGGTTTTATTATATAGGATGTCACCCCAATAAATTCAGTAATTTTTTTAAGACAAAGTTCATTCGATGTGCTAATAAGTTGAAACAACTATTACTTATTTGGAGGCCTGAAAGAATTGCCTTCTGGGGAAGTCACCAAGCAGCTTTCCTTGAGCTCTGGACTTGCCAAATACTGCTACTCAGAAAAATCATTCATATAAATTTCTTTTACTTTTTATTTTTAAAAGTACTGCTAATTCTTAAGGAGAAAAAGTAGTAAACTATAATTTCAATGGAAATCTTTTTTTCCCCAATATTAAGAAACAAAGAGACAAGCTGGTGTGGCTCAGTGGTTGAGCACCAAACCAAGAACCAAGAGGACACAGTTTGATTCCTGGTCAGGGCACATGCCTGGGTTGTGGGTTCAGATCCCCGTGCGGGGAGAGCAGGAGATAGCAGGAGATAGCAGATCAATGATTCTCTCTCATCATTGGTGTTTCTATCTCTCCCCCACTCCCTTCCTCTCTGAAATCAATAAAAAGAAACTATGAACTTTTTAATTTACAGACTGACATCAAAGCACTACAAATAAGCACCAAATGCAAGCACTCTATACAAAAAAAGTAAGAAAAGGAAAGTAAATTACTACCATTCATCTTATTAGTATCTAACTAGGGCTCTATGTCTTATTATACTGAGAGAGGCATACAGCTGAAAATAAAGCCTATCCATTGGCATATTAAGGCTAGTTTGTTAAAAGCAATTTGGGCATTTAAATTTATTCTGACCAGCCTAGAAATAGTTTCACTGGGCCTAAAGGCCCAATCATCCTAATGCTATGATATCTTTGGCTTGCATGATAAATTGCAAACCAGTGCATTACCCTTGGAAAGAAAAATGATGATAGTTACTATCACAGTGCATTTCTACATAGGCTTAGATTGGGAACAATTCTGTCTGAAGCAGAGGTTGCAGGAAGTAACACAAAACACAATGGTAAGTTCCACATAAAAGCAGTACAAATGTCCTCAAGGCCCCAGTGCTAGGGCTCATGTTACATGACTGTTTAGTGGTCTGAACCTTGGGAAAGTTCACTTGCAAGGTGAGACTCTTAACAGCTGCTATGTAGCAAGATCCCAACTCTAAAGAGAAAACTTTACAATTACCAGCTGAAGATTAGTTGAGGTGATTCAGAATATTAAAGCTCTTGCAAAATAAACATGCCAAGAAAGAATCCAAGATATGAAATAGCTTATGTGTGTATAGGAATCGCACACAAGGTAAGAAATTAAGTGCTAGACTCTAAAAGAAAATTAAAACAGATTAAGCTACATTTGGCATTAAATTTATTATCTGTATCCTTACTGTCAAAATTCCCTTTAAGTCTTGTGATTTCTAAAAATACGAATTTCTAACTTATTTTTCTTGAAAAAGGCAAAATACCTTTCCTTCACCTCAAACAGCTGATTGGATTCGTCATTTTGAGACCCAAGTTTACTGTAACAGGATTTCATTACGTCTTTATCACTTACCTTAATATAGACAAATTAAATGACACTCCTAACTCTTTTGATGTTAAATTCTGGGTATGTCAAAAATGAAAAGCAAGTAAACTTACCTTCAGAGAATCAACTAAGTCATCCACTAAGAAGAGGCGCCTGAGTTCCTTTATTGTGCAGTTCACATGACCAAGAGCAGAATTACTGTATTTCTGAACCAACTCCTCGGATATAGCGACATCAGATTCCAAATACGCCCTGGGAAACAAAGCACACCATAATTGTCACTGGGGTGATTCTCCCTGGATATCTGCATCCAGCAATGACATACCTGTAAAGAGAACATCAATAAAATACATCTCACTATGAAAAGCCTTCTGTTTCCAAATTAAGCACAATGCAGAAATTCACCAAGAGGTATTTCATTGATATCTGGTGTCAGCTGATGGCGAGCATAGAAAAAAGGGTATGTTTTGAAGCCAAACTGATCTAGCTTTGAATCCTAAGGTCTGCCACTTACATGGCAGTATCACTTCAGGAAATTATTTAGTCTTCCCCTTTAAGCCTTGGTTTCCTCATTTATAAAACGGGATTCAAAGAGTAAAGTGTTTAGCACAATCACACACAAAGTAGTACTCAATAAATGGTAGTCATGATCATGGATTTGTTTTTTTCTTCAAGTTGACATTATGTGTTTCATCAAGTTTTCCCAACAAAATCCCATTCATTTCCACATATTGCACTTACTCAGCTTAATCTTCAGGTGAAACTGCCCCATATGTCAACCCCCAGATTGTGAAAGGCTGTCAAAAGTATCGTGGCAATCCCAGTAAAACATAATAGTTACTGTCCTTTTAGATGCCCTAATCTATACTGAAATAGCTGGACTAGTTAACTTTAAGAAGACAACTCTCATGAGGGAGGGACAAGTCAGGTCTACAATGCAAGGAATTGCTTCGTTACTATTTCAAAGAAGCTACTGATCTTGGCAAAGCAGAATCAATCAGAAGTGCCAGGCATTCTTTGAATCTATTGAAAGTAGTCCCTTACTCAGTCACTTCCCCTATCAGTGGACATTAGTTATTTATACTAAAAATAACATTCCTCTTTGATAGCTCCTTTTCTCTGTAATTTTCCTCTGCAATATGCCCCAAATATTTCTCCTCCTTTCTCTATTCACTATACCATCATGCAAGTTTAAGTGCTCATTATTTACAAGCTGGAATATTCTATCAGTCTCCAAACAAGTCCCTAATCTGTCAGCATCCTAATCCATTCCCTTCAGTCAATGGCAGATTAGTTGTGAGTGTCCTAGATGATGCTGTTAAGGCTGTACACAGGTGGGAGCTAGGACACCTGCTATGACCTAGCTATGTAACCTTGCAAAAGGTATTTAACTTTTCTGGGTCATAGTTCCAACTCTGTATAAAATTAGAGAACTACACCTTTCTAAATCTCTTAGGCTCAAAGATTCTGTAATCCTATGGTTCCAACTTTCAACCAAGGCCCTTCTAAATCTTTTCAACCTTATTTCCTACTACTCACTATATTGCAGCCAAAAATGAACCATCCACCAAACGTTTTTTAATCTTAATGCCTTTGTTGATCATAGTTTCCCAATCCACAATGCTCCTGTCACCTGGTGGTATCAGATCCAGTTAGCTGGCCACATCTCAAATCCCACCCATACAGCTTGAAGCTTCTACTCCCTCACCCACAACCCTACTTAGTAACTCTAACACTGCTTCCTTTTGTCTTATTCTTAGAGAATTTGCCATATCCAGCCCTGAACTATGGACATGTGTATACTTGTATATTTTTCCTATTAGAGTATAAACTATTAAGGACCAGGAAAGAATATCTTTACTAGTACAATACAGTGGTCGGCAAACTGTGGCTCGCAAGCCACGGTTTGCCGCTCTGTTGACTAATGAGTTTGCTGACCACTGGTCTAATACACAGTTTGTTATTATTAATGAACAAATATTAAGTTGTAATCAAGTAAAAACTAGTCTTAAGATTCATATCACCCCTTAAATAAGCAATAATTTATTATGCAGCTTTGAGAAATTTAGAAAAGTGGCTGATATAACGTTGGTTGGTATTCTGCTTCTGGTTGTGTTCTGGCTGAAGATAAGATGCCTGGCCTGTAGGCACAAAAGTAGCACTGTCCAGCAATGCCATCCTATCAATATTTGCATGCATTCGATGACATTTACATGGTATTAAGACACTGCCAGCACTGTCACCACTCTGTGACCACAGGCATTACATACAAACTGTCATGTCACCTTCACCAGTGTGACTGGAGAAGTTGGAAAAACCATCCTACAGGCTTAAACTGGCATGCTGGCTGAATTTACTTCATAATGACTATAATCTATAATAATAAAGGGGTAAAATGCTAATTAGACTGGACATCCTTCCTTCCGGACAAAGGCACAGTGGGCGGGGCTGAGGCAGAGGTGGCTGGCGGGGGCCAAGGCCCTTGTACAATTTCGTGCATGGGGCCTCTAGTGACTTACAATGAATGAGTTAGCCTTTGAGCTAAGAGTAAAGAGTTCCGAAGAAAATAAAGAATACAGACAGAAATTACTAGTTTTTCCCCCAAAAGTCTTTAAAATCCAATGATGTATAAAATTTGTACGTAGATAATTTAGAAATTTTGGCTTACAATGTTTTTATATATTCCAATATAACTAATTAAAATCATATTCCTTAATGATTTGTGAAATGATATGGATCTGCCATGCTGAAGCGGCAATTTCAGGTTTCTGCACTCCAACTTTTGCTTGTACATATAAGGCCAGACACAAAAGAGCCATTCAGTAAATGTTGGATTCTTCCCCAAAAACTTATGTAACATCATCACTTCATCAATCTGAAGAGAAAACTGGAGAGAAACAAATCACCAATCTTTACAATAAACCAAATAATTTAGTAGGTCTCTTCCTGTAAACTGAAAACCAGCCTCACACTAACATCAACTGGATAGGTCAGTGGTTGGCAAACTGCGGCTCTTTGGCCTCTTGAGTGTGGTTCTTCCACAAAATACCACGTGCTGGGTGAATCTATTTTGAAGAAGTGGCGTTAGAAGAAGTTTAAGTTAAAAAATTCGGCTCTCAAAATAAATTTCAATCGTTGTACTGTTGATATTTGGCTCTGTTGACTAATGAGTTTGCTGAACACTGTCCTAGGTGGTTATAAGCTCATTCATACTCATTTGTGCCCAAATAGATACTTGTCTTGCCCAAATAGTTTTTAAATGTTTACAACCTATTTGAAAAAAATTGTCCATATACAAAACAATTAGAGGACATTTTAAAGCCATACTCAGTGCAATAGCAGTTAATTCTCAGATCACTTGGAGTCAGGTTAGCTAGGTAGCAAGGTCTTGAAACCAAACACAGAGCCACGGAAAATATGACATATTAGGGCATCTGGGGAGCTAAAAAAGGCAGCATAAAAATGGACACAAAACCCTAGAAGGGATAAATGAGAGACATTTGAATTTGAATTTCATCCTAAAATTAACAGAAAGCTCCTGTCCCTAAAAATGTGATAAAAATGCTATTTGAGAGAAAGTAATCTAAGGGAATCAGAAGCCAGTTTGGTAACAAGAGCAGTCTAGCCAGGGGTAGGCATATTTTTTTCTGTGAAGGGACAGATAGTATTTTAGGCATTAAATTCCATATGGTCTCTGTCACATCTACTTAATTCTGTTATTACAGCGTGAAAGCAGATAAAAGCCTGAATTTCAATAAATTTTACTTAAAAAAGCTGGCTGTAGTTTATGAACACCTGGTCTAGAATGGGAAAATGGAGGTAGAGGCCGCCCACAAAATTTAGCTATTTTGTTTACTATGAAATGGAAACAAAGATAACTTCAAATAATAGTGGTGCTACTGATAGAAAGTGACAAGTTTGTTTAAAAACATGATGAGTTAGTGATTGTCAGGAGCTGGTAAGTAGTGACTGCTAATGGGTATGAAGTGTCTTTTCAGTGTGATGAAAATGTCTGGAATGAGATGGTGATTCTTGTATAATTCTGTAAATACACTTAAAAAAAATCACTGAATTTTATGTGAATTATACCTCAAGTTTTAAAAGGCAGTGGAAAAACATGCTAAGCATGAAGAGAGGCAAAAGATCCAAGGTAAGGTCTGTACCATTTATCAATTAGATACATAATGCTACCGTGTGTTACCTGTAAAAGTAAGGGAAGCAGATGATGGTTGAGAGACAAGGAGATGCTGAAATAAAGGAGCTCTCCAAAGGATAATACCAAGGTACTGGCTTAAGGAATGAGAAGAAGAAACTAGATAGAGAAGGAATGGTAGAAAAAGACACAGGCGCAATGAGAAAACATAACAGAAAAATATAAACATACTATTGCAAAGAAAGGTGTTTCTAACATCAGATAGCATAAAATGTAAGCAATAAAGAAAATGTAACTCTCACCAATCCTAACCATATTAAAAAGATATAGCTTCCATTAAAGTAAAATTAGACAACCAACACCTACCTCTAATAAATATTACTACTAAGTAGTAGAGTTAGGCTAATGATATAGAAACCCAGTTTTTTCTACCACGAGCCTATGAAATGAACTTTAGAAAATCTCAAAAGCAGGTGCTTTTGGTATAGCTTTCAGCAAACATTTGCAATTATCTTTAAGCAGTGAAGAAATGCATGCCTGTAACTCTACAGATAGTAGAATGAAGTCTCAATACAAATTGTTTACAGTGTTGCCAAAGTTTGCCTTGCTTTCCAGACATCTCACCTGAATGGGTGGCCTTCATCTGATTTCTGGATAGCTTGGATCACACCCTTATATATCCTAAAGCTGATAGTCACAGAGAGCAGGGCCAAGGCAATGTAGGCCGTTACGCTCACAATGCTGAATACTGTCAATGAAAGTAGCAGGAATAAGCTGGCACCAAACACCACTCCAGTCTTCTTAATGTCTCTCCAGTACAGGAGGTCAACAACTAAAAATTAAAAGAGAAGAAATAGAAATTAGAACATTTTTTTAACCATTTCCATTTGGCACATTTATATTTGCTCCACCCCTCTTTACTGCTCCCCCCAAAAAAAGGTCTCTAGGGAAAGTCAAAATGAAAATGTTGAAGATTAACTTCATACACTACATTTATTTTAAGTTGTGTATTAGAATAACACCTGCATCTATTTCTATGTACTATAAAATGTTTCTAATGCAAATCTATGTCCTACATGTCTAAATCATTCTGGCTATTAAAGTATATTAAATATTTCAAGCCCAGCATAACAGACTTTAATCCAAAACTATTTTTCTTAAAAATCATCTTGAGGTTTTCATCTTCACTCACTGCATGATATATATTTAAAGAATAGAAGTCTTAGCATACACTCACAAAAATGAGATACTTTAGTAACACAAAAATATATCTATAGAAAAACGACTAATTCAAAAAACGTTGAGAAATTGAGAACTACTAAAAACTACACAGATGAGTTTTACAGCTCTGCTTTTAAGAGCTTGCTCTTTAAGAAACTTAACAAAATTGTAACATAAGCTGGTTATCATTAAAAAAAAAAAAAGTCCTATGAAGCAAAAGAACAAAACCACGTTCAGATTACCTGAAAAGCTACTTCCTTCTAGGAGTAGATATGTATATAATGCCACAAAAATTTAGGTGTCAAAAAAGGAACTAAATATGTTCCACTGTTATATAACGTTTATTAATAGTAAGGAGTCAAAGCCTAATTTAGCAATTTTGCTCTTGGCCTATGGCCACTATAGGGATCAAATACCCATAGGCCTATGGTCTCAAGATGGGGTCATGTACAACCCAGGGAAAACTCTGCAGTGTGCCAAGAGCTCTTGAATTCTCAAGCAAAACACAATTCATCTTTCCCTGAATTGTCAACAGTTGCGGTGGGGGAAGAACATTCTTATGGTAACCTTCAAAAATCACCACTACTGGTGATTAGTTAAAATAAAGGCGACATCATCACTATTGCTTACCATCATTAAAATCTACTCAGTAAAACCTGTCTATGAAATTAAATGACTTTAGACTTGAGAAGTGTGCACAATATATATGAATGTATAAGCAAACTGCCCAATATAAGAGTTTCTGTCCCAACAGTTTCAGTGACTAGATAAGAATTATTTATAATGAGTCAGAAATATACTGCCTGCTAGCTTAATAAATATTTAGACCTATATAATAGTTAAAATTCTTAACAGTTCATAATTCTGGTGCTTTGGTTTTGTATCAAGTCAATTTCCCCAACGTTGCTGATACAGGAATAGTATGTACACACACACACACACACACACACACACACACACGTATATATATATACACATATACTACACATATATATATATATACATACACACACACACACACACATATATATATATATATATATATATATATATATATATATATATACAGTATATGCATTCCAGCATTATTCAGTGATAAAAACCTAAAATAAATATAATTGCATGAAAGTACAGCAAACCCTAACCTACTTCTTCCTTCCCATCTGTCATATGGGTTTCTAGAAATAAGGTCTTTTTAATCAATGAGAGAGCTCTGGTAAACAGATAAGCAAGCCCACACATATTGTGTGAAAACAGCTACATGAGAGTAACCTGAGAGCCTTGTTGACACAAGTCCCAGGGGATGGCCAAGGAGAGCTGCAAAGGTTAAAGCACTGAGAAGGAAAAGAGGGAAGAAGAGCTCAGAGAGAGAAGACAACTGGGCACTGACAGTTCCACATAAGACAAAATTAATATGACCTAGAAAAGAAAGGTCTGAGAGCAATCTATACTATTACAAACTCACAAAGTATATAGAAAGATTTCAATCTTTTTTTTTTTTATTTTGCAAAGGAATTTAAGAGATTATTAGTGACGCTGCAAGGATGAAAAAGAATTCGTTTCTAATTCACTTAATTTTTAGATTCTAGCAAACAGAACTGCAGCCTTAATTGACATGTGCCAATATTTCTAGTCTCACAAATGCCTTAAATTGGTTTTAATGAAAAAAGTTTGTAAGATTAAGTTTATCCAAGATCAATGATTCTCAATGTGGAGAGAAGAACAAGTCTTATTCAAATCCTTTCTGAGAAACATATTCAAATAGTGTTGCTTCTAACAGTCATCAAAATATCTGTATTCATTAGTTAATTTGAATATTTTTTCACTCCTGATACTAAAATTAGGTGGAAGTCATCACAAGAAAACTACAGACCAATATTTCTTATGAATATAGAAACAACCCTCAACAAAATATTAGCATATTGAATCTAGCAAGTCATCAAAAGGATTATATACCAAGGCCAAGTGGTATTTATCCCAAGGATACAAAGTGATCTAACATATGAATGTAATTAATGTAACACACCATATTAATAGAAGTAAGGACAAAAACTGCATGATAATCACAACATACATAGAAAATGCATCTGACAAAATCCAACACCCTTTCATTATAAAAACTACTGTTTAAAGAAATTAAAGAAGACTTAAATGAAAAGACATTCCATGTTTATGTATTAGAAGGCATTACTATTAAGATAGTAAGTAATGCTATTCAAACTGATCTACACTGTAATCTCTATCAAAATCCTAGGCAGCTTTTTAGCAGAAATTGGCAAATCAATTGTAGAAATCACCTAGAAATGCAGGGCATCCAGAATAGAAAAAAAAAATCATGAAAAAGAACAAATTTGGAGAACAATTCCCAATTTTTCAAAACTTCCTACAAATTTATAATAATCAAGACAATGTAACAGTTGCACAAGGATGGAGAGAGATCAGTGGAATAATTTAAGAGTCCAAAATAAACCCTTACATTAATAGTCAACTTGATCAACAAGGTGTCAAGGCAATTCAATGAGGAAAATAATACTTTCTTTCAACAAATGGTGCCGGAAGAATGAAATTGGACCCTTACCTTATACCATATACAAAAAATGGATCAAAGACCTAAAAAGCTTAGACTATAAAACTCTTGGAAGAAAAAAAAAATAGGCACAAATCTTCATTACTTTGGGTGGGAGAGTAAAATTCCACCATGGTGAAAAACAGTTTGCAATTGCTCAAAAAGTTAAAACACAGAGTTACAATATGAGCCAGCAATTCCACTTCTAGGAATTTCTACTCCAAAGATTAAAAAAGAAAACCTTCCAGTATGTCCACACAAAAACTTGTACGTGAAAGTTTATAGCAGCACTATCCATAATAACTGAAAAGAAGAAACACCCAAATATCCATCAACTGATGAATGGATAAACAAAATATGGTGCCCTGGCCGGTGTAACTTAGTTGGCTGGAGCATCATCCCATGTACCGAAAGGTCATGTTTGATTCCCAGTCAGGGTACATCCCCAAGTGTGGGTTCGATACCTAGTGGAGCATGTATTGGAGGCAAGTGATTGATGCTTCTCTCTCACATCAATGTTTTTCTCTTTCTCTGTCTCCCTTCCTCTCTTTGAAATAAAAAAAAAAATCCTTGGGTGAGGAATATACAGTATATATAATATATCCACACAATTCTATCTAATAAAAGAGTAATATGCAAATTGACCATCACTCCAACACAAGATAGCTGCCCCCATGTGGACACAAGATGGCTGCCACAAATGACCAGCAGGGGAGGGAAGTTAGGAGTGACCAGGCCTGCAGGGGAGGGCAGTTAGGGGTGACCAGGCCTGTAAGGGAGGGCAGTTAGGGGCAAACAGGCTGGCAGAGGAGCAGTTAGGCATACATCAGGCTGGCAGAGGAGGGGTGAGGGGTGATCAGAAGCAGGTAGGGGCAATTAGGCAGGTAGGCAGGCAGGCAAGCAGTTGGGAGCCAGCAGTCCTAACTGTGAGAGGGATGTCCCAGATTGGAGAAGGAGCAGGCTGAGCTGAGGGACACACACCCCCATGCACAAATTTCATGCATCGGGCCTCTGGTGAAATATAATTGGGCCAGAAAAAAAAGTGAAGTACTGATACATACTACAAACTGTTTGAAAACATTCTGCTAAGTGAAAGAAGCCAGAAACCAAAGGTCACATAGTTGTATAAGTCTGTTTATATGGCATGTCTAGAGTTGGTTATTCTATAGTCACTGAAAGTAGATTTGTGGTTGCCAGGAACTGGAAGGAGTGGATATAGGGAATGACTGCTAACGGAGGCTGGAGGGATGATGAAAATGTTCTGAAATTAGATAATGGTGATGGTTACATAATTTTGTGGCCATACTAAATATCAATGAATTATATAGTTTAAAAATTAAAAAGTAAACTAAAAAATTTACTTGTTTAACATCTGTTTGTCTACTAGGTTTAAACTCCATAAGAAGGCATGTTGTCTTACCTACCATATCTTGGAGTTGAGTACAAAGCTTGAACCAACTAAACTTTCAATAGAGTACTGATTGATTACAGTGAATGCATGCTTTATGCCAACTTAAGACATGCACTAATTCTAATTAATTTATTTTAAAAAATCCTTCTATGCTTTGGATCTAACATCTGTTTTAAACTATTTTCAGATATCTGCATTTACAAAATAACAAATAGCAATGCTTTCAGATAATTTACAGCAAATTTTATTTTACGGGCTTGTATCTCCTTGTAGATTCTGAAGGACTGATGAATGCCTTTCATCTTTATATTGTTATAATCTGCTTCAATATTTGCTGTCAGAATGGTATGTAAATAGTGGCCAGATTAATCTTAGAAATTAAAACATTTTAATTAAACACTATAATATTTTCTAATTAAAATAATGGACATCTTTAAATAAAGAAACTGTTGGGTCACTAAAATGCTAATTTTGGGATCCTCTGCAATCACTTTACTAGTTCTGTTTGTAAACGAAGAGTTTTATGGCCTCTTTATTAAAAAACCAAAATTAAGATACAGGGCTTGTTAAAGGATAGCATAACCTTTCATGGTTCCTCAGGTCTCTTGTACTGCAGAATAAGCATAATCATGCACAGTAACTTAATGTTACTTTACTTTTATATAAAATGATCATGAAATATCCTTTTAAAGACCTAAGATTAATTTAGCAAAGGTCTTTCCTCTTAACAGCTATGGGCAATACTTATGAATTACTAAAATAATGCTGACGTATTAAATTTTTGTTAGTTAGAAAAAAAGTGATTGTCCACTCATTTTCAAAATGTGAAAAGTATTTATTTTGTGATGTGCCATGCACAGGGCTGTACCATCTTTTACCAACTAAATTTTTAATTTAAAATAATTGAGTACACTGCAATCTTTCCTTCAAAATAAAAACTTTTAGCCCAGTGAAGAGTAAGAAAAGTTGCCTACATCTGGTAATCATAAACTATCATCTGTCATAGCTAAAAATAGTGCTAGTACATGCAGAAGTCATCCAATTACATTTTGCCTCAAATCAAATTCTTACTGAATCTCTTCCTTGAATAGCCTGAAGTCAGGTTTCAACTTTAAAATCTTTTGTCTAGCGGGACAAAAAGTTGAACTAGTTGGTCACAATAATATTGGGAAGGAATGGTTGTAGGAAAATACCTACCTCTTAAACAAAAGCAAATATTAAGTTATCTTAACAGAGTCAGGTGAACAATGAGAAAGGCAGTTAAATAGAAAAATCAATAAAGAAATAATAAAAATTAGAATATTAAAATTTTAGTTGCTATTTTCACAATCATAATCTTAATAATTACATATTAATTAGAAATCATGATCCTCAATCAAATTCTTCTCAACTGCTAAGAAAAGTGACGAAAATTCACAAAGTCAATCACTTAGCACTACATAGTAAGCTTTTACTTCCACATAGTAAGCATTCACTTGGCTAATATACGACAGGTGACAGTCCAGAAAAAGATCTGTGCAGAGTGGGAGCTTAACTCTTTCTTCCATTTCCATCAGCATGCCCCTGATTAGATGGCTGAACTTAGTTTGTAAAATTGGGAAAATGATAACCTCCTAATAAGTTAGTTTAAACTGAAAGGAGATATCATATGTGGAAATAAAGGTAATATTTTAAGAGATAAAGTCAAGCAGGGCAATCAGATATTAAATGCAATACTTAACTAAGCACCCCCCCCCCCCTTTTAAGATGAATTCAGCTTTCTCTGAAAGGACTGCTAACTTGGTTTTAGTTAGCAAGTTTCAGATTGATGGATACCTAGTATTGCTACAAAGAACCTTCATCAAATACTTCTCAAACCAGCATCTCTCCTGGTTTTTTTTTTTCTCTTTCTGTAACTAGAGTTGTTGAAAGATACACAATTTCAGAACCTTGTCTCTTTCATCACTAAATCTTTCCTGCCTTACTTCTGACAACATTATAGTGTATTGGTCAATTTCAACCAACACACATCTAAGGAAAAAATAATTTATGTATAAATTCTATATTGGAGTTTTCTATAATAATTTAGTGATCCCCTATTCTGAGCAAGGAACTCTGCAAGTACTTTGTATACATTACCATTAATCACAACAACTCTATAAAATAGTTATCATTTGCTATACATGAGGCAACTGAGGCTTAGAAGTATTATTAAATACATTGTGCAGTCTTAAAGATTGAAATTCAGCTCTGACCATAAAGGTATCATTTTTTTTTCCGTCATACCATGTTTTGTATTTAAAGTTATATGTCAGTACTCAACTGAGGATCCCAAATAGTATTTCAATCTCAATTGGAGGAGAAGCAATTTACTAACACCATGAGCAGAGTTATATACTAGTACATACATATACCATGAACAGAGTTATATACATATACAATTCCAGTAATATAGATTCAATGATAATAAATCATATTGTTTAAATTGCAAACTGATTCCTAGAAGCTATCTAAATGGTCTCACTTTGAAAATAAAAATTGGAAACTATATCCAGATAAAACACAAATCAACCACAATGCAAAATTGAAAATCTTTCAAATAATGCAGGATTTTATGAGTTTAATATTATGAGTGATATTGGAGAATTACTCCAAAAAAGATCCAATAGGCACTTTAACCAGAACATCTGACCTCAAAAGATTAATAGAAGCCACTAGGAAAGTTAATAAAACGCTTGAACACTTTTTATAAAGGGATATCATATATGGTCTACTGAGAAATTCAACCATGAAGTAAAAGATGACATTTTGCACTACCAAATAATTCTGTGGTAAAAAAAATACACACTAAAAGCCCCAAAACTTGATTTATCCTGACTTCATTCTAAGAACTATTATACAGCTGTGATTACACCATTTCATTAAGAATAACTAAAATTGCCCTACCCAGTTTGGCTCAGTGGATATAGCATCGGCCTGCAGACTGAAAGGGTCCCAGGTTCGATTCTGGTCAAGGGTATATACCTTGGTTGTGGGCACATCCCCAGTAGGAGGTGTGCAGGAGGCAGTTGATGGATGTTTTCTCTCTCATTGATGTTTCTAACTCACTATCCCTCTCCCTCTCTCTCTGTAAAAAATTCAATAAAATATATTTTTAAAAAATAAACTAAAATTTGTTTTCATAGCTGTTGGTTTTATCTACACTAATAAAAGAGTAAGATGCAAATTGACTGTACCTCCATGACACCCACCAGCCAATCAAGAGTGTATATGCAAATAACAAAGATGGAGGTCAGTTTGCATATACAAGCAGCAGCTGGGAGTGAAGCAGGATGCTTGCATCATTGTCTTGGTAATGATGCAGGTGTTCTGCACTGCCCCAGCCACTCCAGGCCTCTGGGTAGCATGGGAATGGGAAAGGTGGTTCCGGTGGAGCAAAGGCGGTGCCAGCAGCCAGGGGAAGGAAGGCCCATTCTTGCACAAATCTTCATGCATCGGGCCTCTAGTTTCAAGATAAAAGTCTTTATCAAATTCTTTATTAGCTATGAAATGAGTTTGCTTCAAGTAGTCTTTTCTTCCCTACATTAAGTGTCTTTACATAGAAAATGTTTCCATAAATATATAAAGATAAAAACTACCTGTGGTTGTTAGTTGATTCTAAGGATAATCAAACTTCTCTGAAGTAGCAAACAGTGAGGTTACCACACATGCCTCATTTTTTAAGTTAATTAAATTTACCAATATACTAAATTACTTCATATAGCTTTCAATACTTCCTTTAGTCCTATTGATTCTATTTCCAGCTTTATTAAGAGAACAACAACAAAAAAATACAACAAAAAATAATTCTAACCTCCCACTTGCAATCTCAAACCGTAATTTTCCCTGCACAGGAAAATTCATATATTTAGCAAATTCCACTTTCTCTAAGGTAAAGCTAAATAAATATGTTCTCTCTAAGCACGTTATTTACACATATTTTGAGCCAATGATTCTCCCTACCTGCAGAGACCTTAACAATCTTCAGTTGTGAAGGATGTCACAGTAAGGACTCTACTTATACAAAATCTATATTTCTAATAAATTTTGATAAGCATGTGGTTATTTATTTTAAATTAATAAAATTTAGCCAAGACTTACACAAATGAATGCCTAAAATTAGAGTACACATTGGTTTAATGTGTAACATACTATGATGTAAATTTTACTTCTTGTTAACATCCAAGCATTATAAGAAATAGGCACCAGACCTTGCTCAAAATCCTATTTTCTACTAATGGAAACTAAATAGAAAACATTGTTTTGTAACTCTAGAAATTTGAAAAGCTTAATATACTGGAAGGGAGAGGGACTCAAAGCAAATTACTAATACAAAAAAAGAATGAACTTCATTAATAGGTAAACTAGTTTGTTATATTAATACTTCTATAACTTTATACAGCTGTTGTACACATTCCAAAATAAATGCTCACTGAGTGAATGGCTAATAGCACAGATAAAGAAACAAGTTAATATCACTGACCAGAATAATCTAAATTATTTTAGATTAAAAATACACAGTAAGTGTATATAACAAAGAACAGCTATAATTCCTCTCATTTTTATGGAAAGTCAGAATTTTAGCAAATCTAGAATATCCTGAGAGTAGGAATTATTAAATTTACCTCATTGTCAAACACTTAACAATAGATGTGCAGGGATATCATTCATATTTGATATTTTTTAATCTTTCAGGTACTCTGGGTTCTTTAAGTAAATGCTACATAGTACAATATAGCGATGATAGGGCATTTAAGGAGAGACGATAGTATTTCAGTGTCTGTCAATACCTTACATAAATGCTGAAGAGGTGATTGGATTAAATGTGAAAGCCATGCAGCAGATTTAAATAGAGATATTTACACATTTTATAATGCCCACATTCACCCCCCCCCATATAGACACACACCAAGTAACATAAATCAGCATTATCCATGATAATGCAGGGAAATAAAATGTGGTCTCAGAATACTGCCCCAAAGATGCAGAGAGAAATACTGGCTAAATTAAATTTAGTAACATCCTTTGGCCGAAATTCTAACAAGAGATGGAATTAACTCAATAAATAAAAAGATGATGTAGGGGATACCTACAGACCAGAATAAGAATTCTATTCACCGCTTAAATATGTTTCCTACATTCAAGCATGTAATCCAATCCCCAAGGACGAAGAGAAATTAGACTCCTGGCCCACAGGGTTCCCACTAGGCTTAACCTTTTGACAACACTAAACAACTAACACCTACCTTCTTTTTGGCTTCTGTTAATAGACTACTGCCTCTTTTATTGCAGAGGAAAGATCTTACAAAAAGAAATATATACCATGTTCAATAAGATGCCACAACTATTAATGAATAAAACATAAAAACATGGGTCATTAGCTTTTATCTTCAGTTGTTCAAGTACAAATATAAATTGTAAAATAAAAACAATGGCCCTGTGCCACAAGCTATGTGTTCCTGAACAATTAATCTCTTTAGTTTTCTTGGGTTCCTTACCTATGAAATGAGAAAGTTGGGGGAAAAAATGATAAAATGACTTGTCTGCAGGTATAATCTAAAACACCTGGATTTATAAAAGTTGCTTAAATTGCTTAACTGTTCCCTTAAGAAAGAGTAAAATAGGGAATCCCTTTCCTTATTTCTCCCACTTAAAAAAAATATTTTTAAAAAAATTTTCCCAGAATGTATGTACAGAGTTCAAGGCCAAGAGTAAACCTGGCTGAACATCAGAGCTCTCAGCCTCTTACTTGATTGAGAAGCTGTGCAGAGTCAAAAAGGAGACTTACTGTTGAAGCCTCTGATCGTGCCTTCAAGGAATTTACTGGCTAGAAAAAGAGCCAAGATATACATATAAATAACTCTAATAAAACCTCCACCCCAGCCTGCTGGCATGACTCAGGAGGTTGAGCACTGAGGGGACCTATGAACCAGGAGGTCACAGTTCGACTCCCGGTCAGGGCACGTGCCCAGGTTGTGGGCTCGGATCCCCAGTGGGGGCGTGCAGGAGGCAGCCGAGCAATGATTCTCTCACATCATTGAGGTTTCTATCTCTCCCTATCCCTTCCTCTCTAAAATAAATCTAAAAATAATTTTAAAAAGCTACAAAATGAAAGCCAAGAGATGGGAGTTCTGAGGAACACCAGGTTATCTCCATCTGAGAGGATCCGTGAACACCTCAGGGAGGACTGGGCTGGTGATAAGTATAACTCGGACAAAATGAAACGGGAAAAAGAGCATTCTACACAGAGACGAAAAAAAACACAAGCACATGCAAAGAACAGGCATGTTTAGGGAACAAGTCCTTCAGTGTGGATGGAGACAAAATAATGGGACATGGGATTATAAAGGCTGGGACCAGACTAAGCATGTCAAACTCTCGGGCCAATGCCTCGTTTATTTGGCATGTGTTAGCTTTTGAGTGTGACGTGCTTGGACTAGAACATGGAATGCCTTATAAAAGTCCAAGATAGAACGTATAAGCTTTAATTGAAAAGTAAAGAAAATCCCCTTAAGTGCTACAATTAGAGGAACACTCTTAGGACACAAACTAGATTATGACACAGGATTTAATGGAAAAACCAGTTGGGAGACCTGGTGAGGGAATAGAATACCCACACCATTGCTCTCACTACTTATCCATATAGGAAAAACCATGTGCAAATTTACTCTTTAAATGCAAATCTGATTCTCATCAAGTAATACACTTAAAAACTGACAAAACAGTTCTCTTGGAAAGAGTTAAAATCATCAGAAATGCATAGTTAGTATTTAATCTTGGCCAAGGTTTCAGGACAGACACTCCCATAGATTGCTCAAAGTAATTTGTACAATCTTGCTGGAGGGTAGTTTTGCAACAAATGCCTAAATATTATAACCCAGCAATTTAGAAATAATCATGGATAAAAACCAAGATTTATATTCATTTTAATGTAGTTCATACTTGCCAAAAACTTCAGGAATAACATGAATATTTAACTGTATGGGATAGAATAGTACAAGCATTAAAACAATGTGGAATATCTTTTAAATGAAAGGAATTTCCCCCATTTAGTGGGGGAAAAAATGATTACAGAACAAAATGTACCATATTACCCTTCCAACTGTGACTGAAACTTCATGTTGCCCTTTGAGCGCTGTAAAAAAATAAATACCAAAACCACTCTGTGTGAAGGGATGAATGCCTGAACAATGGGCTTCGACTAAGTTTAGAATGGAAAGTAGAGGGTTTTTCTCTAATCAATAGGTCTCTCAATTGGTTAACACCAAAGTTCTCTTCGTGTGTGTGTGTGTGTGTGTGTGTGTGTGTGTGTGTGTGTGTGTAGGGGGGCATTTACAGGGGTTAGGAAGGCATCTATACCCATGTAGTTAGTAACCTTAAGCTTTCAAAGAAATGGAAAGTGGCTTATCAAAAGCAAAAATCAGGGAGCCCAATCATCTTTGCAGGGAAGTATGTTCTAGAAATGGTTCAAAGCTACCATATCTTAAGGTTCAGTCAAACTGAATCCTAATTCTAGAAACATTTCTATCCCCACCTTACAGAAACTTCCCTCAAAGGTCATTATCTATAGCATGTTAAATGCCAAATTCAAAAAGTACTACTATTAATAGACAACGGTGCACATATTCCTAAAATTCCAGAATCCGCACCATTTCTCAGTCTTCACATTAAACAGTTTCTCTGTTTTTAACTGCTCATTCCTTCTTAAAAATTCTCCCCCACTTACACTCTTCTGCTTCTTTTACTGCCCTGATTACATCTTTCCTGGTGCTTCAAATCCCCTCTCCACCACCCCCCAATGTTGGTTTTAGGTTTTCCTTCATTAATCTTCAGTTCTTTCTATGTAAACACAGTAGTCCAGTCTTATCCAGGGTCTGGAAATATTAAATGGAAAATCCAAAACATAAGCAATAAGCTTAAAATTGAGCACCATTCACTCCCACCTGCTCAGGACAGGAATCATCCCTTTGTCCAGCATATCCATATTGCATATGCCTCCAGTCCTTTAGTCACTGAGTAGCCGTCCTAGTTATCAGATCAACTGTGGATTCTTAGTTCAAGTAACCCTCATATTACTTAATAATGACCCAAAGGTTGTTGGGCTCCCTGATTTTTGCTTTTGATAAGCCACTTTCCATTTCTTCAAAGTATATAAGAGTAGTGGTGCTGGCAATGCGGATGTGTCAAAGTGCTTCCTTTAAGTGAAAAAGTAAAAAAATTCTCAACTTACTAAGAAAAGTATCATATGCTGAGATTGCTAAGATCAATGGTAAGACCGAATCTTCCGTCTGTAAAATTTTAGAAAAAATAAATTGGGGCTAGTTTTGTTGTCACATCTCAAATGCAAAAGTTATGGTAAGTGCTCCGTTAAGATAGAAAAGGCATCACATTTCTGTGTGGAAGACATGAAGAGCACCCGTGCTCCAATCGACAGCAATGTGTTGTGTCAAGAGAGCACTGAGCATGTACAAGGACTTCAGCAAGAGATCCCCTAAAATAATATGAAGATTGCCAGGCCTTTCACCTGTATATTGTTATAACTGTTTTATGTTACTAGATACTGGTGTTAATCTCATTCTGTGCCTTGTTTATAAATAAAACTTTATCATAGGTATGTATAGGGAAAAACATAGTACTCTATAGGCTTGGTACTATCCTCGGCCTCAGGCATCCATGGGGTTTAGGAATGCATTCCCACAGATAAATGGGAACTGCTATCCTCATTTGTCTCACTTTGTATTCAATTGCCAATTCTTTATCATTAAATCTGTCATTTCTCTGAGCTTTAGAAATATTCTATCATCACTTCATATTTGAAGTTTCTAAAACCAAGGTTGGCATTATCCCCACCTACTTGAGCTCTAAATCTACAAATACTAATGCCCTAGCATTGCCAATGTTTTGCTGTGACTGAAATTTCATGTTGCCCTGTGAGCGCGCCTCCTTCACCCTACTCCCACAAATCTATGTCAAATGTTAAGAATTTCTTCTTCTTCAAATCTGTCACTTCCTTTTCATTTCTATCTCAGGCTAAGCTCAGGCACTATGTGCCTTAAATCTGGGTACATACAGTCATCCTAACTGTTCTGAGTTCTCCAAGTTGTTTCACATAGCATCCCAATCCAGTCTTTCAAACTTACTATATTTTATTACTCTCTACTTTAAAACTTCCAAGGACTCTTTATTCTCTTTATGGTAAAGTCCAAAACCCAATGTCTTCTGCAATCTGGCACACAGCATCTTTATAAACCATAGAGCATCAAAACTGGAAGCCTAGAGATCATAGACCTAACAAAGGGTAAGTGTCTTACTCTGGCCAAAATCAAAACATGCCAGAACAGAAACTTAAAAGCCTAGATTGATGTTTCCTAAATTTGTAATTCATGATTTTAACATGAATTACATCAGAATGAATAATATGAAGATTGCCAGGCCTTTCACCTATAAATTCTGACTTGGTAGGTCTGAGTATGATCACAGGAATCTGCATTTTTAAGGACCATGTGATTCTTATATTTGGAGAAGTTTGAGGAAATCTGACCTAGATCTTGCAAATCTTCTATTTAATCACATTAATCTTATTTTTCAACTACAGTCCTATAAATATTCTGTCTTACCCAGAAAGTGGTTATATCATTCTTCCACACTACCCAAACCCCAAAACTACCCATTCCTTCTTATTTTAAGTTCTTCAAAACCTTCTGACTGTCTTAATCAATGCTTCCCAGGTAACCTCAATAATCAAGTACTATTGTAGATTCCAATTTTTTAAGTATCCTAGGAATAATAGAATATCCAAGATAAAAAATATGTTAAAAATACAAATTATTAGTATTGATCTGAGCCTAAAAGATAAAATGTCCTAAAAAACAGTTAATTGGTGGGAAAAAATTGAACACAAAAAAACCAACTGATTTTAAACACTGAAATCAGAGTACTTACCACTTCTGTTATACCATTATATTCCCATTAGATGACTAGATGTGCTTAAGGACAAGAGAGAAAAAGAATGGGCCTAAATACCTTTTTTAAAATATACCTAGAATCTAGATTAGGTTCTTTCTTCTACTGTTACACACTTTTCATAAAACTCAATCAATGTCAGACTCAGCTTTTCACCGATTTCCATTTAAGTCATAGCCTATAATCTACAACATTAAAATTAACTGCTGATAAAGAAAATACTAAAATATAATTTCACCAATGAATCTGAAATAGTGAAGTTAGTCTTACCAAGGAAAAATGCCACAGACAAGGACTAAAAAATATTAGGCCATTACACTTACATACAAAGTGAGGCTCCCTAGAGACATGTGAGTAAATTTGATTTTATATTTAGTGCCTAAAAATGTATGATACAATATGGACTATACTAGATCTTAATTTTCCCTGTCACAAAATACCCCTAAATTAGTTCAGCAAATAAATAACATGATGTTATTAAATGTTATAAGATTTAAATGATTAATACAGAGCCTTATTAGTTGCAGAGTAGGCCCCGATGTGACTTTTCACCCATTTTTAAATCCTGTATTTATTGCATTATCACTACTATAGTTCCTTAGCAAAAACTAGTGTATCGATTCACATTTCACTTTGTAATGCTAATGGTCAGAATGATGAAAAATTATTTTCCTTATTAAATTCACATGTAAAGAAATCATAAAGGTAAAACTCCAAAGCTGTATTGTTTTCTTATCTTTAAATTATATCTCAATATGAATGCAATCTTTAACTCACCTTTTCTCCACATTTCCTTATTAAACAGGTTTTTAAAAAGGGATTGTGAGAGTTATTATAATTAGCTCCACATACTGCTTTGGGAAACATTATTATTCATCTTGCTAGCAATTCTACTGCAGAAGGATATATTTTTTTAAAATTATAAAACTTTAATGTGGCCAGAAAAAAACTACTTGTGTGGAAAGTCTATTAGGTTTACTTAATAGCTGTAATAATTTTTAGATAATTTATTATAAGTGGTCAGACACACACAATCTACCACTTCCTTTTTGTGAAAATGGTACATTTAATCATCTACATAATACTTTTAAAATATTCATTTCAGTCAACATTTCACCACTTATGGGCTTAAATTCTTACACAATGATCCACTGAGATTTGAAAGGATCTAGGCTTTCAAGGGGGAGGAAAGAGGATCAAGATCAATGATTGGCTATTAAAGGACAAAGGTTAGTGACTTAAATATAGAAGTGCATTACAAATTATTGTGTATACATTTTAATGATTTCAAGATACACAAAAATATAATCTAATTACAAGGAGGCTGGCAACCATTTTAAATGCTCAGTAAGATTCCCAAAGAAGAAAACAGGCTTATTGCAAGCAAACACAATATCTTGCTACCTACAAACCTTCAGATAGGATTTCAACTATACCAATTCGGCTTTAAAAAAAAAATACTTAGTCACAGAAAACACGTCATTATAGAATACAAAAATAGCAATGTAGATCAATCAGACCAAAGTGACCAACAGATGAAATGTGTTGAAACCATACTGCTTAAAATGTGCAAGATTAAACAGAACCTAATCAAAGACAGGACTGCGAAGACTAAATCAAACGCCAGGGAAACAGAACAGCGTGCCTTTTTCTCAGACACAACCAAATGTAAAAAACACATCCGAAATAGCTATTTTAATCCTTTACTCTTATGCCTTTCACAGGTTTCACTTTCAACCCAAAATATATCTACACGGTAAAGCTCATTCATAGCAATATATTACTGAACACATAAAAATTTTTGAATAGATTAAAAAGCAGATATACCCTTGTCCTTCCAATTTTTCTTCTGACCGTCCATCTCGTCACGATCTGCCCTCCAGATTCAATTATCAATTATGCATACCAACAGGAAAGCTGTAATCCCTGAGACATGAAATATCCGTTTCCTCAAGCGAAGCCTGCAGTCTCCTGCTGCACAACTGCAGCAGGGCTGGAGTCACCTGACGCCTTCTGGGTGTGGAGCAGTCTGACGCAGTGCAATCTGTAACTAGGCTACTAATACTCAGGCACTACTGCCTTCTTTCTGTTTATTGTTCTAGTCTTTTGCTTGTTGCTCACACCAAAAGGAGCTACTTTTGCAAGGGGGAGGATGGGCAGCCTACCAAAAGAAAGAAAAGAGGGTGGTTCTTTTGGCATTTAACCAATGAATATATTTGAAGTACACTTAAGGCCATGTACAGTTTTCTGATTTGTTTTAAATTATACTGCTGCTTTTCAGTTTCATCTAAAACTCTAAAATCAGTGGTTACCTGTTAAGAAGAAGAAGAAGAAGAAGAAGAAAATGCAGGCTGATTGCAAAGCTTATTCACAAAAACACATTATTTGTCACATAATTTTAATGGCTCAATAAGATTTCTATTCAGAAGATTAAAAAGCAGATAGACCCGAGTCCTTCAAATATTTCCTCTGACAATCCACCTAGATGCAATTATCAATTTTGCACATCGACAGGAAAGTTGCAATAGCTTTTATCTCACAGGTAATAGCTTATATTTCAAGCCTGGGAAATGCTAAGTCTCTTTTCACTTTCTCCTAAGATTAAGGCTTAAAGCATTCAGCATTTGCACCCTTATGACGTATAAGCAAAGAATCATAAAGTCAAGTTATTTATGTTTATTTAATATATGCTACTCAATAGAAAAAAGTTTTTATTCAATTTCAACAATCTCATCTTTCTAATGCAATGGTATTTTTTTATTCTTCTCCAATTAAGAAAATTCAGATTTACAAATCTATACTTATTCTAAATTTATCACCTGTTCCAACTCAATCTTTCAATAAATATCTATTAGCTTGAGGAGAAATATTTACTTATGTGCTAATTATATCATTTGCCTTGGGAAAATGATATGAGACCAAACTAAAATTTTACTGATAAGTACATAAAAATAAATCTATGTACAGAATTTCTAAAATTTTTGTTCAACTTTATAAGACTGTCATTACTTCCAGTGCAGAATATTAGTCTTTACTTATGTTCTATAACTAACTGTTCAACAAATGCTACCATCTGACTAAGCAGAAGAGGCAATATAGAATGACAAAACCAGCTAAAATATTTAAAAATGTCTGATGAAATATAAGATATGTAGCCTATGTACAAAAATACATACTTCACAGGACTGTGCAGCTACACTAAAATAATTATAATGTTTTCTGGAACGTTCTATAAAACTGTGTAAGCTGCAAAACCCTTCAAAATCCTTAATATCAGAAGAGGCCTGAATATCGATGACTCAATTCTTTCCCTGATCTGCCTAACTGCAAATATAAATAAAGCAAAGCTATTTTTAAAGGGAACCTAGTATTCTCAGCTTAAGAGTGAATATTTAACTTTAAACTATTCACTGGACCCTTGAATAATATGATATTTGAGAACCCTGTCACCAAGTGGTAGCATAACTGAAAATGTCCCAAACTATTCAGTAAGTACATATTATTTCCTAATGAGTCCCATAAATACTTTAGCCTTAGAATAAAGCATTCAAAAATGGTTTATTAAAATACATTTTAATAATTTTAAAGAGGGAGAGGGAGAGATATAGAGAAACATCAATGATGAGAGATAATCAATCATTGATCAGCTGCCTCCTGCACACCCCCATAGGAGATAAAGCCTACAACCCAGGCATGTGCCCTTGACCGGAATCAAACCTGCAACTCATCAGTCTGCAGGCCGACACTCTATCCACTGACCCAAACCGGCTAGGGCACCCAAAGAGTTTTTAAGTCAGAGATTACTTACACAAACAGGAGAGGGGGTGGAGAGATTTCTTAAGATATGGGTATTTACCATTCATATCTTCTGTTATTTAACATGGTTTGACAATTTTAAAAAATAGTCCGAGAGGGCAAGGATGTGTAATAATATCCCTTCATCTAAACATTAAATATAACTTCCTGGCAGATTAAAAAGGCAAACAGGAGCCCTGGAAATGCAACCTTGCATAGTGATATCTAATTCTTCAGTTTATATGGGCTCTGCAATTTATTAAGCTTACAGCAAAAACTAGTTCATATAAATCAACTAACATTCTGCCCATTTCTTTCTTAGAAAAGTTTTAAAACTAGAGTTCTTCTAAGTTTGGTAAATTAAGCAAAAACATGCTTAAATTTGAAATTTTGATGAGATAAAAAAGTGTGTTAAAATATAAAGCTATATGGGCTATGCTTATTGTGAGGATCAAATGAATTAAGTGTTAGGTAAGATGCCTTACGACAGGTGCCTGACAAAAAGTAGGCCCTATTTAAGTGCCAGCCATTTATCATTAGTATTATGCTAACAATAACAGGCAAACTACAAGGGACAAGACCCTTAAAACACATCTAAGAAAGCATATATATTAAGTCATCTAATTCTAGCAATAACCAACCAATATCTTTCAAAGCAGAAGTGCCTATACACACAAATTATTGTTCTTTGCTATGTAGTTCTATTATTTTGCAGCTGAGAAAATTTTATATATGCAGTTTATAGATCCTATTTCACATTAAATCCCAACTTCATAGGCAAATAAAGAACATAAATCTGTGTTTTTTTTAAACAAAACATCACTTATGTTGTTTGCCTTCAAATATTTAACAAATAAAAAATTTTTTAATGATAATTTTTAAATAGAGCAGACACATCCCAAGAGCATTTTGATTACTTGGGACAGGAACCTATTTCCTATTAAAGGGAGGATTCCAAAGGAGAGGGCAACAGAAAAGTGCTTTACTTATAATGCAAGTAAATAAATTCTTCATGTCTAAATTCTAAGTCCTACTGCATATTATTGGGAAGAGCGGGGAGGAGGAAGTCTCCTTTTCCTGAAATCAAAATCAAAATCAGCCTTACACAGAACTTTTTAAATAAACTGTTCAAAGTTCATGTCTGGAAACTTCCAATCCTCAAAGTCCATATCCCAAGTATCTCCCCCAAGCATGACAAAAACCAGTAAGGAAAATGTCCAAGCATGCCCTAAAATTTCCTACGTTCTTTGTTTCTTTTCTTCTCCTATCTCCATTCAAAACTCTCATTTTCTTAGTGCATTTACCACATCAGTAAGCGCATGATTACATCAAGTAAATGTACATGACTATATCAATCCCTACTAAAGAAAAAAAAAAAAACACCTCTTTTCTCTACAACCGGAAAGAGAGAAGAGAGAGAGAGAGAGAGAGAGAGAGAGTATTGGGAAGAGAGAGAGAATCTATATCTAAGACATTAGAAAGTATACTTTGGCATAGGCAGCAATATGTAAGCTATAGATCCAAGATTCTTCCTTTTCCATGTCTTTCCTTCCTTTTCTTCTGAATCCCAGAAAATGTCATGTTTTGTTTTGCTTTTTCTTAACAATGTTGAGATAAAAGGAAATAAAGGGAACAAGGCAGTCATTTGGATTGAAAGTACTACTCTAAACTGGGAATTGCTTGTGTACAATTCTTGATAGTTAAAGTAATTATTTCCACTTCCACTAATAGAAAACAGCATTCACTTTTTAAATAAACAATTATAGTTACACAGTAGTTCTGAACTTACTTCAAAATTTAATTATCCTGAGTTATGAAACTAAACATATGTCTCACTACTGAAAGGTATTAAACAGCACTGTTTAATGTGCTGTAATATAATGCCCTCTATGGACTAAATTATAGCATTTCAACATTAACTACTGAATGGAAACTTAAGATGTGGAGAAATACTTTAGTCTAGAAAATGAAAGACAATACAAGTTAAAATGGCAAAAAGAAATGAGCATTTTTGAGTCTTTAAACAATTTTGCATGAGTTGCTAAAAAATGAATACTAAAAACCATAGAAAGAAACTAAACTATAAAAGTAATTAAACTAAGATATTACTGAATGAGAACTAAAAAAAAAAATGTTGACTTCTTGTATTATAATCTAAAATAAATATAGAGATATTCCAAAAGAGACAAAGCATTTTTAATTTGGAATTTAAAAAGTAATGGTCTTTAGGCTCTGAAACCTTAAAACCTTTAAGTTTTCATTAAAGTACACAGGTTTGGGGGAATCCTGAAGGTCATTTCATAATGTCTGTAATGGCATGATTCAAGTATGTATTTCATTCAACACAATGTGTCAAGATTCAAAATCCTGTTATAAAGTCATTTTTAGTATGAAACAAATACCCACGACTCACTAAATTTCTCTGCCCAACTGAATATATTCCATGTGGTCAATCACAGAGTATTCCATAGACCTCATTTTCTGTCTACAACACTAGGTGGCACCAACACCCACAGTACAGTTGACTGTCCAACCCAGGGCATGAAATCTGGCAGTGTTGATTTTCTGTGTGTCCCTGTGTTCCCTAGGATTGTTTCCTGGTACTAAGAAATTAGATCAGAGCATGATGGGAGCAGGAAAACAACTTTACACCAAAAAGCATGTGGGATAAAATGATCTGACCAGAATTCAAAATCAATTTTGAATAGATCAGAATTAGATCTATGAAATTATTAAGTAAATAAAGTTATAGATTTCCCTATGTGAAAATTTAAAATGTCCAGCAAAATTAAAATTACCTAGAAAACTGAGGGAAAACTGTGACATGACAAGAGTTTGCATCCTTTGTATATAAAGAACTCTCAAAATTAAAGATGAAAATCTAAATTTAAAAATGGGCAAAGGAGCCCTGACCAGTAAGTATGTCTCGGTTGGAGCATCCTCCCGTACACTGAAAGGTGGTAGGTTTGATTCCTGGTCAAGGCACATACCCAGGTTTCAGATTCAAGCCCCAGTTGGGGAACGTACAAGAGGCAACTGATGGATGTCTTCTCTCTCAAATCGATGTTTTTTATTCTCTTTCTCTTCCTCTCTCTTAAATCAATTAAAAAAACAAACAAACAAACAAACAAAAAACACCCCACAGCCTTAATCAGTTTGGCTCAGTGGATAGAACTTCTGCCTTCGGACTAAAGGGTCCCTAGATCGATTCCAGTCAAGGGCAAGTACCTTGATTGCGGGCATATCCCTAGTGGGGAGTGTGCAAGAGGCAGCTGATCGATGTTTCTCTCTCATTAATGTCTCTGGCTCTCTATTCCTCTCCCTTCCTCTCTGTAAAACAAATCAATAAAATATACATTTTTAAAAAACACCCACATATCTTCAGGTGAAGATTTAAAAAAATAGGCAAAGGATATGAACAGGCAATTCACACAAAAATTACAAATAGCCAATAAACATATGGAAACATGTTCACCTTCACATACCACTTTAACTTATCAAACTCATAAAGGTTTTTCGATTTAGTTTTAAGTGGCAAATACAGAATGTCTAGAAGAATACATAAGAAATAAGTCAGACTAGGAAGGAGCACTGTGTTTACTTAAGACAGGAAGATCTACTATCGCTGTACTTTTTAAATTTTGTATATGTGAAGCTGTTATCTATCAAAAAAATATATCAACTGGTGGTAATAGAGAAATGGGTGTTTCTTACTCTGTTAAAAGGGGTAAAAATTAGTTCTGGATCTCATCCTCCCCTCCTGACTCTCTACACGTGCCTTTAATTCAACATTTACTCCAATCCTTTAAAAAGGGGCTGGGCTTCTTCAGCCCCATAATCTCCCTCGCATTGCTAACACTCTTTCTCCTGTCTCAAACTTTCTTTAAAACTGTCAACATTTAGTATCTATTTTCTAAAACCTCATTCATTCCTCAGCCCTATCCCTGCCCACTCACACCACCTGCCACACTGTTAGGCCAACATCTACCCGCCTTTTTGATAAATTCTTAATCCCTAATCTTAAGTGAGTTAATATTTGATAATGCATCAATCCTTCCACCTTTAAATCTTCCTCTTCTCTTGGTTTTCCCTCGTTGATCTGTGGCTTTAATAACTATCCCGGAGCCCATGGCAAATCTATATAATAAAAGGCTAATATGCAAATTGACCAAATGGCAGAACGACAGGTCACTATGATGTGCACTGACCACCAGGGGGCAGATGCTTAATGCAGGTGGTCAGTGCACTCCCACAGGGGGAATGCTGCTCAAGAAGTCTGACTGCCTGCTGCTCCCTACAACAGACGTACCCCAAGGGCTCCCAGACTGTGAGAGAGTGCAGGCTGAGCTGAGGGATGCCCCTCCCCCCAGTGCATGAATTTTGTGCACCGGGCCTCTAGTACACCCATAAAAGCAAAGTCTCTCTCAAGAGCTTCCTATGTATAATATCCATCACTTCTTGGCTATCCCTTAAGTAATAAACTAGTACTAACAATATATTTAAAACTTATTTTCATATCTTCTCTCCTTAAATCCCATTTCATTTTCCAAAGTTCCAGAACTCAGTTTCTCACACTGCCAACCATGTATATGCACATATTGAGTCATCTTTAATGCCTCCTCTTATCCTTCATGTTCATGTCCAACCAAACCCCAAGTCCTACTAATATGTCACCAGGCTCATCCCACTGCCTTAATGTTCATAGTCTCCTTTTTCTTAGATTATAACAACAATCTCTAAACTGGTCTCTATCAGTAGTACAATCCATTTGCAACATATAAGCAGATTCATTAGAATCCACATAATCACTACATATTTTCATAGAAAACACAACTAAAAAACACATTTTCAAATCACTTTACACAAATCAGGTCATGGGAAATGTAGAGACAAAAGAAAAAATGAGAATAAGTGAAATTTTTCAGAAAAATTCATAATAGCATACCTCAATTTATACTTTTCAACAAAATGTCTACTACTCAGTATACATAACTTTACACCTATTACCGAAAAATACTGCAGTATATTGAAGTATTAGGAATATTATGGAAAGATTCTTTCATTCAAAAATTTTAAAAATTAATTTATGGGAAAACAAAGTAAATGCACCTGAAAATGTTTTAATACCTCTTGTTCTTCATGCTATCAGGAAATACTGAAGCAAAAGAAAAGAAATACACACTGAAGCCAATTAATTTTTTTTCCTAGTTCCCTGGCAATATACAAATGACCAATGAATAATTGTGTGGAAAAGTTAAGAACAAGGGTAAGTGATGAGTGCAAGAGGGGTAAGAAAAAGCACTAGAACCTCTAACTGGGACAGCAGAAGAGGATTCTATCAATGTGATGTGATGTACTGGACACTACAAATGTAACATACTACACAGAATGTAGTGAAATGTTCCATGGTAAGTCAAAAGGTGGCAAGAAAGCACAAAACAATGTTTGGATTCATTACCTGAAGTTTTACTCAGCTCTGCTGAAATTATAGCAGATGGTGATCTGTTCTCTTTTTCTGTACCAGCAGGAAGGTTTTTCTCAGCTTCTTTCACAAGAACTTTGGGTTTAACTATATTCCCTATCTCTGTTTGAGCGGCAGAAACATCTGGAGGCAGTAAGGGCACCTTTGAAATATCAGGCCTTTCTTTGGAGACTGCATCTGGGACATGGACTTTATCTTCAGCCTTATGTTGTACATGCTTGAAAGAAATGTCATGGGGTAATTCTGTGCGAGGCAATGACCCAGCTCCATCCTCAACATTAGCAATTTCCCTTTTGTGGGATACTTCTAGGTCAGTGTATTCCCTGGCTAATTTAGAAGAATCGGTTCTGGAACTGACAAATGTAGGGAACTCATCTATAATCTCAATGGGAGAAGAATCTGAAAATGTTTCACTCTCTCTTATTTTTGCTTCCTTAGCAATAAATAAGCCATCGTTTGAATAAGCTGCAGTACTGAGCTCCTCCATCTGCAAAGGCGTTTTCTGCTTTGGGGTCCATGTTGGAACTTCGCCAGGTGATGCGGTACCTTTTGTGGTGTCTAAATTGGCCTGGAATGATTCCAAATACGGCTTCCCCCCTGTGGGCAGTGGTGAAGCTCTGACTTTTTCCTTATTTTCATGTTCTATCATGAACTCAGTCGGAGTTTCAATGAGATTTTCTTTCGTAAGTATCACAGCTTCATCTTGTTTTTGTGGAACTTCAGGTATTGAATCATCACTAAATAAGTCAACTGGTTCAGAATCAGGTGAGGAATCTTCAACGAGGTCCGAATGCTCGGGCTCTGGCTGTGCAGCTTTGGCTATTTCGGAATAATTAGAGAAATCTGGGGTTGGTTCAGCAGAAACCTTTGTTTCTTTAATCAAATCACATGCAATCGATATGTAAGGAGCTTCTGTTTCTTGAACAGCTACGGTCATACTTGTAGGCTCTTTAACTTCTTCCTTTGTTCCTGATACTTTTTTAAGGGACACGTTCATGGCTTCTTCATAAGGTGGTGGATTTTCAGGCTCAAGTTTTATGCTTTCATAATTAATTGAAGGAGGAGCGTCTAACGGGGATGAACTGGGCTGCACTCCAGAAGCACCGGCACCAGGAGCTACAGAACTTAATGGTGCTTCCATAACAATGTCAGGCAAAACTGGTGAAGGAGTAGCTTCGGATTCTTCAAAAGATGGGCAAAGCTGTGCTGCAGAGTAGAGTGACTCCTGCATAGCTTCTGATGTTTGCACCAAGTCCATTTTTGTTTCAAACGCAATCTTCGTACCTGTAGCTTCGTTGAGTTCACTTTCACATGCTTCCTGCACTAAATCTGGGGTTAGACCTTCGGGCATGTTCGTTATCACTTCTCCCCCCGTCACCTTCGATACGCTATCTGTCGTGACATAATCTGTCTCGGAATCCTGTGCTGCTACAAGGAAAGAGTGTGATGACTTGGTGCCGGTATTCTTCTCCGTTATAATTTGAGCCTTTTTCTCTTCTATTTTTTTTTCATCTGTCTTATTTTCTGAAGTATGGTCTTCCAACAGAGGAAAAGTGTTTGTTGAAATGCTTTCAGTTGCTGTTGGGTTAAAGGGAGTACATGTGATGTATGTTCCTGAGCCATCTTTTATAGCTTCTGGTGTACTGGGGAAGGAAGTATCATCATTACTGCTTTCACTATCTTTCTCAGGGTTTGTCTGATCAATGCTATCCACAAAATACTTCTTATCCACTTTACTCTCCAACTTGCTCTCTGTCTTACCTGTGGTAGCCAACACATCACTATCTTGCTTATTATCAACACCTCTTACTTCCCAAACTCGCTCAAATGGTTTGAAGTCTGCATATTCTTCCCTCATAGGAGCTCCTGCTATAACTCTCTTTTCATTAAAACTGTCCCTTCTTTTTTCTGGAAACATAACTTTATTCTCTTCTTTAGTCAAGTTAGTAAGGGCTAGAGGTGACTCTTGTTGATTATGAAGGACATCATTACTAACTAAATCATCCTCTTCGTCTTTACTCCTCACAGTTATTTCCTTCCTAGGGTCTGCTACTGGAGATCTGGCAGATTCTGCTTTTGGAGAGCCACTGAATGATGATCCCATTTGTGAATATTCCAATTCTGAAAACTCTGTTAGATCTTTGTCTACAAATGGAATTTTTGTCTTTTCTGGAAAGTCATTGGAAGCTTCCTTTGAAGTTTCTTGAATTGTTCCTTTGGTAGGTAACACTGCTGGTAAGTTACCAAAGTATTCATGTTCTTTGAAAGAAGTAGCTGAGAGGGAAGACAGAGAAGGAAGAGAAGCAGCAGTTTCAAGCAGGACAGATGGGAAATCCTCTTGACCAGCGGAAACAGTGTTACCTGGCTGCTCCTTCAAGTCCATAATTTTTTCTGTGACCATGGACAGAAAGGAAAGTTAGAGAATGCCAGTGTTCTCAGAGTTAATGTATGCTTTATTATAGATTCAAAATAATGTTAGTCAAGACTTGCTATTAACTAAAATGAAATATAACAGTTAATTAATAAATAACAAGTAGACTGGAACCATTACTAAAAAATTAAAGCTATTATCAATAAAACCTGTGTATAGGCTACAGAGGTAATTATATGTCATGCAAAGACATAAACCAGTCTTTAAGAAAAACCTCAAATATATCACTAAAAAAAAACTAATTTTCACTGGTTTTAGAGGGGAAAGGAGAATTTGAGATGAGAGTTTGACAGTTTAGGAAAGAAAAGATACTGAATAATTAAATGTCACATTCACGTGAAAGTCAGCTACACAGCAAGTAAATTTTACTTGGAGAAATGGAACAGTCAATATGTACATGTAAACCAAGGGTCCAAGAATTCTTTATATATTTCCAATTATTAATCAAAAGTTCTGCCCATTTCTCCACTGGACATAGCATATAAAATGCAATTTCAACTCTTTCAGTAGATATTATCTGCACTATGCTAATTTTTAGAAAATACCAATTTACAAATCCAAACTACTCTGTACAGAGTTAACAAAACTAAAGAGTTAAAGTTAGAATACACAGAGGTAAAAGGCTAGCAGAAAGAACTTGCCTGCAGAGGAGTGTATCACAGGCTCAGATGCAGCAGGAAGAGCAAAAAGTGTCTCATCTGAAAAACAAATAGAATATAACCTCAGCAGAAATAAAGACAGAGTTGGAAGGAGCCTAAAGATAAGAGGAGCAAGTAAGGGTTCAGTTTGTAATGAGTTAATACAAAACTTCACCTACAGAGAACAAAGCCAAGATGGAAAGGAAAAAGTAGTACCATTAGTAGAACCATTAATTCAGATTAAGTTACTATATATATATATATTATAAAGTTGATTAAATGGTATCCATACAACCTATCATTTTTCAAGAGGCAAAAACATGTTTATGTTAAACATCATGAACCAACATGGCTTTAAGATACTATTTTTCTTATTTAATATACCACATCCAAAGCTTTTATTCACATTTTCAAATAGTTATCTTGTACTAATTAAGCCAAAATTTTAAAGATACATTTGAATAAAATTAATACGACACATGCTTAGTCATTTTTATTGGCATATGTTCAGTTCAGAAGAACTTTCAAAGAATGCATTTTCTTATGCCAGTTTGTCTACCTTTAAATAAAAATATTCTGAGTCATTGTACACTATTCTTTAAAGACATCAGTTCTATCACCATTGCCTAAATTACAAGGAAAATACTAATTATCATTAGGAAGATCATTATTATCACCAGTCTCATTTTGTTTAAAATTAACATTGAGGGCTACTTGTTATTCTAAGTACTTTATATGCAAAAACTCATTTTACTCCTTAGAACTCTAATGCTACAAGGGTTGTTGTTACTATCCCCATTTAACATATTAAAAATCAATTACCACCAAGGGACAGAACACCTCGCTCCCAATTTTTATGTTGAAGCCCTACCCTCCAATGTGATGGTATATGGAATCAGGGCCTTTGGAAGGTAATTAGGGTTACATGGTAGAATAGGATTAGTGTCCTTAGAAGAAAAGACACCAGAGAGCTTGCTGCTCACCCTTTCCTGTCTCTCCATTCTTTGTGTGTGTGTGCACGCATGCACACACACACACACACACACACACACACACACACACGTGCTATGTGAGCAAATGGCAGCCACCTATAAGCCAAGAGAAGGAGCCTCAGAATGAAGCCTACCTCGCTGGCACCTTCATTTTGGATTTCCTCAACAGTGCAAAAGAAAGGATGAATAAGCTTTTAAAAAGCAACAGAAAAGAAACTATGCAAACTGAACTACAGCAGGGGGGGGAAAGGCTCGGGGGGGGGGGGGGAATGAACAGAGCTCAGTGACCTGTGAGATAATCAAGCATTTAAAGTATATGTAATTGGAACCCCCTCCAATCACAGATGCAGGGGGTGGGGGGGGGAGAGGGGAGAAGGAATAAAGATATAACAAACTAAAATTTGTCAACTGTGCTGGAAAATACCAACTTACAAATCCAAGAAGCAGAATAAATACAACCCACAAAGAAACACATTGTAAAGGTCAAATTGTTGTAAAGCAAAGACTGAGAAAAGCCTTTAAAACAGGAAAAGGGCAAGGGAACAGCAATAAAAATGACCTGACCTCTCACTGGAAAAAAACATAATCCAAAAGATAATGGACATCCTTAAAATAATTTTTAAAAGGGCAATCTAAAATTATATACATTCAATCACTATTATTCACTGATTCCCTATTTTGCAAATTTGTTTACTGGCTAAATTGGTAATCCCAAAGTTAATACAATAGCAAACATGCACAGAACGGCAAAATATGCTCATCACCCAACACAGGTTCCCAGGTGAGTCAAACAAAAAAACCCTATGTTCCTTGTTTCACTCTCAGACTGTAAACATGTATTCTTTTTTCAGCCTATTTAGTGCCACATTTTTTCACATTTTTATGGCTTTTGTTAGTTACTTTGCTGTTTCAATAGGCTGCTAAGCAAAGTGCTGAAGTGCTGTCTAGTTTTCTTAACCACAGAAGGTTATAATGTACCTTACAGAGAAAATATATGTATTAGATAAATTTCATTTAGGTATGAATTATCATGCTGTTGACCATGTGTTCAATATTAATGAATCAACAACATATAGTAAATAATATGTCTTTAAATAGAAATATACAAAAAACAAAGTTATATATAGATTGGTTAACAAAAATTCTATGACTAGAGGTTTCCAGGAACCTAACTCCGTATTTCCCCTAAGGGCAATGATTCAGTACAGTATTTGCTAACTCAATGTTTTCTGCAACTCTATAAAACATAACTCCTTCTCTGACTGGCTTATTTTGATTAGCATAATGCATAACCCAGGAACACAGACAATAGGGTGGTGAAGACCTGGAGTCGGGGGTGGGGATGGGCTGGGAGAGGTCAATTTGGGAGAAAAGGGACATATGTAATACTTTCAACATTAAATATTTAAAACAGGGAAAAAAAAACCCAACTTCCATATATAGCAAAATTGACTGTATTCATAAAAAATATTCTTGAAAAACAAAGACAATAAAGGTATTATCAGATAAAATATGAAAACAAAAGCTGAAAGAAATTACCATCAAGAGACCTGCACTACAAGAAATGCTAAAAAGTTCTTCAGACTAAAGGGAAATGACACCAGATAAAAATCTGATCTTCATAAAGGAACAAACAATGGCAAAACAGTAAATATATGAGTAGATACAAAATATCCTCGTTTCTTAATTTCTTTAAAGAATAATTGATTTTGAAGCACAAATAATTGCAATATACAATAATATTTGTAGAAGCAAAACGTATGACAATAAAAACACAAAGGATGGAAGAACTGCATGGACGCATAAAAGAACAAAAACCAAATGGGACAAAGAGAAAACCAAGACTTAAATGAACCATACTAATGAGTATGATCAATGTAAATGGTCCCAATTAATATTTTGAGACTAGATAAAAATCCTTCTACGTGACATTTATAGAACACACACTTTATATACAAGAACACAGGTGGTTAAAAATGAAAGGACCTACCCGTAGCTGGTTTTACCCAGTGGTTAGAGCATCAGCCTGCAGACTGAGGAGTCTCAGATTCTATTCCAGTCAAGGGCACATGCCTGGGGTTGTGGGTTTGATCCCCAGTAGGGGGAGTGCAGGAGGCAGCCAATAAATGATTCTCTCTCATTATTAATGTTTCTATCTCTCTTTCCCTCTTTTTTCCTTTCTGAAATCAATAAAATATCTATCCTAGCTAATAAAAGGGTAATATGCAAATGGACCATAACTCTGCTACACCCACAAGCCACGCCCATCAGTCACGCCCACCAGCCAATCAGAGCGAGTATGCAAATTAACCCAACCAAGATGGCTATGGCCACAGAGAGAGCAGGAGGGAGGCTTTGGTTGCCCCAGGCAATGGAGGAAGCCAAGCTTTCCACAAACCCTGGGGACCCAGGCCTCCACTTAAGGCAACAAAGTTTCAATGGCTGTGCAAGCAGAAGGCTTGGCTTTGCTCCAGGCTATAGTTTCAATTATAGAAGATAAATAAATCCCAGATACCAGGGCCTCCACTTGGGTCACTGGGGGGCATGGCCAGCCTGCAAAGGCCCCTCATCTAGGCACTCCATGCCCCAAGGGAACATGTACCCTGATCCAGGATACCCTTCAGGGCAAACCAGTTGGCCCCCACCCATGCACCAGGCCTCTATCCTATCTAATAAGAGAGTAATATGCAGATTGACCATCACTCCAACACACAAGATGACTGCCCCATGTGGTCAAAAGATCCTGCCCCCATGTGGACATAAGATGGCCACCACAAAATGGCCAGCAGGGGAGGGCACTTGGCAGGGACCAGGCCTGCAAGGGAGGGCAGTTGGGAGGAACCAAGCCCGCAAGGGAGGGCAGTTAGGGGTGACCAGGCCTACAGGGAAGGGCAGTTAGAAGTAACCAGGCCTGCAGGGGAGGACAATTAGAGGCAAACAGGCTGGCAGGGGAGCAGTTAGGCATCAATAAGGCTGGCAGGGGAGTGGTTGGGGGTGATCAGGCTGGCAGGCAGAAGCGGTAAGGGCAATCAGCAAGGCAGGCAGGTGAACAGTTGGGAGCCAACAGTCCTGGATTGTGAAAGGAATGTCCGACTGCCTGTTTAGGCCCGATTCTACCTGGATCGGGCCTAAATAGCAGTCGAACATCCGTCAAGGGATCCCAGATTGGAGAGGGAGCAGGATGGGCTGAAGGACACCACCCCCCTTTGCACCAATTTTGTCCACCAGGCCTCTAATGTATATATATAAAAGCCTAAGTGACCAGCCAACCTGTAGCTATGATGCACAATGGCCACCAGGGGCAGATACTCA
Organism: Lasiurus cinereus; assembly: GCA_011751065.1. NCBI lineage: Eukaryota > Metazoa > Chordata > Mammalia > Chiroptera > Vespertilionidae > Lasiurus > Lasiurus cinereus. Next base: position 39,725,964 of record JAAGEH010000041.1, on the reverse strand, counting down.
ATGCAGGAATGGAAACCATAGGCATGGAAACACGGAACAGACTATTAAATCTCAGAGGGAAGGGAGGAAGGGGGAAAGCAGGAAGCATACTAGAGACATGGTGCACAGATTTGTGCACCCATGGGGTCCCTTGGCCTAGTCTGTGGGGATCAGGCCTAGTCTGACATCCACCAAGGGGTCCTGGATTGCGAGAGCGCACAGGCCAGGCCAAGGGACCCCACCAGTGCACAAATCCATGCACTAGGCCTCTAGAGTGAGCAAAGTAGATTCAAACACAGGGAATATTAACTTGATACTATCAGTGATAAAGAGGGGCATTTGGTAAAGATAAAGGAGTAAACAAATATAACACTAAATAGCTGTATTATAGCACGAAAGATGTATGTAAAAGTTATATAGAAAATACATGAAGCAATATCTAAAGGGAGACAGACAAATCTAAAACTTCTATTTAAAAAAGTTAACACTCAATTCGCAACTAATCAACAGACTACACCCACATGCATGTAATCAATAAGGATATAGATACACCCACATGCATGTAATCAATAAAGATATAGATGACTTAGATAACACTATTCACGAACTAAACTGACTACCAACAACAGAATACACATTCTTCTCAAGTTCTCATGGAACATTCACCAAGATAAACCATTTTCTGGTCTATAAAACACTTAAAAAGGTTGACATCATAAATTAAATTGATCACATGAATTAAACTGAAATCAGTAAGACAAAAGTATCTGGAAAACCCCAAAATGGTTGGAAATTAAACTATACAATTTCAAATAACCCATGGATCATAGAGAAAATGAAAGCATATTTTAAATTAAATGATAATGGAAATTTGTGGGATACAAGTAAAGCAAGGTTAGTGAGAAATTTAAATATAACTCTGAAGGATTCCATTCAAAGAGCTTCTACCTCATAAAATCAGAAAAAAAAGAGCAAGTTAAACCCAAATAAGTAAAAGAAAATAACAAGAATCAGAGCAGAAACTAATGTTATAAAAAGCTAGTAAACAATAGAGAAAAATCAATAAAACCAAAAGTGAAGAAATCAATAGAACTGATACTCTATAAAATTATCAAGAAAAAAGAAAGTAAAAATAGAAATAAAAGATAAATAAGATTTATCTTTATAAATCTTAAAAACATCAAAAATATTATGAACAAGTTTATGCCAATAAATTAGATAACTTAGGTGAGTGAACAAAGTCCTTGATGTCTACTCATCAAGATGAAATAGATAAATTCCTTTAAAGACATACATTTCTAAAACTGACAAAAAAAATAGAAAATCGGAATAGCCCTATATTACTTAAAGAAAGTTCAGTATACTTATAATTTAAAACCATATCCACAAAGAAAATCCCAAGCCCAGAGGCTTCACTAGTAAATTCTGTAACTTCTAAGTATGCTTATACAGACTCTTTCAACAAATAAAGGAAAAGCAAACACTTCCCAAAATGTTTTATAAATTGACTAGAGGCCTGGGTGCATGAAATTCATGCATGGGGGGAGGGTATGTGTGTGTTCCTTAGCTCAGCCTGCACCCGTTCCAATCTGGGACTCCTCGAGGGAGTCGGACATCTGTCTCACAATCCAGGACTGCTGGCTCCCAACCACTCGCCTGCCTGCCTGATTGCCCCTAACTGCTTCTGCCTGCCAGCCTGATCAACCCCTAACCACTCCCCTGCTAGCCTAACTGCTCCCCTGCCAGGCCGATTGCCCCTAACTGCCCTCTCCTGCTGGCCTGGTCACCCCTAACTGTTTTTCCCTGCTGGCATGGTCACCCCCAACTGTCCTCAATTGCTGGCTCAGTCACTCCTAACTGCCCTCCCCTGCCAGTCTGGTTGCCCCAACTGTCCTCCCCTGTAGGCCCAGTCCCCCCACAACTACCCTCCCCTGCAGGTCTGGTCACCCCCAACTGCCCTCCCCTGCAGGCCTGGTTACCCCCAAGTGCTCTCCCCTACAGTCCTAATGCCCCCCAACTGCCTTCTTCTGCAGGCCTGGTCACCCCCAAGTGCTCTCCCCTGCTGGCCTGATCCCTCCCATCTGCCTTCCCCTGCTGGCCATCTTGCATCAACATGGGGGCAGCCATCTCTGACCACATGAGGGCGGCCATCTTGTGGTTTGAGTGATGGTCAATTTGCATATTGCTCTTTTATTATATAGGATACATTAATACCAAAACCAAAGATATTGCAAGAAAATGTATTTACAGAAAAATACCCCTTATACATACATGTAAAAATCTTTAACATATTAGCAAATTGAATTCAGCAATTCATAAAATGGGTTCATTACCAAAAGGGTTTAATCCCAAAAATACAAGATTGGTTCAACACTGAAAATCAGACAATGAAATTTAGCACATTAACAGTCTAAGAAAGAAAAGTGATATGACTGTCTTAAGAGATGCCAAAGACATCTGTTAAAATTCAATACCTATTTCATAAAAATTCTCAACAAATTTGGAGTAGAAGGAAATTTTCTCAACCTAAGGGTTAGGACATCTAAAAAAAATATACAGCTAACTTCATACTTAATAATGAAATACTAATCATATTTCCTCCAGATGCAGAGTAAAACAAGGAATTTTTTACATCTTTGACTGTACTTGCCTTCTTACTACATTTATAGCATAAAGATCAGAAGGGAAAAGTAAAATGCTCTTAACTTGCGAACAGCACTGGGTAGTTAGAAAATTCTATGGCTTTAAAAAAACACCTATTAAACCTTACTAGAGATAGGAAGTAAATTTAGGGAGATGCAGGATAGTTACAAGAATAG
>JAAGEH010000041.1:39697219-39716626 GCA_011751065.1 Lasiurus cinereus | reverse complement strand
ACCAATGAGAACCAAATCTGGGTGCTGTGGGGAGCCAATGGCTGCCTAGGAGATGGAGCTTTTGACACTGGCATAGGAACCAACCAATCAGAACCAAATTGGCCAGCAGAGGAGGGCAGATGGGGGCGAAATCAGGCTTGCAGGAGAGGGCAGTTAGGGGTGATCAGGCTGGCAGGCAGGTGAGCAGTTAGGAGCCAGTGATCCCAGATTGTGAGAGGGATATCTGGACTGCTGGACATCCAGCAAGGGGTCCCCGATTGGAAAGGGTGCAGGCTGAATTGAGGGAATCCCCTCTGTGTGCATGAATTTTGTGTACTGGGCCTCTAGTTATTTAAAACAGAAAAAGCTGAGAAACAACCTAGTTAATCATTGCTAAAAGACTGATTAAATAAAATATGGTACATATGTAAATAAATGCAATGCTTTAATTCATAACACTTGGGATTTTTACTGAGAGAAAATATTGTAATAATTCTGGAACTATACATAATGTGAAGATCAACTTTCATCTATAATTTTCATTCATTCAACAAATATCTGAGTGCTTACACCACATGTCTGTACTCAGTAATGCAGATATAATGTCCTATAATCCTTTTCCTCAAGGAAAAAAGATGATATAGCCCCTTTATTCAAGGAGCATATAGTCTGGTAGAAACTAGAGATGAGTAAACATACTATTATCACATATATGGTATGATATCTATCATGAGGTAAGAACAGATTGTTATGGGAACACATGAGTAAAGCAACTTAAAATTAATAATCACCATGCCAAGAAACAAAAATGAGCAGCTTAAATGTGAAATTATCAACTCCTCCTTCGGAGCTGAAATGAGGCCATCAATCTGAGAAGACCTTAGCTTCAGTACAACTGGGTCTGACCACTTTGCACATGCCTATATCCACAAAGGTCACATTCACCCATTTAAACACTGCTGATGAACTAGGGTTCTGCCCTTAAGAGTTCTGAATCCCTGGTGCTATCACCCTCAGGGGGACCTTTTCCAAGGTCTACATTTAAGAATCAGGAACCAAAAGTCTCAAAAGAATGTGCTATAAGAATAGTGTATCTGCAACATTTACTTCTACTTCCTCAGAGTTTCCAAAGAATCAAGAAAGATATCCATTTGGTTGGTACTTGAAACCTGGGCTAGAAAAGTACCTTTAAAACGTGCCATTTAAATTGGAGCCTTACATCAGTAGGGTTTCAAATAAATTGCTTTTAGGTATTTTATGAAATAACTACACTAAAACAGAGCTAATTATTGGACAATAGAAAATATACCCCTTTTAAGAAATGTTTTATATAATATAGAAAATCTTCCAAGTTTACAGAGATATAGTATGAAATAGCATATTTTCTAAATACTATTCCACATAGTTAGATATTTACCAAAGATTCTATATATATTCAGTCCATCATTGTAAAAAGGATGAGGGAGCTTGTTGGTTACTAAAAAGCACTATAAATTTGACACTGTACTTCTTAGGAACCAATCTGAAACATAATTTATCCTATCCATAAGGAGCATATATATCACTTGTTCCTAGTTATAAAATTAAAAATAGCTTAACAAAAGAAATTATTCAGAATCTCTAAATGAATCAGTTCTATTCCTTGTTATCATTTGTTAGATAAAAAATGGAAGATGGGGACTGAAGAGAGTATGACATCTCTTTCTTTAGAGGCATCTTTAAGATTTAATGTATATAAAACTCAAAATCTTAAAAGACATGGTTTTTAATCTCCAAGATATAATAACCCTATACTTAAAGCAATATTAACTCCTATATAAACTTCCATTCAATTAACAACTTTGGACAGTCTCAAACTGATTTAATAAGCACCAACCTTCTGTCCCTTGCATTTACATTCACAGCCTCAAAGTCCTGTCAATTCTTCTTTCATAAAACCTCTCTGTACCCTTACTATAAAAATACAGATTCTCAGTCAATTACAGAATTCATGCTTCCCTTCTATTCCATTTTCACTGAACTAAATAATGAACTAGATTAGGCGCTTACTCACCTGTCTCAGAACTATCACAAAAGCTTTCTGAATATAATTCCCCTGTTTTTCTTTCCAACCTATCTTAGCATATGATCACCACTTCCTTTTCTAAACACTACCATCCAGGCCTCAGTTCAATTAATCGTCCATGGCTTCCTGACACCTAAAGCAGAAAAGCAGGAAAAGTAAAAAGCTACTAGTTAATAAGTTCATAATTTGTCCGACAAGATGAACTTGTAAATCTCTAATAAACTTGATTATTTTTACCTCCTAAAATAATTTCCTAAAGTGTCCTTTCAAAGAATCTAATTATTCCATGTACAACCAGGTACTCGTGAATGAAAAGATTTGAAAACTACTTACGGACTATGCAGATTTGTCTCTGTGGACCTAAAACGTAACTTCCAAGAAAGAGTGTATCTAACCAATCCATGAACACCTCTCAAAACATTCCATTAAGTCTCGTGGTAAATCTCCCACAAGTGTAAATTGGCCTAGACCCAGACAGGCATTTGCAGGTTCCCCTTCTTTGAGACTATCAATCATGTTGCTTTTTTTTTTTTTGGTTTACGATTCAGTTATGATGCAGTGAAGAGGCTAACCCTGTCCACACTCACAGCAACTGCTCTTGCTCTGCAGCTGAGAACCCGGGCAAGAGCTGCGCCCCGTCGGACCACACAGCCCACAGCCCCTTCCCCAGCCTGGCTGGGTTCAGCTGGGGCGGGAGTTGCCACATGGGTGCCCGACTAAACTGGGCGGCGGCAGGGCTCCGCCGGAGCCCTCCTGCCCCTCTCCACGCGCACACCGCTGGGGGCGCTCTCACTCCCTGCAGCCGGGTCAATGTGGACGCTTTCCAAGGGGTCATCTCCCCGCCAGCTTACGAGGAGGGGACGGGAGATGAGACGCCTGGGGCCACGCCGGCCAAGGAGGGGAGAAGCGGGGGGCCAGGGCTGAACCCAGGCCAGCGCACGAACAGCGACACGGCGCCTTTTCCCGGGGAGCCACCCAGACGACGGGCAGACAAAAGACTTAAGGCGCCAGGGCCTTTCCATCCTCAGCCCAGGACCAAGGCGGCCCAAAGAACCCACAACCCCAGTTCCTCGATGCACACCCAGCTCCGGCTAGTGGGGGGGTGGGGGGGTGGGTGCCTAACTGCAGGGACGCAGTGGCAGGGGGACCAGAGGGAAGAACCTGGCAGCGGTCGGGTGCACGTGCTACCCGACGCCCGGACAGACAATGAAGAACAAGCCCGGGCTACCGCCGCCGCCCCACCCAGCTCCCGCCGGCTCCCACGGGGGTGGGGGTGGGGGTGGGGGTGCGGGCGCTCTCCCCTCCCCCCAGGTCTGCAGACAAAGCCCCTCGGGAGAGGGCTCTGCGGGAAGCAGCTGGGGCTGCACACAAAAGAGGGAGGGGCGCGAGGCGGGAGGGCGCGGCACTCACCCACGGAGCCGGAGGAGCTCTTGCGCTTGGGCGCGGCCGGCGTGGAGGGGGGCGCAGCAGGGGCCGGGGCGGTGGGCGTCCACGCGGGCTCGGCTGGGGGGCTCACGCTGGCCGGGGGAGGCGGGGGGGGCCGGGCCGGAGGCTCGTCGTCCTCGAGGAGCTTGGAGGGCGAGGCTGCGGCAGCGGAGGGCAGGGGTGGCGCGGAGGACGCGGGACTCGGGTCCCAGGGCTGATGCCTCTCCGGGGCGACAGGGGGCGCGGCTGGCAGGGGCCCCCGGGGCGCCGGGGGCACGAAGTCATTGTCGAAGTCCAGCAGGGGCGCGGTGGGGGCGGAGGCGGTGGGCACCGGGGCCGCCGACAGCCCGGCGGCGGGCTTCCTCTCCAGCACCTCCAGCTCCTCCAGGTCCTCGTCCTCCTCGTCCTCTTCCTCCTCGTCCTCGTCCTCCTCGTCCTCGGGCTCCCGCACGAACTGGTACTTGAACGTGGGCTGGGGCCGGGGCGGGTGGTCCGAGGACGAGGAGACCCGAGACGACTGGTCCGTGTCTTCCATGGCTGGCGGGTCGGAGATGATGCTGCAGCTGCTGCCGCCGCCGGACGCTTCTCCTCCGCGGCGCGGGCTCTCGTGGGGGTTGGGGAACTCTGAAAGGGGCAGAGCCGCACGAGCTGAGGGACCTGCAGAGGCGACGGCTCCCGGAACAATGAGGCTGCCCCTCCTGCCTCCGCACCCGTGATGCGCCACCCGCCCCGTCCCCAGTTGCCGCCGCCGCCGCCCAGACCAGCGTAGGAGAGAGGCCAGCAGACTCTCCGCCCAGTTTGGCGCGATTCCTCCTCCCCTGCAGGCGGGGGCTGGAGCGGGACGGAGGGAGCCAATCGGCTGCAGGAGAGTGATAAAGGACAGCCAGCCGGCCCAACGGAAAGGAGAAGAGGAGAAAGTGGGTGTGGCTCGTTGCTCTTCCTCTCTCTTACCGGCTGGGTTGGGTTCGGTGGGCGGGGTCTGAAACTGGCAACCCCGCCCTCCACCGTGGGTAGTTTAGGAGAGGGGCTGGCGTTTGGGGGGTCGGGGAGGGCGTCCGGCGGTGCCCACAGCTGCAGGTCCGCTGGAGATAGAGGGCTGGGAAGGCGAGCCAGCTGCCCGCCCTGAGGGGTGGGTGGGAGAGACTCCTGGCTCGCCACCGGAAGGGCGTTATCCTGGATGGAAACTTTCCTCCCAGGAAAGGGAAAAAACCCAGCGTGGACAAAGGTACTAACAAACGGGACTGTGGAGTAGGCCCTAAGGATGCAAATAAACATTCCATTTTAAAAGAATCTGGAAATAAAGGATTATGTTGTTTTAAAACTTAAATTCCCAGGCCACTGCCATCACCACCCAAAAAAAGAAAAAAAGTAAAATTGTTGACAGGGGTCAGATCACTCCTGGCCTACATTGCTGACCCAGGATGAGGTCGGCAAAACAGAGCTGGGCTGGACCATCTGGGGCTGGGGCGGACCATGTGAAAGTCCACGCATCTCCTTCCAGGAGACTTTTGAGATCTGCCGGATGCTGGGCTCTCACATGGTAGCAGGATGAGTCAGTCACCCAAAGAGAGAGGGAGGGCAGAGAGAAAAGTGGCAACAGAACGAAGCCTTGGAAGGCAAATTTGATTCACATTACATTTCAGTCACCTTAAGGCCCATGAGTCAACATCTCAGATGATTCAGGCTTTCTGGGACTCAGGAAGCCCAGTACTCATTTGGTAGATAGGCCAGCATGAGCATGATTCCCAGTCCACTTTTTCCAACACTGGAGAGAGTTTAAGGAAAATGGTTACAGAACATGTAAGTGTTGGCATACGGAGATTTAGAGGACCCTTTTATCTTTCTGATATACCTTGCAAAAGTCTTTGCTGCATGCCTAGAGGCCCTGGAGAGAGAGGGAAAACCTGTTTACAAGTTGCTGGCTGCCCAGGCCAGCCCCGCTGTTGTGGCTGGGGAGCACTGGAAATGAGACTAGCCTGAAATGGAGTGTGTTGTAAGTTTAAAATGCACATTATATTTTGAGTTAGTACCTCCCCTCCACCCCCCCCCCCCAATTTAACTATCTCAATTTTTATTAAGTCACAAGCTGGAATTGATAATGTTTTAGATACATTGGGATAGGTATTATTTATTTCATTTATTTCATTTTACTTTTTTAATGCAGTTTCCAGAGCATTTTAAATACATATATGACTCACATTATATTTCTATTGGACGGTGCTAGTCTAATTTAATGATTAATAAACGTTGATTGCCATGGGGAATCACTAGTTATTTAAGCAAATTCGTAGCTCCAACTAATTAATATTACCCTACATTAATTTGAGTATTAAAACTGAAAGGTAGGGGTTGTAAGGGGAGGGAGAAGGGATGAATAGGTGGAACACAGGGGATTTTAGGTCAGTAAAACTATTCTGTGTGATCCTGTGATGAAGGATACATGATATGTACTTGGCAAAACTCATAGACCGTGAACCTGTGAGTTTTAGCAAATAATACTTCAATTTGGTTCATAGGTTGTAACAAATGTACTACACCAACGTAAGATGTTAGTAATAGGGGAAACTGTGGTTGGGGGATTGGCATGGGAGTGTATGAGAACTCTGTTCTGTTTAATTTTTCTGTAAAGGTACAGTGGACTTTTTCTTAACTACTTTAAAAAAAAAAGTTTGTTTGTTTTTTTAAAGGGAAGGTATAACAAAATTTCCTGGCAATGTAACCTGATCAGGTTAATTATCAACAATACATCACCACCTGGCATATCAATCCCACAAAGATGAACTTGCTTTATTTATACAAAATGGTTATGAGTTGCTTTCCGTTTTTGTTTGTGGTTTGTTTGAGAGGTTAAAACAGTATAAGAAGAGGGAATTATTAGTGTAGAATTTGGAGGCAGGAGGTTTAACACCAAAGTAAAAATTTTAAACAAAACATTACAATGTTACAAGTATTTGTCAAAATTATAAAAAATCATACATGATTGTCAAGTGTAAGTACATACACATAATAAAATACTAGCAAAATTTTATTATATGAACTTTTTTCTGTTAAGTCACAATTTAGCTATCAGCAGTTCAGTCTTCCCCAAACTATTTTTGTCACTATGATCGTTCTGAAACTCCTTGATGGAAAGTTTCAAAGGGTTTTCACATGTTATTTGCAAGTTGCATATGATATTTCTGCATTCATATATATGTGTACCTGCTATTACTAAAATAGTCACAAGAAATGTGATTAATTTATTTAAAGTGTCACAAAAGAATAATTACAGAAAATTATAGATTTGCAACTTTAACTGTAAAAAAACCTTAAATATTGAGGCAGTAATATACACACTTTCCTCTGACATCAAAGAAATACAAGAATTTTGTATTATTGACCTCAGTGGTTTCTATAAAATCAAGTGTTTGATGGATGAATAAAGAGTTTATCTAACATTCATAGAGTGGCCAACAAAGCATAAGGAAAAGAGAATGTTGCTATTATACCAGAATTAAGAAAATCTGGTAGTATTTTAAATGGAAAAGGGAAGAATATAAGTTTTAGATCATACTAACAGTTAGAAAATAATTATTCAATGAATTATCTTGGAAATTTTCATATCAGATGTAGAAGATTGAAGTTTCCAGTACCATGGATAATAACTGTTCTCTCTTAGGACCATATTCAGCCTGATAGAATTTCAGAGTTGGAAAGATTCTAGGTTAGACTGACCAATCTCCCTCACATTATAAGAATAGCCTGTAGAACAGTGTTTCTCAACCTGTGGGTCGCGAGCCCTTAGGGGTCGAATGATATTTTCAGAGGGGTCGCCTAAGACTATCAGAAAACACAGATTTACATTATAATTCATAACAATAGCAAAATTACAGTTATGTAGTGTGGTTGGGGGTCACCACAACATGAGGAACTGTATTAAAGGGTCGCGGCATTAGAAAGGTTGAGAACCACTGCTATAGAAGGTTTTTTTAAACTTGGGCATCTGTAGTGGATTTAAAAATGGCTCTATGCAACCACTCCAAACAAGAAGTTGGATCAATTCCCCACATCTTTTAACCGGATTTGTGATGTTTCTTGACCAATAGAATGCCCTGGAAATGAGTTCCAAGCCCAACCAGCAGAGACATTACAGCTTCCACCGTCACGCTCTTGGAATGCTAAGGCCCAAGATGATAGAGACATAGAGAGACACCTAGCTGCCCTAGCCATAGAGCTGATGTCCCAGAAATATGAGAACGTCTCAGACTGTCCAGCTAATACACCGAATCATGAAAAATAATGAATCACAGTAGTTGTTTTAAACTACTACCTTTGAGATGATTCATTACACAGCAAAAGCTAATTGAAACATCATCCATTTTGTGCTTCTATTTTTGCTTTATTCATTCATTCATGAAATATTTATTGGCTACTTACTCTGCACCATCACTGTTCAAGACTTGAAAATATAAGATGCAAATGTGCATGAGCATTTTCAGTAAAGGAAACTTACTTCTTAGGGAAATAGCGCATTCCATGTCCACAGTATTATAGCTTATGTAGACTGCTGACCTGACACCTCATCTGGTGCACATAGAACAGGTTAATTGTCCTTGCATCATGTAAACTTCCTGAAAGAGTTAAAGGCATAGGATGAATATACTCAAGTCTAGATATTGAAGGGTTATAGACCCAAGAGTGGGTTCAACAACCACAGGAGAAAGATGAGAGGCAAACACCTGACAAATTAGTTACAAAGTTGTGCATCATAGCTTTTTTTTTGCCTACTGAAAATGACTTGCATGTGTAAAAGAGCATCACTGAATTATATTTGATCTTTGTATTCAAGAAAGACTGAATCATCATTTTAGCACCCTCCAGGGAAAATTAACAACTGGCTACATCATTGAACCTATCATTTCACTGGCATTTAGATGTCATAAAATGTACCTTTTTGTGAAATGCAGTTTAGGGTTCTGGTTAACATCTTGACTTATGCTAAGCTCATCCTATCTAATAAAAGAGTAATATGCAGATTGACCATCACTCCAACACACAAAATGGCTGCCCCCATGTGGTCAAAGATACTGCTCCCATGTGGACACAAGATGGCCAGCAGGGAAAGGCAGTTAGGGGTGACCAGGCCTGCAGGAGAGGGCAGTTAGGGGCAAATAGGCTGGCAGGGGAGCAGTTAGACATCAGTCAGGCTGGCAGGAAGTGGTTAGGAGGTGTCAGGCTGGCAGGCAGAAGTGGTTAGGGGCAATCAGGAAGGCAGGCAGGCAAGCCGTTGGGAGCCAGCAGTCCTTGATTGTGAGAGGGATGTCTGACTTCCAGTTTAGGCCTGATCCCAGTAGGATTGTGCCTAAATAGGCAGTCAGACATCCCTCAAGGGGTCCCAGATTGGAGATGGTGCAGGCTGGGCTGAGGGACACCCCCATCCCCATGCACGAATTTTGTGCACCAGGCCTCTAGTTTTATAATAAAAATAGAAATATTATAAAATCAACATCTTCAGCTATGCTAGTTATGCATTGACAATTATTGTTGGATCCTAAAATTAAATATTTGTTTCAAACAGAAATCACATATTGGGTAAGTGAAAGTCATCATTGAAATTGAACCTAATCCTTCTCCTTTAACCTGCTTTGGTCCTCTGCATTAATACTGCATTTCCTTAGGCTAGTTCAATATGTATCATTTCTCTGATGAAACTTAATTTGATCTAGCAGAAAAACTATTTTCAATCTAGCAGAAAATTAACTTTGGTCTAGCGGTACACAGCCAAGCAAAGAAATTCTTAGACAAATAAAAAAATCTGTCCTCATCAGAAAAAAGAACCACAGAAAAGAGTTCACAAAATTATCTTAAATATTTATGTATAAATTTTGTTTTTTAGATCAGCAGTGGGAATAGAAGCCAGGTGATTACTATCTTTAGAATAAGCATTATTAATTTATTCAACTAAAATTTATTAAGCATCTAGGCTACGGTAATAAAGAATAAATAAAACACTCTTCCAAACATCAAGGAACATATAGTTGAGTTTACAGAAGAATATATAGGCATATATACATATATGTGTGCATATATATTCAAATATATGTTGTATATATATGTATATATGTATTGTATATATCCATATATATGTTGTATATTGTGTGTGTGTGTGTGTGTGTGTGTGTGTGTATGATGTGTGTACAATAGACAGACAGAGAGACACAGACATATTCCAACAGGATTTGGGTAATTCTTCATAAGATGATTTAATACTTGATCTTTTAAGGTAGAGAAAGGAAGAAAGGCATCTAAGGAAGGTGAATAGCATCTATAGAGGCAGGCTGGAGTGAAACTCCAACACAGATTTAAGGTATAGAGACATCTGGTATAGCTAGAGAGGTAAAAAATGATTGCAGATAAAGCCAAAAAAAAAAAAAAGGTTAAGTTCAAACTAAGGGTCTCAAATGCCATGCTAAAGATATTACTCTCTAACTAAAGAGTTATTAAAGGTTTTTAAGCAAGGTGGTGAGAGGATCTAATTGCTAATTTACAAAAAAAAATACACTGATAGAGGATTATGGGCGCTTGAGTAAGGAAAATTAAGAATACTATTTAAGATGCGCCTAACCGGTTTGGCTCAGTGGATAGAGCATCAGCCTGCGGACTGAAGGGTCCCAGGTTCGATTCCGGTCAAGGACATGTACCTTGGTTGCAGGCACATCCCCAGTAGGGGGTGTGCAGAAGGCAGCTGATTGATGTTTCTCTCTCACTGATGTTTCTAACTCTCTCCCTCTCCCTTCCTCTCTGTAAAATATCAAGAATATTTAAGATGCAATTACAATACCTTGGGTAATATTTGCCCAATAACTTTCTTAAGCTACTGTGGCTTAAGTGAAACAATTACTGCTTGTAGTTCAGGCAAAAGATTATAAAAATTAATAGCATAGAAGATAGGAAAAGATAAATTTAAAACTTTTAAATTTAAAAATCATAGAATTTGATGGCTAACAGAATGGAGGAGCTGATGGAAAAGAAGAAAGGAAAGCTTATTTTAAGGTTTTAGCTTAGGAGATAAGGTACATTAATGTTGCCATTATCAAGAAAAGTCAGAAGGGGAGCATAGAATTGGTGACTATTTTTGCACAGAATATAATGACCTAAATTTATTGATATATTGAACTGAAGCTGCCTGCAGAATATTGTGGTAGAAATAGTGAGGCAGATGGAAAACTAGGGCTGGGGCTTCAATGTAGTCTGGAGAGTAGAAAACTAAACCTATTGGTTAGAATTCGTGGGTAAAGTTTTGAGGAAAATGTTGGGGTTAATGGAGATGGACAAGCAGATTGATGGATACTGTGTGTACTCATGGGAGACAAAGGCTTAGCATGGAGCCTTAGGAAATATCAACATGAATATCTCTGGACATACTTGAATAATGTTATTTCTACCTAACCCTTACTTTTCAAAATAAATAAAACACACACACACAAAAAAAAAAAAAACACACAAAAAAAACCCTCTCTTTAGCTTTTCTTAATAGGTTCAATTCTCTTAAGTTTTAAATAGGTGCTCATTTTATTTTTTCCATCCACCTTAAATATTAGACTCAGAAGTCAAAATAGTATTCCAGTAATCTATAGTATCCAATGGATACTAAGTAATCTATAGTATGCTATAAGTGATCTATAATAATTAAGACAGCACCAATAATTTAAGCAACTGATAATCCTTAAACTCTAGGTAAACTGGGGGCTCCAGTTACTTAGCCAATAACAAGTAGGATTGCCTGTTGAACTTTGCCTCTTCCTGTAACTGACCATCTGTTAATGAAGATGCTAAAGAGAAGGAAATGGCTGGAAGAAAACCTGTAAGATACTAAGCAAGCACCATTAAATTACAGAGTTAACTACAATGATTCTTTTATATACTGCCTATATTTATCAGATACAGGATTTTTAAAACCACAGATCTATATTGCTCATATTCAACTTGTTTTCTACTTGCCAGAGAACCCAGGAACACATTCATTACCAGATATGCTATAGAATATTGCCCTGCCATGGTCTTTTTAAAAACTCATTTTCCTTTTATTACTACCAACTTATTGTGATCTGGCATTCCCATTTTATGTTTTATTTATTGTAATTTTTTTCTGTCAGGTGGTAAAATAAATGTTGTAAATCATTAATGAATGATAAATGCTGTTTAATCTAATGAGTTAATATGACATATTATGTGTTCATTTCCTCTCCAACCCTACACCCTATTAAAATTTGTCAGTAAAGTAATAAAAATGGTATTAACCAATAAGGACAAACAGAGTAAGAAAGGATAAAATACTTTCAGCATATTTTTGGAGGGCAAAAAGCAGATGGAGGAGCAGCTTAACTGACTTAGCTGACTATATGAAGTTACAGCCTAGATAACTTTCAAGGGACCGTGTCAAATAGAAGTAAGTCATTTTGGGCCACAGAACACTTGAGAGGCTTGGTCCTTGGAGGTGCCAGGATTGAAAACAGGTGGATTAAGTAAAAGTGAAATCCTTGCTCCACGTGTCCCCTCGCTGCTCCCAGGAAGCCTGCAGCAAGGCTTAAACGTGTGCTTGCTCCCCCACCATTACTGCTCCCCAAGTTCCTGCCAACCCCAACACCTGATTCTCCCCCAGACAGGATATTGGAGAATCCTTTTATGGAGAAACAAAATGGGTGGTGCCAGTGAAAATTCTTCAAAGCATTGGCATTTGGAGTACCCCAGTAAAAAGGCCTGATCAGTCAGTCCCTTCTGCTCCCTTCTCCTCACAAAGTTTCCAGTCCATTTATTAAATACTTTACTCTTAGGCATAAAATAAAAAACAAGAACCACCATATATTGGACAGAAATCTTGAGAAAAGCTAAAAATAAAAACAAACTGAAAAAAATTGAGACAGAGAAAAGAAGAAAACATCTAAGAAACTATAATATTTAGAGAACATAAAACAAAAAAATTGGAAACAATAAGAATGAAATTATCAGAGAACATGAGAGTTCATAAATTAAAACTAATTAAATGTTCATAGCAGCATCATTCACAACCACCAAAAGAGAGAAGCAACCCAAATGTCTTTCAGTGAAAGAATGGAAAAACAAAATGTGGTCTATACATACAGTGGAATATTATTTAGCATTAAAAAGGAATGCAATTCTGCCCTGGCTGGTGTTGGTCAGGGGTTAGAGTGTTGGCTTGTACTCTGAAGGGTCATAAGTTCAATTCCTCGTTGCAGGTTTAATCGCCAGCCCCTGTTGGGGTTGCAAACAGGAGGCAACCAATCAATGTGTTTCTCTTTCTCTCTCTCTAAAAATCAATGAAAATAATATTCTCTGGTGAGGATTAAAAAAAAGTAAATGCAATTCTGATACATACTACAACAAGGTTAAATTTTGAAGATGTTATGCTATGAAATAACCTAGACAAAATGGCAAATATTGTATTACATTAGTTCCCTAGAATAGTCAAATTCAGAGAGACAGAAAGTAGAAAAGTGAATAACAAGGGCTAAGAGAGGTGGGAATGGGAAATGAATGTTTAATGGATACAGAGCTTCAATGTGGGATGATGAATAAGAAGTTATGGAGATGCATAGTAATGATGCATAGTGAATGTACTTAAGTGCACTAAGTTGTGCATTTTAAAAGTGGTTAAAATAGCCAGGTTGAGTGTCGACCTATGAACCAGGAGGTCACAGTTTGATTCCCAATCAGGGCATATCAATTCCTGGTGTGGCATTAATGATTCTCTCTCATCATTGATGTTTTTTTCTCTCTCTCACTCTTCTTCTCTCTTCCTCTCTGAAATCAGTCAATCAATATGTATGTGTGTGTGTGTGTGTGTGTATGTGTGTGTGTGTGTGTGTGTGTGTGTTTTAAAAGTGATTAAAATAGTAAATTCCATTTCATGTATTTTTACCACACTAACATTTTTAAAGTACAGTTTTTAAAAATTAATAGACATGTTGAAGACAGATTTGAAAAACCTCCCAGGAAATAGAACAAAGCCAAAAAGACATAATAAGAACAAACAAGTAGAAATTGAAGTGTTTTTCTTTTAAAAAGCAATACTATTTATGATACCATCAAAAACATGAAATACTTAAGGATGGATTTAACAAAACATGCCCAAACATTGCTGAGAGAAATTAAGGAAACTAGGAGGACTTCAACTTGATCTCAAGATTTATGATAAAACTATAATAATTAAGACAGGCTAGTATTGGTATAAACAAACAAATATATTAATGAAACAGAATAGAGAATCCAAGCATAGACTAATAGACATATATACATATACACCACACATACACATTTTATAGTCAACTAACTTTTTGAAAAAGTTGCCAAAGCATTTCAATAGGGACAAGAGAGTTCTTTCAACAAATGGTGCTGGAACAATTGGACATCCATGTGCAAAAACAAGAACTTTGATCATTATCACAGAGCTTATTAAGAAAATTAACTAAAAATGAATCATGGGGCTAAATATAATGGCCAAGAGTATAAAATGTCTTGATTAAAACTTAGAATAAAATCTTGGCAAGGATATATAATGAATGCTGTTGCAAATGTAAAATGATACACCCACTCTGGAAAATAATTCCTCATAAAGTTAAGCATACCTAATCATATGACCCAGCAATTTCACTGCTAGGTATTTATCCAAGAGAAACGAAAACTGGAAACAGCCCAAGTGTCCATCAGCTCATGAGTGGATAAACAAACCGTGCCTTTGGAATCCTAACCAGCAATATAAAGGAACAAATGATATACACAGCATGATAGAAACTCAAAAGAATTACATTAAGTGAAAGCCTACCTACTCTATGAATCTGTTTGTGTGATGTTCTAAAATAGGCAAAACTGCCGAGGGCAGGGAGAAGGTGGGTGAATGCAAAGGGGAGCCGGAAACTCCTTACAATGAAAGTACTGATGGTTACATTACTCTCTACATGGACAGAACTCATTGAACTGTACAATTCAAATGAGTGAACTTTACTGAATAAATATTCTATCTCAGGAAAGATGATTTTTTAAAAAAAAGACAAAGAGGTATAATGCAGAAGACAAAAGAAAGTTAGATCAACTTGGGAGACCTATGAAACGCTAATAAGATACCCAGAAAGAAAGAATGGAAAAAACACTGTTTTCTATTAATCTAATGTGTCCTCTAGAAAGGTGAACTTTGCACTATGGTACTTAATGCTGCATGACAGAGCATTAGTTAAGAGTTTACCTTTTAACTTCACCTAATAAATGTGTACAGATATTTTTGGTTGGCAAGAAATGTTTTAAGATTATTTCTTAAGCAATTTTGCTTCTCTAAATTACCCTCTACTTCTATGAAATTAATAGTGCTGTACATAAAATTAGGTCTGGCCTAAGTGGTTATTTAGATCTTAGAATGAGGTTAGTTGCAATTTTTAGGTGACTATGTACTGTGTAATCTCTTAAAAAGAAACTTCTATTGAAAATGAATGCTTCTTGAACATGTTATTCTTTCATTGCTGTACTTCTGAAACCCAGCATTTCATCTTTTGTTAAAAACAGCTTAATTGAGATTCAATTCACATACCATACAATTCACACACTTAAAATGTATGACCAGTGCCAGCCATTCTTCACCTTTTGTACAAATTGCTAATAAGATATGGAGGAAAAGATAATGTGACTCAGCAGAGCAAGAGGAGATGGGGTTTTGCCATGCCCCATTGGTACCTTTCAGGAAACTCTGGGCCTCTGTAACCTCATCTGTAATCAAGAGGTTGTTACACTAAAGGATTGGCCTGTCTCTGATCTATCTGCAAGATCATTTTTTATTGTTGTTTATTTTTAACTTTTAATTTATCTGTAGTGCCAACATCAAATATTGAGATAAGCAGCTCAGAAAGGTGTATTTTACAGTAGGAGAGCTGCCACGATGATCTGAATTAAAGATGGTGCTGGCAGACTTATTACAGCATTCACAAGGCTTTGTTCTTTGGAGCCTTTCTTGAAAGAAGATAGTTTTCTTTTATACATTTCAAAGTACAAAAATGAAGAGAAAGAGAATAGTCACATACTGACTTAATTTAGATGAGTTTCTCTTTACCTTTCTCCTTTCTCAAGGCAAATATAAAAACTCTAGAAAGCTGAATACAGTAAAAACAAACAAACAAAAAACAACAAAAAACTGGAAATGGAAGTACAGTAAAAAAAACAACCCAAAAAACCACACACCTAGATTCGGCCAAATAACTTAATCAAAAACATTTTGTTTTAATTGCCTACAGAGCTTTTGTTGAAGTAAAAAATGAAGAGTTCCCATAAAGGCTTGGTTGACAAGCAAAATTTTACCATTGCAGTGTGTAATAGTATATTATTTCACTTGTTTATTTTCTTTATTTCAGATAACAAAATTGAAGTTACATTTTTAAATGAATATACTTCTATTCCTAAAAAAGCTTGCATGAGATCTCTTAGTAAGGAATTAGGTATCATTATAGGTTGAGTTACATCCCCCCAAAAGATAAGTTGACATTCTATCCCCTCAGAATGACTTTATTTGAAAATAGGATCATTTGCAGATGTAGTTAGTTCAGAGGAGGTCATACTGGAGTAGGGTGGGGCCTTAAGCCAATGTGAAAGGTGTCCTTCTAAGAGTAGAACACAGAGACACACGAAGGGATGACAGCCACGTGGAGACAGAGGCAGAAACTGGAGTAATGTTGCCACACACCAAGACACACCTGGGGCTTCCAGAACCTGGAAGAGGCCCGTAAGGATCCTAGAGACTTTGGAGGGACCATGGCCCAGTCAGCACCTTGATTTCCTATATACAGACTCCAAAAGTGTGAGAGGATAAATTTCTGTTGTTTTAAGCCATCCAATTTGTGGTATTTTTTTATGACAGCCATAGGGAATTAATACAAATATACAGCCAAATGTTATACAAGTACCCACCCAGAAAGAGAACCCTCATTTCAGTCAGATTATTAGAATTCTAAAAATATATTTTTAAAAATGAAATATGAAGATGTGAACTTGAGTAATTATAGTAATGCATAATGCCTTATAACATTTATGCAATTTAAGATATTGCATTTCCATTTTTTTTTGGTAGTATAAAGGAACTAAGCTGAAGGGGTGGGGGGGAAGACATATATTTTTCCAAGAGAGAAATAACACAATATCTTTGAGAGATGCAAAACAGCCTATTCAAAGATAAAAACCCAAAGGAAAACAGCTATAAGAGAACTATTTCTAAATAGGCAGTCAAGTTATAGCAGTTATTACTAAACCATTTGAGTCTCAAAATGAGAATTTGATAGCAGTAATAATTTATTTCATAATACTAGAGGCCTGGTGCACAAAATTTGTGCATGGGGGGGGTGTCCCTCAGCCCAGCCTGAACCCTCTCCAATCTGAGACCCCTCAAGGGATGTACGACTGCCTATTTAGGCCCAATCACCTGCCTGCCTTCCTGATAGTCCCTAATTGCTTCTGCCTGCTACTCTGATCACCCCCTAACTACTCCCCTGCCAGCCTGATTGATGCTTAACTACTCCCTTGCCAGCCTGGATCCCACCCAACTGCCCTTACCTGCAGGCCTGGTTGCTCCCAACTTCCTTCCTCTGCCAGCCTGGTCACCCCTAATTGCCCTCCCCTATAGGCTTGATTGCCCCCAACTGCCCTCCCTTGCAGGCCTAGTCCCTTCCAACTGCCCTTTCCTGCTGGCCTGCTCACCCACAACTGCCCTCCCCTGCTGGCCATCTTGTGGCAGCCATCATGTGTCCATATGGGGACAGGATCTTTGACCACATAGGGGTAGCCATCTTGTGTGTTGGAGTGATGGTCAATTTGCCTATTACTCTTTTATTAGATAGGATAGAGGCCTGCTGCATGGGTGGGAGGCAGCTGGTTTGCCCTGAAGGGTGTCTCGGATCAGGGTGGGGGTTCTCTTGGGGTGTGGGACAGCCTGGGTGAGGGACCTATGGTGGTTTGCAGGCTGGCCACACACCCCAAAAACCTAAGCAGAGGCCCTTGTATCTGGGATTTATTTATTTCTATAATTGAAACTTTGTACCCGGAGCAGAGTGAAGCCTCCTGCTTGTTCCATGGCAACATCCATTTTTGTTGGAATTTATTTATCTTCTATAATTGAAACTTTGTAGCCTGGGCCCCCTGGGGTGTGTGGAAAGCTTGGCTTCCTCCATTGCCAGGGAAACCCAAGCCTCCTGCTCACTCCATGGCCACAGCCATATTGGTTGGGGTTAATTTGCATACTCACTCATTGGATGGTGGGCATGGCTTGTGGGTGTAACTGAGTGGTAGTTAATTTTCATATTACTATTTTATTAGATAGGAGAGGATTATGATGAAACCTAGATAGAAAGTTTTCATAAGACACTCTAAATATAAAAACACTGAACAAGGATGTTATAGACATTTTTTTTCATGTCCATTGATACTAGATTTAGTGCATGTGATTTTGTTTGGGGGGGAGGGGAATTTTAAACTTCATTGAGAGATATTATAGAAACTTAAAGAAATGAAGAGATATAAGACTTGGTATCATAAAGGAGGTGTAATCCCAAATTGATAAGTATGGATAAGGGACTTCAAATAAAAATCACAAGACTTTCACATGAAAGTTGACAAGGTGCTTCTAAAATTTGTATAAAACAACAAATGGTTGAGAAGAACAAAACCACATCCCCAGTTCAATCCAACTCTGTTTTCTCTGTTCTGGCACCATCATAACTGAATGTGGCTAGAGAAAAAAGCACAACAATGCTGACCAGTTTAACTCTGTATTCATCAAGCATACTCTAATGCTGTAGATCACACTATGTAAATACACATATGATTTTATTGGAAATACCTCTGAGAAAACTTTTAGGGGCTTAACCTGTAGATTAAGATTCTAGCATGGCATTCCTGCCTGCTGTCTTTACAGAGTTATAATGATTCTTCCAAGCTTTACAAACAGTTCATAATCACTCTCCGTATTTAGATCAAAACCTCTTCAAAGCAATAATCCATCTTTTTCTATTCCATTCTCAAGTTTCACGCAAGCTTAGTGATTAATTTTACTTTCATCTCTTTTGCCACTTCCCAGCAGAGTTCTGCTGTTATATCCAGCATGGATGACCACCAAAGAGGACAAAACATTCTATTGAGCAATGCCTCTACTAATAAAATCTTGGAAGATAATTATGTCGATTTGGAGTTATAATCTTCTTAAAGAATTTTTCATTCACAAATAGCTTCCAAATGTAAAGCTTGTGAGAAAGGTGGCGTTTGCTAAAGGTAAGCCTTACAGCAATAGTCAGCAAACTCCGGCTGGTGAGCCACAGTTTGCCACTCTGTTGACTAATGAGTTTGCCAACCACTGCCCTAAGGAAATGACTGGGGAGGCAAGTGACAACTGGGCCCACCAGGTCAGTTCAGACACACGTAGCTCTGCAGCCTCACAAATGAACTGTACCAGTAGATTTGTCAATCCTGTTAAGTATGCCAGCGCTATATATTCTAAAGCACAACAAAGAGTTTTACAATAATTGTTCTGAAGAACAATATCACATTGGAATATGAAGGTTGGGGCTTAAATCCTGACACTACCACTTCCTAGGTTTGTGATTTTGAGTAATTATCTTCTCTGTGCCTCATTTCTCATCTGTCAAATGGGGATAATAATGGTGGTTACCTCACAGGGTAGTCTCAAGGATTAATTGAACAATCATAAAATACTTACAAGAGCACCTGACACACAGAACTGCACTATATAGGTTTTTAATTCATAAACATTATAAAGGATATTTTATGCAGTGAAATAAGAATTTCAGATAATATAAGTGCCAGGAAGTTCTGAGAAGGTACTGCTATACTAGGAAAAGAAGAAGGAAAGAAGGAAGGAAGGAAGGAAGGAAGGAAGGAAGGAAGGAAGGAAGGAA
>JAAGEH010000041.1:39588902-39697209 GCA_011751065.1 Lasiurus cinereus | reverse complement strand
AGGAAGGAAGGAAGGAAGGAAGGAAGGAAGGAAGGAAGGAAGGAAGGCAGGAAGCTAATATTTGTTCTGTCTGGAAAATCTTACCTAAATAGACAATATCCTTTTTGTGCTTTTTTAATAGCTCCTACTATCCTCAGCACATTTGTTGGTAAGAGAGAATATCCATGAAGTTCATTCAGCACCATCATGACATACAAATACATTATTTTTATGTGTTAAAATTAAGTTTTCTTACTTAAGCACACATTTTTCTTAATTAGCAGCATTCACCCCCACCTTCTTAAAAACAGAGTTGGAAGGAAGGACCTGGTATAAGCCACATAACACTCTGCTGTTATTCTTGGTGATTAGGCAGTAGTCCTTGTATCTGGCCAGGCAATACCAGGAGATAACCAGAAGTGATAATATAAGCATCAGCTAGTGTGAGAATAGCACATAGCAGCCAACATGAATTGGCCAAGAAAGGCGTTTAAAAACTTTAATATATTTTTATTGATTTCAGAGAGGAAGGAAGAGGGAGAGAGAGACAGAAACATCAATCATGAGAGAGAATCATTGATTGGCTGCCTCCTGCACGCCCCCTCCTGGGGATCAAGCCCGAAACCTGGGGATGTGCCCTTGACTGCAGTTGAAACTGGGACCTTTCAGTCTGCAGGCAAAACTTTTAAAAACGTTTTTTAAAATTGAGATAAATAGTTTTCCAGGTCGCAGGAGAGTACAATGCTCAAGAAAAGCGGTGGCTCTCCTGAGTCATTTCCTGCCAACAGGAAAAAGATCATCAGCACTGGGTATCTATCTGGGCCAAAGGTGGCCTCAGGCACACGCAAGTTGACTATGGTCAGCCAGACAATTTTAATAGGTACCTTGGGGGACATTAGGCTGGTTCACACCCCTTTGCTTTAAGAACTTCCCTAGGAATTCCTGGAATCCATGTTTGGATTGTTTTCCTGCTCCCCTGTCCAGAGCTGATCATCCAAGGATGAACATGTGATGCCATTCAGGTCAAAAAGTGAAAGTGCTTCCATCTCCCTGTCTCTGTGTCTCTCTGTGTAAGAATTGTCACTGAGAGATAAGAAGCTGGGCTGGTTACTTGAACTGAGGATAAGTATACTCGGGAGCAAGGGGATAGCTATGTTTGGCCTTTGGTCCAGCAAAGGACCAAAGTTGGTCTGGAGAGAGAGAGAGAGAGAGAGAGAGAGAGAGAGAGAGAGAGAGAGAGGCCAAGGAGCTTCAATTAGTCAAACAAAAGTTAGGAGCTTGTGTTCCTGATAGATTGCCAAGTCTCAGTTCCAATCTTCCCTGAAACCTGGCTGCAATTTCTGTCTTCCTTAAGAAATTCTATTCTTTGAATAAACTTGGGGTTTTTTGCTTACACTTGTTGGAAATAAATTTCTGTTACTTGTAACCCAAAGAGCCATAACTAATGAAGATATAGTCATTATTGTATTATCTATGGTATTATAAACTTTTTTGCTAATAGTTACCTAGAAAAGGGAGGTGGGAGTGAGATTTCTCTGGTTAACCTCTACATGTAGTTTAACTATCTTTTGAATAGATAATGCAGTTACATGAGTTAAAGGTAAATATTATCTATTCAAAAGATATTTTAAAAAATACTGTTGAAATAAGATTTATATATAGTGATCATATTTTCCAAATCAAAATCCAGGACACTTCATTTAATACAGAGTAAAACAACAGATCAGAATTTAAAACTCCAATGCATGCACCTTAGTTAGAAGTTTTTACAATGGAAGATGAGAATAAGATATATAGTTTTTATGTTTATGGTAGAAGGTGTTTATATAAAAGTATGACTTGGTATCCAGACAGTGACTCAACTTCCTATTCTTGGAACTCTTTGGATGCCATGAGAACTTTTGGCCTAGAAATTTAAAAATACAAATGAAAACATGCTATTCTAAATGATTCATGCACCCTTTGAAGCCTATCTAACATATGACAATTTGGCTGGAGGTAAATTACATACCAGAAACGACTATATAATCATACAGTGGTATTAAATATCTTTGTGTGTGGTATAGAAAATTGCTTTAAAAAGTCAAATATGAAAGAGATTATGGGTTTGAATAATTTGAGGAGATTTTTGGAGAAGCTGAGAAATAGTCTATCTGAGATTATTAATAGGATTTGGGGACATACCAGGTGTACCAGTTAATAATGTGAATTTTTTGCAATAGATGGAGTTACACATACTAGTGTGTTGATATATATATGATTTGATATGTATGCTATTTTGTTGTATTGACAGCAAGTTCAAAACTTCTTATGTCAAATTTTCTGAAGGTGTTAACATGATAGATATTTTTACGCTTAAAAATTCAAATTTCATGCCAAAAAAAGAGCATTTGCAGGAAACCTTAATTCATTACTTTATTTTGAATAAAAGTGATGCTGAAAGTTATCATACACTTCAAGAAGCTTATGGTGAACAAATTCCATCTCAAGAAACTTGTGAACGCTGGTTTAAATGCTTTAAAAGTGATAATTTTGGAGGAGATACCAAGATGTCAGCATAAGTAAACACCTGAACTTGCCGCCTCACACAACAATTTCAAAACTATAACTAAAAGACAAAATGGACATCATCCAGAACCTCAGAACTACTGGCTGAGTGAAAATTCTACAACTAAATGGGCAGGGGTGATGGGACGCCATAGCTGTTTGCTCTGCCCTGAGACTCCATCCCAACTAAGATATACACAGAGGCTTTTGCATATGAATGACATGGTCCTTTGAATTTTAAACTTACCTATCAATCTGTAGTTAAGTCAGAGAGACCCAGAACATCCAAAAGAAGGCCCAAGGCCCCACAGCAGCTTGCATTGCTCCACAGCTGGGTCTCATCTGGGCACCTCCAAAACCCAAACAAAGAAGAGGAATCTGTAGATCTCTCCATAGCTCCTGCTGGGTGGCCCCAGGCAGAGGCTAAATTAGCACCTCCTTGGAGATCCAAGAGCCAGTGTACCTAGGGGTCAGAGTAAAACTATCCAGATTACAATTCCTCAGATCCATAAGAAACATACTCAGGGACAGACTCAGTAAACATCAAAGCCCCACTAAAGCAAGTCTTGTCTCATAAGGGTATCTCTAGCACAGAAGTTCTCCCATCGTAGACACATAGATTCTCACAGTCGATTGGCCTGGATGTCAATTCCTCCCAGTGTTACCAATAATCAAGGCTTAACTACAATAAGACTGTGCACATACCGCACAAAGAGATGCACCAAGAATGTCCACCTCAGGTAACCGGGAAGGCTGAGCTACTGGGCCCTATAGGATACCTAGCACACAAAGCCACTCTATCAACACAGGGAAGCAGTCAAAATGCAGAGACAAAGAAATAGGTCACAAATGAAAAAAATGGAGGAAAGCAAATGATTGGATATAGCGTTCAATATCACAGTTATAAGGTTTTTCAAGAATTTTCTAGAAAAGCCTGATAAATTTAGTGAGACTTTCAAGGATATGAAAAAGGACCAACTAGAAATTAAGCATACACTGACTGAAATAAAAAATAATATACAGAGATCCAACAGAAGACTAGAAGATCACAAGAATCAAGTCCAAGATTTAAAATACAAAAAAGCAGAAAACACTCAACCAGAAAAGAAAAAAGAAAAAATAATTAAAAAATATGAAGATAAGGAACCTCTGGACAACCTCAAGCATACCAACATCAGAATTATGGGGGTGCCAGAAGAAGAGAGAGAGCAAGGTATTGAAAACTTATTTGAAGAAATAATGACAGAAAACTTCCCCACCTGGTGAAAAAAAAATAGACTTACAAGTCCAGGAAGCACAGAGAACCCCAAACAAAAGGAATCCAAAGAGGACCACACCAAGACACATCATAATTAAAATGCCAAGAGCAAAAGACAAAGAGAGACTATTAAAAGCAGCAAGAGAAAAACAGTTACCTACAAGGGAGCACCCATATGACTGTCAGCTGATTTCTCAACAGAAACTATGCAGGCCAGATGGGAGTGGCAAGAAATATTCAAAGTGATGAATAGCAAGAACCTATAACCAAGATTACTCTACCCAGTAAAGGTATCATTCAGAATTGAAGGTCAGATAAAGAGTTTCACAGATAAGAAAAAGCTAAAGGAGTTCATCACCACCAAACCAGTCTTATATGAAATGTTGAATGGTGTTCTTTAAGAGAAGAAGAAGAAGTAAAAGGTGAAGATAAAAATTATGAACAACAAATACATATCTATCAACAAGTGAATCTAAATATTTAGTGAATAAAAAATCTGATGACTAGAATAAACTGGTGAATATAATAGAATCAGGGGCATAGAAAGGGAATAGATGGACAATCCTCAGGGGAAAAGAGTGTGGAGGATGTGGGAAGAGACTTGACAAAAATTATATACCTATGGATAAGTGGGGCGGGGGTAAGGGCATGGGGTGGGGTGGGGACCTTGTGGAGGGGAGCTATAGGGGGAAAAAAGAAGAACAACTGTAATAATCTGAACAATAAAGATTTTATGAAAAAGTGATGATTTTGATGTGAAAGACAAATAATGTTCAGGTCAGCTGAAAAAGTCTGAAGACCAACAACTACAAGCATTCTTGGATGAAGATGCATGTCAAACTCAAAAACAACTTGCAAAAAGATTAAACATTGCTCAGCAAACAATTTCCAATCATTTACAAGCAATGGGAAAGATTTTAAAGGAAAGAAAATGGCGCCACATAAACTGAACAAAATACAAATGGAAAACCGAAAAGTCATCAGTAAAACGTTGCTTCAATAGCACGAAAGAAAGTCTTTTTTGCATTGAATTGTGACTGGCGATGAAAAGTGGATTCATTTTGAGAATCCCAAACGCACAAAACCATGGGTGGATCCAGGTCAACCATCAGACTTGACTGCAAGGCCAAATCATTTCAGAAAGAAGATAATACTCTGAGTTTGGTGGGATCAAGAATGTGTGGTGTATTGTGAGCTTCTAAAACCAGGTAAAACCATTAATACTGATCACTAACCAATAACGAATAATCAATTAGAATCACACTTTGATCATAAAACCACCAGAATGGGCCAGAAGACAGGGCAAAGTAATTTTACTTCATGATAACGCACCATCACACACTTCAAAACCAATTAAAGACATGTCAGATCTTGCCTGAGAAGTATTAACCTACCTACTGTATTCAGCAGACCTTGCTCCTTCAGATTACCTCTTGTTTGGATGGATGGCACACACACTTTCTGAGCAGCACTTCAAAATGTACAAAGAAGTGGAAAATTGGGTCTCGGAATGGTTTGCCTCAAAACAAGAAAAGTTCTATTGGGATAGTACCCACAAATTACCTGAAAGATGGGGGAAAAGTATAGCTAGCAATGGACATTACTTTGAATAAAGCACTTCTGATGTTTCTCTTAAAATTATCGTGTTTTCTTTTATTACAAAATCCACATTATTAACTGAAAATATAAGGGAACATTTAAGATCTTGTTCCTGGCATATGTCATCAATTTGGTTCAAATAAATTCAAAAAATTAAAATTAAAAATAGGGCATAGACTCTGAATAGAAATGGGCAAAGCATGTGTGGTAACCCTGAGGACACAGGGCTAGCCGGAGCAAGAGTTTGTTAGCAAATTGGATAGGGATGATGCCTAGCACAGTCTTGGACTTGACTACTCAATTAGTAGTAATTCTTATGGATGTTATTATTACTAGGAGGGCAAGATAAGGTCACATGGGTAAGAGGCCATATTCTACAGGATCTTAAAAATCAGAGCAGCCCTAACTGGTTTGGTTCAATGGATAGAGCATCAGTCTGTGGACTCAAGGGTCCCAGGTTCAAGGGCATATACCTTGGTTGTGGGCACATACTCAATAGAGAGTGTACAGCTGAACGATGTTTTTCTCTCATGATGTTTCTAACTCTCTATCCTTTTCCCTTCCTCTCTGTAAAAAAGCAATAAAAAATATTTTTTTAAAAAAGTCAGAGCAGTTAAGACTTTATGAGTCATTGTATGTTTCTGAGCAGGAAAAAAAAAACTTGATTCAGTAAAACTGCTTAAGAATAATTTGGAGAATGTGAGGATAGAATGGGTAATATGAGCATTTCATTTGGTTTTTGTAGTAGCAATGGTAAAGACAACTTAAACAAGGGTTGTAAGTGGAAATAAAGGATGCAGTTGAGGGACTTAGAGATGGAGAGGTCTCAGGGATGAGATATACAGGGGATGAAGGAGAAAGAAAATCATAGAAAAAAAATTAAATTTATTGTATTATTATAACTTAGTCATTAAGTATTACTAATTTAGTCTTTTATAGAGTCTACAAGTGTTGCAATATTGGAATGTTTGTTCTGCAAAAAGGGTACAAACATTCTTGATGAAGCCGCCTACAGCTCACACCAAAACTAAGCCGAGATGTGATGTAGGAGGGAACCAGGGGTTTCTCCTCAGCCATGAACAGCTTTTAACTGAAGGCGTAGGTGGTGATAATGTTAAATACACTACACAAACCACAAATTTTTCACTCATTAGGAATTGCTATGGTATACATGCCAGCTACCAGTCACTTCCAGCCTTGTCTATGCTTTTTGCAGCATCTGTGGTGTAGATGAAATTTTAGATAAAGTTCTCATAGTAGAATCCAAGATGTCTTATCATATAAAACATGATTCATGATGGTTGGAAGTTTTTGTTTCCCTCTTAATGATCATTTGGGGTCTGCCGCTATTGGAACCTTGCAAAGAGAAGAGGGAAAATAAAGTGGTGTTTCATGGTTGCCAAGAAAAATGGGGGGAAATCACAGAAGTGACAGAAATCATTTCTATAATCAAGGGGTATGTCAGTCAAGCATTGGGTAGCTCAGTTGGTTGTTCTTGGTGCATTGTAGAGTGAAAATGTAATGTTGGTCTACTAGTAAACTTTGGTTTTCAGAAGGTAGAGTAATATGTAAAGAACTTGGGACAAGGAGTCAGAGAATATAGGTTCTGACACCAGGTTTATCTGCAACTATGGAGACAGAGACAGGGACAGTTTTCCTATAGAATATCCCAATCTCTCAATCTGATATGTTCAAGGAATTAAAAGGCCAGACAGGTGAAGCTTACACGACCGGATAGGGTGGCGCAGGTAGCAGATGCCACATTATTCCTTGTTAGTAGGCCATGGTAATGAATTGAGTATTGTTTTTATATGTAATGGTAAGAATTATAAGCAGGAGAGTAACACTGACTTACATTGTTAAAAATAATTCTGACCGCTGTGTGGGGAACAGATAGAGGACATCAAAAGTGAAAGCACTGCCACCAGATAAAAGGCTGTTGTGGAGGTCTGGCCAGGGAAGGTGATGGCTTGGGCTACCATGAATGAACTGGGGAGGGGGACACAGGAGAGGTGGTTATGAGAGAGAAAGGACCTAATTTGAAGATGGATGGGATGTAGGAAGAGGGAGGAATCTGAAATAAAGTTTGGGATTCTGGCTTAAGCAACTGGGTAAATGGATGCACCTTTTTCTTAAGTGAGGAAAACTGGGAGAGGAAGGGATGGGAGTGGGGAAAGGAGAGGAGCACCACAGAAACAGGTGGAGAGTTGGGATTCCTTTTCAGACATTGAGTTAAAGGTGCTGAAGTGGAGGGTGTCAAGTAGGCAATTTGATAAAACACTAGGGCATGAAAGCATGTTTGGTTTCTAGTGTTTTAACAAATTCCTCATCTAGCCTACCCTGCATTACTCAGTAACTGAGCATCTACCTAGGAACCAGGTGGTCACGGTTCTATTCCATCAGTTCCAGACTCGATCCCAAGTAGGAGGCATGTAGAAGGCAGCTGATCAATGGTTCTCTATCATCATTGATGTTTCTATCTCTCCCTCTCTCTTCCTCTCTGAAATCAATATATATATAGGTTCTGACACCAGATCTATATCTATATCTATATCTATATCTATATCTATATCTATATCTATATCTATATCTATATCTATATCTATCTATATGTTATCTCCCATCCATAAATTACCACACTTGATACTTTATTTTAAAAATATGCTTTGGTTGCTCAGAAATCCCACTAATAAACCTCCTTCCAGTAATATTAAATTTATTAATAATAATGGTTTTGAGCAAAGAATGAACAGAACCATATGTATGTCTAGAAACAGGTGATAATATTAGAATGTTCTAAATGTTAAGAACATGTTCTCCTGTAGTTTAAAATTTAAACCGAAAAACTAATTTGCTAATAATTACTATTGAGTGTCATTTTGCTAAAATAAAGTAATATAGTACCTTCAAATTTTGTTTTACCTATGACATACTAAATTAATATGTGATTTAAAAGATCTGAATTAGGTAAAATACTTATTAAAGATAAACCATTAATTAGAACTCTCAAAAGGAAAAAAAACACAAGGTAGCAAAAATTTATTTTAAAAAAAACTTCTAGAGTTATTCCAGATTTAGAACATCGATAGCACTTTCATAAGAATCATTAATATTTAAAAGGGTGATATAAAGTACTTAAAGCAGCAAAGAATAAATTGGATTACTATACCAAAATATTAAGACTGAGAAATTTTTTAAAGAAATGTCCAGCAGGGAGAAGTAAAAAGAATTTTCTGGTTAATCTTTAGTTAACCACAAATCAAATTAATATAATGTAAAATTCTTATTTTAAATTATATGCTTAACTAAACATATAAATTATTTCCTAAGATAATTTTATGCTTTAGTTAGAATTACTTATAATGATAGTGATTTGAAATCAAATTAGATCAATATTATAGATTAATAACTTTAGTTTTTCCATTTAGAATACATGTGTTATACTATAGGGTTGTTAAATAGTGTACTCAAAATAATCCAGTAAGCATGACAGAAAGAACGCAAATAAAATCATAGAGATAAGTTTAGCTAGTATATTCTGCTCTTACAGAATGTCTACTTTATCTAGCAGTCTATTGGCAGAGTTTCTTCATACCAGCTCACACATATGTCCTTTTACTAGTACATCTTATATAATGAAAGTCTAATATGCAAATCAACCAAACGGCAGAACAACTGGCAGAACAACCAGTCGAATGACTGGTCACAATGATGCACACTGACCACCAGGGTTAGACGCTCAACACTGGAGCTGCCCCCAGCCTGCAGGCCCCAGGCCAGCCAAGGAGGGTGCCAGTGGGAGCCCCCTGATCATCTCATTGGTCACCCACAGATCAGCCCTGTTTGCCGGCCAGGCCTAGGGACCCTATCTGTGCATGAATTTTGTGTACCAGGCTATAGTTTATTCTTATCTTTTCTTTACATTCCTACAACATAAAGGTTTTCTTAAATCTTACTTTCTTGTTTCACCCATCTGCCTACTACCACTTTTGCTAGTGTGATGACTGTGTTTACTTCTTCTATATGGGGCTGCCTTTATAGACATATTTACACATTTAAGCTAAAATGATCTGGTAAGAATATAACAAAAAAATAAATGGGTATGTCTACCAAAATGTGGAAAGAATGTTCTTGGAAGCTTTATTCATAATATCTAAAATTTTAAAATAAAAAACAAATGTCCATCAACCGTAGAATGGGTAAAATCATGTAATGAAATACTATACAACATTTAAAAAGAACAAATTGCTGCTACACACAATAATATGGATCAATATCAGAGAACTGATGTGGAGCAAAAGAAATCAGGCACACACACACATACCAGAAACTTATAGTATGATTACAATTATATGAAGTTTAAGAACAGGCAAATTAATCTATGCTAAAAAGCAGAGGAATGGTAACTGAGTTAGTGAGATGTTATTTGCCAGGAAGTAACTTGATGGAGCCCTTTGAGATGCTGGAAATGTTCTATACTTTGATCTCAGGTGGTCATTACACAGGTATACACAAACTTGTAGAAATTAGTGTGCATATACATGTATATACACATAGAAAATAAGCCATTTAGCATTTTACTATATGAATAGTGTACCACAATCATTTTTTTAAAATTCAATAGTAAATAATGGTACATTTTCCAATATGCTAATAGAACTTTAAAAAAGGAATAGAACTATATGAATCAAATGGAATGATATCCAAACATATTGAGCAAAAAAGCAATTTGCAATCCTGCTGGGCTGGTATTACTCAATGGTTGACCCTGAACCAGAGGTCACAGTTCAATTCCTATTCAGGGCACATGCCTGGGTTGCAGGTTTGATCCCCAGTGTGGGGCGTGCAGGAGGCAGCGATCAATAATTCTCTTTCATCATTGATGTTTCTATCTCTTTCTCCCTTCCTCTCTGAAATCAATAAAAATATGTTTTTGAAAAATGAGAGAATACTGAGTTTCATATAATTCAATCTAATACATAAACAGACATAGAGATCTTACATAAAAACATTCATTTAGTCATTCCTAATTCAGAATTTGAAATAATTTTTATGTCAACATAACTCAAACCTAGTGTGATTTGATTATAGATTTGAGTTTAATATTTGTTACCTGAAAATTAATTGCCCTTTTTTTCCAATTGATAACAATTTGGTAATATCAACATACTAATCATTTAGAATAGTTTCCAAGCCTTATTAGTAGCATCACAGAAACAGGATGTAATTTGAAACTAGATAATCTGGGGTCATATCTCAGTTTTTTACACTGGCTCTCATACCAAGAATAAACTACTCTGGGCTTCAACTTTCTTTAGTGTAGTATGGAGAAAACATTATCTGACATAGAAGTTTGCTCCCAGGATTAATTTGTTGATGTATGTAAAAACACTTTGGAAAGTACAAAGCACTATCCAAATGTAACCATTATTGTTTTAAACGAAGAAAAGAAATAGCCTGTCTTTGCTTTAAAGAGATCAAGTTTGCAATATCTATATTGCAATTTATGCTATCCTGGGTTAGTGGTTTTCAAATCTCTGATCTCAGAACACCTTTATACTCTTGGGGATGTGGACTTCAGTTGTTAATATTTACTGGAATATAAATTAAAACAAAAAGTTTTAAATATTTATTTTAAAATAATAATAAACCTGTTACATGTTAACATAAGTAACTTTTATGAGATATAGCTATTTTTTCTAAAACAAGGAAAATTAGTGAAAAGAAACATTATTTTACATTTTTGCAAAGTTCTTTAAAGTGTAGCTTAGTATGACAGTCTCACATCTATTGCATTCCATCTGTTGCAACATGTCATTTTGGTTGAAGTATATAAAGAAAACTTGGCCTTACTGAGAGGTATTTGAAAAAGGCAGGGTTATTTTAACAGCCTTTCAGATAAGTGTTGTTATAAGTATTTGACACGATATCAAAACCAAAAAGTGTATTTGCAATCTGGATTTAAAACCAATTAACTTGGTTCATTAGTTCTTTGTGAACAAAAAGTTCCTATCAACGAACTTCTACTCTGCTGCATTAAACCATTGCTCTATCTTGTACTTTGAATTGATCTTTTACCCATCCATGACTTGGTAACATTATTCATTGGTCATATGGAAAATATCAATACATAGAACCTATTCAGGTCTTTCCAATGTTGATACATTTCCTTGTACAATGCTAAAAAATCACATCAATTCACATCACAACTCATCTCATCAGAAAAATAGTTTAGTCTTAGGAAATTTTCCAAGTCAGAGCTTTCCAAAAATCTGATTTTTGCTTATAAACTTAAAATATAATGCTAGAAAATACTGTCCTGTTCCCCACCTTGAAACAACAGGTTCGCTTTATTTTCTTTTCTGAAAAGTTCTGCCAAATACCCAAGTTTGAGCAACCACAATTTGTATTTCAGTGGTTCTTTCAAGTAAACATGATGTTCCACGGAAAAAAACTGGCTAGTTCAGCTTGCAACTCAATCTCACAGTGCTCTCCCTCACAACAGACACTGCACTTTTATATTTCAGTGCTGGAAATGTCCCTCTCACTTTGTCACCTAAAATATTCAAAATGTGGGCATTCGAGGCTCAAAATTAAACTTGTAATGTTTAATGCTTCAACCAGGGCCTTTGTGAGACGAAGTGTTCTTCTCACTGTGAGTGCCCAGAGGTGAAGAATACATGGCAACTAGCACACTTGAGGGCCACTGCTTTGATCTGTGCCAAGGCTCCAGCAGTTCTCACTGCCAGCACTTTGGTACCATCACAGCAAAATGACTGAGCAGAATGACACGGAAAAAAAGAAAGGCAAAAACCATCTCAATATCATTATGAAAAAAGTTGGACCTTCAGACTCTGGAAGGATCTCAGGAGCACCCAGGGGTCTCAAGGCACGCTTTGAGAATGGTTGAGCTAGATGATCGGTCAGCTGAAGGTAATTGGCATATTTTATCCAGGGCCGAGTCTAATGAGACTGATGAAAACATTCATGATTAGCACAATCATATTCAAAGAAATCAATTATTTAAGCTATGCAGCTCTAATCTTTGTTATTGAGATGCAAACAATGCTTCTCACTTATGCCGCATTCTTGTGGAAAATAAAAGACCACAATTACTTGGTCCTCTGTACCTCCTTCCTCACACACACATACAAATAAAAAAGTTCCTCCAACACGCTAAGTGCTCCTATTAATTTGTACATTCAATTCTGCTGTTGCCTAAGAGCAAGCTGAAAATAACTACATAGCCACTGGCTACTATGCAGGTTCATTAATATTTAGCAAATAGAGTTAGAAAATTCTTTATTATAGGAGCTGTCCTGCGCATTGTAGGCTATTTAGCAGGATCTCTAACTGATATCCACAAAATGCCAGTAATATTCCTTCCCAGCTGGGACAACCAAAAATGTCTCTAGACCAGTGGTTCTCAACCTTCCTAAGGCCACGACCCTTGCATACAGTTCCTCATGTGGTGGTGATCCCCAACCATGAAATTTTGCTACTGTTACGCATCGTGATGTAAATATCTGCATTTTCCGATGGTCTTAGACGACCCTGTGAAAGGGTCTTTTGACCCCCAAAGGGGTCGCGACCCACAGGTTGAGAACTGATGCTCTAGACGTTGCCAGATGTCCTTGGGAAGAGAGGTGTGATGAGGGGGCAAAATTGCTCCGTGTTAAAAACCACTGGTCTCTCTCTCTCTCTCTCTCTCTCTCTCTCTCTCTCTGTGTGTGTGTCCTTTCAAGGACAAACAGGAGCTCTGATGCTTCTTTTTTAATGTAACTTCAAAACTACAAGCAAGCCAGGCTGAGTTCCTGAGAATCGTTTCAAATTCTGCCTAGCATCTACAGTAATACTTTACTGGCTACCAGGGGACCCCTACTTGTGATCTATAAGATAAAAAGTCCAGCTCAGAGTCAGACATTCTGGGTCCTATTACTAATACTCTATAATTAACTCCCTGTGTCTCTGTTTTGTCATTTCTCAAAGGAGTGCAATAATACCTCCACTACCTTCTGTGATTATAATGATACAATGTAAAAGTGCTTTGGAAAGTTAAGAGAAAATATAATCAGACATAATGGAACTCATGCAAAAATGGAACCTCATTAACAAATGACCTTAAAGTGTCTGATACTGTTTTCTACTCTTAACTACATATGATTTGCCTTGCAAGGCTACGAGTGAGACCATTTGCCACTAAATGGCTCCCATCACCATCTCATACGTTCAGATATTCTTCCTTTGTATGGGTGTGCACAATTTATATCAACAATTCCTTATTGATGGGAATATGAATTGTTTCTTTTTCTTCCTTTCTTTTCTAATCTATAATAATAAAAGCATAATACGCCAATTAGACCAGACAACCTTCTGGATGATCTCCAGATGAAGCTGGGGCTGTGAGGGAAGCTTGGGTGCTGAGTGCCGGAGGGAAGCCAGAGGGAAGAAAGGCCTACTCTTGCATGAATTTTATGCATTGGGCCTCTAGTTATAAACAAAACTGAGTAAAAACCACCCAAGACAATTGTTATGTATAGCTATATTTCCTTAGCACACTTTCTTGGTTGTGAAGTTTGTGGATCAAGGGGCATACACATTTTTAAAACTTTCATTTTTGATAATGAAGTTCCTGAGGAATTTCCTCTCTTAAATTATCATGGGGCCATCTTGCTGTTCTGGATATCTCTGAACTACTTAGCACTTGTGTACATGCCTAATGATACTTGATATACATTCTAATTTTGAAATTGTCCAGAGGAGTGTTTACATGATCTTCCAACTCAGAAAACCTCTAAATAGAAAGATCACAATGATAGCTATCTTTGTGCGCTTTTTCAGGACTACCATTTGTGCTTTATGCTTCCTTAAATGTGCCACGCTTATTTCAAATCATCAAAAGAGGAATCGGTACAGCATTCTTCCTGGAACCCTACCCCCTGAATACAAGCTCCTCCAGTTGCTGTGCTTCACCATGTCTTCATCTGACTTATCTGCCTCCTCCAGTTTCCATCCCCCCATACGATTCTTTGTTCCTGCAATTTTATCAGGCAATTCTACTAAGAAGCTTGGCTGAACTTTACATATATTGAAATACATTGTGAAGAAAAGTTGACTGTACATACTCTATAACACACACACACATACACACACATACGCACACACTCAAGACAGTTCTAACTAGCCATGTCTCCCACTGAAACCATTTTTAAAGGGAGTTTATTGCATCCCATAAACTCAGATGATCTTTTCTTTCCTGCTGGGGGTAATCTTTAGCTCAATCACAATATTTCTTTTCTCCATAAATATCAAACCACCAAGAGTATTAATTTCATTGGCCAATGTGTATCTCATCATGTTTGACTATTTATAGTAGTATCTACAAATAACTTTACAGAAAACATAAATATGCAGTAGCATAACATTTGGTTATGACTGTTAAAAGAAACAGTAGCAGTAGATCTACTCTCATATGTTGTCCATAGGGGTAAAAGTAGGAGAAGAAAAAGGAAGTGGGACAGAAAATTGGTATACTCACAAGGATGGCTAATGATTGCCCCAATATCTTCTGGGAAGAGCTCTGGGAATGATAGCAGAATGCTGGGGATATGTGACATCTGCATGATGCTCTGTCACTATATCAACATGCACAATTTTAGGGATCCATTAGGTACCACGTTAAAATACAATCACTAGAACTCCCATTTGTCTTCAGTCTGCAGACATCAGTGGCTTTCTGGCAATATTTGCTGATTTTATGTATTAAAATTATAATCAAAGAGTATGATTCATAGATACTGAGAATTGAAAAGAACTTTGGAGATAATGCACAATTTTCCTCATGTAAAGGCCAAGGACTGTTCAACTTGTCCAAATCACTCCCTGGTGAGTGGCATTACCAGCACCTGAGCCTCTGCCTCTGACATGGGATCTGGAGCATCACCCACACCACCACACCCCATTAGGGCCACCTGCCCCAGTCACACCACAAGGTTACATTCATTGTAAGGTTAAGCCACAGCACATCCCCAAAGCAACCATATGCCCAATCTAATCAACAAAATCAGGGGGCAACTAGTAAGCATAAGCCACCCTTGGCACAGTTTTAAGCCTTCTCTCTCTTACACACTCATATCCTCAAAGGTGATGTTCAGTAATTCACCTTCTTTGAAGGATTTTGTGGAAGTTGGTAGTGACTCTCAAGTTAGCTCATAGATGAATGTCATAAAAATCAGAAAACATCAAGTTAAAAAGAATAGTTTTACCATATTGTTTTTAAGATGAATAGTATAGATTTAAAAATATTTCAGTTCTTCTATATAACAGCGGTGAGAAAAAAAGTAACAAAAATAAATTTTTTATTACTAAGCATTTTTTGCTTTATAGGAAACTTTAGCCTCTCTTCCTTTCTTCCTTCAATAAATATTGAAAACCTATTGAAAATATTTGTAAGATACCATTCTAGGAGTTGTGGGCATATAGAATGGATATTTAAAATGATTTTAAAATGAACTCTACTTTCAAAAGAGTTATCATCAAATAGGGACAATATTTGTAAATACATATTGAAAGTGGTAAATTCTTTTTTTAAAAAAATATATTTTATTGATTTTTTACAGAGGGGAAGGGAGAAGGATAGAGAGTTAGAAACACCGATGAGAGAGACCAACATTGATCAGCTGCCTTTTGCACACCTCCTACTGCGAATGTGCCCACAACCAAGGTACATGCCCTTGACCAGAATCGAACCTGAGACCTTTCAGTCTGCAGGCCGACAGTCTATCCACTGAGCTAAACAGGTTAGAGTGAAAATGGTACATTCTTTAAAAGGAGTAAATGTAAAGTGCTATGGGAATTTAAAGGAGGGAGCAATTGCTTCCCATTGGGATCATGGAAAGAGAAAAGGAGAATGTGAAACTGAAGGCTACTGAAAGAGAGATAAAATTTGAATAAGTGAATGAAGAGAAAAGGAATTTTAGATTTAGAGAATGAAATGATCACAAAAGAAAAACCAGGTGAGGTACTGGGGGGAAAAAAGAGTGGTTGAGGTCATCTGAGCACTGAGGATAAAGATGAGAGATGGAAAATAAACTAAAAAATAAAATAAACTAGAGCCAGTAGACCTAGGAAGAGGTCACAAATTAGGATGCTCCATGCAAAGGGAGAGGAAAGGCTGGTACCTTGGAGGTGGATGTGGAGAATATAGAGGAGTTTTGGTGGTAGAATCTAAGATTTGGCAGTTGATTGATCTTTCAGGCAAAGACAAGAACCAAAAAAGTCTGCCATGGCTTCAAATCTCAGTGCCTGGGGAGATGATGGAAAAACCCAAGCCAATCTCAGTCTTTATAAAAGCAAAAAATTATACCAGTGCCGTGCTAGTGAGAAATCAATTGAGTCTCAGTGGATCAGAAATGTATTAACTCTGGGACTAGTATAGTGTCTAAGAGAACAGATTCTCAAACCCGACTGCCTAGGTCAAAATCCTGGTCCCTTACTAGCCAGGGTGATCTTGATGACTAGCCCAATTTAACCCTTCCCTCCCCCAGCTATTTGTTCCCTTCCCTACAGGACAGGATAGCTTTGATGCCAGCAGGATCCAAAGTGAAGGCCCCTGGCTATGGCAACAGACATGATTCATGGCAGATGAGGCCTGCAGCTCTCATGTATAAATACCTTTCTGTTTGCATAACAACCACTTCAGTTGATACAAACCTTTTGCTCTCTTTCTCTCACCTAACCTGTAAATCAGGGTTCTCCAGAATAAAAGAATGGAGAGAGAGAGAGAGAGAGAGAGAGAGAGAGAGAGAGAGAGAGAGAGAGAGATTGGTTTTAAGGAAATGCTCATGAATTTGAGGGGGTTAGCAAGACCAAAGACCCAGGGAAAAGTTGATATTATAGTCTTTTTCTTTTCTTCCATCTTCTTTATTTTTTATTTTGCAGTCTTGAGTCCAAAGGCAATCTGCCAGCAGAATTTGTTCCTTCTGTCTTTTCTCTTATGGACTTCAACTATTGTATAATATCCACTAACATAATAAAGAGCAATCTGCTTTACTCAAAGCCTACTGATTTAAATGTTGACTGCATCTAAAAAATACCTTGCAGAGTAATTGTCTAGTTAACTAGGCAATCAATTGATGAGTCTCTCTCACATTGATCTTTCTCTCTCTCTCTCCTCTTCCCATCCTCAGGTGGGGATTAACAACAACAACAAAATGACTACAATAAGTCCTCACTTAACATCATCAATAAATTGTTGATTTTAAGAAAAACGACATATAACAAAGCCATTTCACCACAGGCAAATTGATATAAACAAGAGTTAAGTTCCTACAATATCTTATCAATATTATAATGAAACTAGAGACCTGGTGCATGAAATTCATGCACAGGGGTTTGTGTCCCTCAACCCATCCTGCACCCTCTCCAATCTGGGACCCCCTGATAGGATCAGGCCTGAACAGGCATTCGAACATCCCTCTCACAATCCAGGACTGCTGACTTCTAACTGCTCTCCTGCCTGCCTTGCTGATTGTCCCTAACCACTTCTGCCTACCAGCCTGATCACCCCTAACCACTCCCCTGCCAGCCTGATTGCCCCTAACTATCTTCCCCTGCAGGCCTGATCACCCTTAACTGCCCTCCCCTGCAGACCTGGGTCACCCCCAATT
Organism: Lasiurus cinereus; assembly: GCA_011751065.1. Taxonomy (NCBI): domain Eukaryota; kingdom Metazoa; phylum Chordata; class Mammalia; order Chiroptera; family Vespertilionidae; genus Lasiurus; species Lasiurus cinereus. Next base: position 39,679,158 of record JAAGEH010000041.1, on the reverse strand, counting down.
GCCCTTCCCTACAGGCCTGATCACCCTCAAATTCACCCCTAACTACCCTCCCCTGCAGGCCTGATTGCCCCCAATTGCCCTACCTTGCAGGCCTGGTCCCTCCCAACTGCCTTTCCCTGCTAGCCTCATTGCCCACAACTGTCCTCCCTTGCAGATCTAGTCCCTCCCTACTGCTCTCCCCTGCTGGCCATTTTGTGGCAGTCATCTTGTGTCCACATGGGGGCAGCCATTTTTGACCACATGGGGGCAGCCATCTTGTGTGTTGGAGTGATGGTCAATTTTCATATTACTCTTTTATTAGATAGGATGACGCTGAATGAAAAGATGACTTTGAGGACCTGGTTACTTGGATTTAGTGAGAGGCAGAAACAAAAGAATATTCTGAATGCAGGGGATCAGAGTTGGATGGAGACCAAGGGAGAAAGGAAGGTGGAGTTTATACAAGGGCAGGGCCATCAATTGGGAATGGGTCCTCTTTAGGAAACATGGTTTAAGGGATAGCTCATCTGGTTTCCCATCATCTAGACAGACTGATAGAATAAGAATAAGGTTCTCTTGAGGGTTCTTTTGCTACAAAGAAAACAAAGGGGCTCAGGAGAACTAAACTCAGCGCATAATCTATCATTAAGTTCAGCATCAGTATGAACACTAAAAACCAGTGCTGATATACCAGTATGGTGGCAACATACCCAATCCCTCCCGGACACCACTGTTAAGCCTGACACTCTGCAGTGAGGGGAGGTATTCAGTGTTGGCTCTGAGATCACAGGAGCCTGAATGTATTATGTCTGCTTCTACAGTTCCTCTGGCCACATCTCTTTTGATTAGGCCAGTCACTTTCATACATTATCTGTATTAATGGACATATCAATTGTAGGAGAATCTGTCTCCTTATCTGGGTGTGCTTAAAATTCAGTGTTCAAAGAACAGACATGTTCTACTCCAGCTAACAAGTGCTGTCAACTGCAGGTCTAGTGCTATTTCTGTTTCTAGTTGTCATTTTTGAAAGCTGTGAAATGCAGAAGCACTTGAGGTTCATGTCTCTCCCAAAGTAAACTGCCTCCCAATGGCTGCCGTTCCACAAAGCACTGTGGTCCTGATGCCAAGGGAGGGCTCTTTTTCATTTGCTTGCCACTGTGGTAGTAAAAATATGCCTCCTGGGATACCTGGGGCATAGAATGTTTTCCCTATTACCGAGGTCAATGATGGGGAGGGGCAAGTACACTGAATCCCCCAATCCCTGCTCCTCACCCCTGGGAAGCTGTCTGAATGTCAGTATAGACACAATAGCTCAAGGACTCTTCAAGGATTCTTTAAGTTGAGAAAGGCTTACTTTTTACCAAAAGCAAGTGTCTTTTTTTTTGTTTGTTTGTGTGTGTGTGTGTGTTTTTTAATATATTTTATTGGTTTTTTATAGAGAGGAAGGGAGAGGGATAGAGAGCTAGAAACATCGATGAGAGAGAAACATTGATCAGCTGCCTCCTGCATGCCCCCCACTGGGGATGTGCCCACAACCATGGTACATGCCCTTGACCAGAATCGAACCTGGGACCTCTCAGGCTGATGCTATATCCACTGAGTCAAACCAGTTTTGGCAAAAGCAAATGTTTTCTAATGAGAGATTTGTTTAATGAAAGTCATTTTTCCCCCCCTGGATTCTTAATGGATTTGAATATGTAAACATAAGTCTGGAGCTGTTTTAGGGGGAAGGGTAGGGCAGAAGTGAAGAGAAAGTAGATCCTTTGCCGAGACCAGTTTGGCAGTTAAGGATTCCCAAAGATTTTTCCCCAGGCCTGACCTTGAATCCAATTGTCTATTCAACTTCTGCTCTTAGATGTTCATTAGATAATACCAATTTAAAATAACCAAAAACCAAACTGGACTCCACAACCTAAACCTTCTCCTTCCTTAATCTTCCTCATCTCAATTAATAGCTCTATATCCAGTCCATTGCTCAAAACCCAAACTACATGTCCTCCTAGATTCCTCTTTCTCTCATTCCCCCATAACCAGCCATCAGCATTCCCTGTCAGCCCTGCCTCCAAGAAATAAACCAAGTCCGGACATTCTCACCTTCTCTGTATATCTCCACTGTTCCCAAACAAGTGAATAGTGCAAGAATCTCCCAAATGCCTCTGGTCCCTAACCGCCTCTGTTTTTTTTTCTACATAGCAATTGCCAGCTAGATTGGGGTTGAGGGCAGTGTCCAAATCAGAGCATATCACTCTACCCTTTTTTTAAAATGTATTTTATTGATTTTTCATAAAGAGGAAGGGAGAGAGATAGAGAGTTAAAAATATTGATGAGAGAGAAACACCGATCAGCTGCCCCCTGCACACCCCACACTGGGAATGTGCCCATAACCAAAGTATATGCCCTTTACCGGAATCGAACCTGGGACCTTTCAGTCCGCAGGCTGACGCTCTATCCACTGAGCCAAGCCGGTCTTGGCTCACTCTACCCTTTAACATCATCATGGCTTCTCATTGCCATTCAAATTCCTCCTGGTAGCCTATAGGGCCCATGAGACCTGACCATGCTCACCTCTCTGACCATTCCTGGGGCACCATGAACACTGACCCCTTTCTATGCACACACATACACATGTTGCCCCTTTAGCGCGGCAGAGCCTTTGTACTCATTCTTCATCTGTCTAAAATGCTTTCCCCCTAAATTTTTGCATAGCTGCCACACTCTCCAAACTTCTGGTCCCTCGTCACTCTCTACCCTTTACTTTGTTCTATTTCCGAATAATACTTACTTGCTTGATTACATATTTTTCATCTTTGTCTTCCCACTAGAATGTAAGTTCATGAAGGGAGAGATTTTTATCTCCAGCTCCTAGAACAGTACTTGGCACAGAAGAGAGCTCAATAAAAATCTGCGGAACAAATGCATCTGTTTTACTTGTTTCCTGCTTTCCCTGGACCAAAGGCTACCCCAAATTGTGGCATCCGGTTAAGTCTCCCTCATCAGAGTTTTGACAGTCAGATGCTTCCCCTAACTCAGGCAAAATAGGCCAGTTGGTCCTGCAGATGCCCTGGGGGCTCCCATGGGAAAAGAGGCCTTGCTACAGGGAAGTTTCATTCTTTCCAAGCATCCAGTTCTGTCCCTTTTCATAACCTTGTTGAAGTTTTCTACTCTTGTCATTTTCTTTGCAGACCTTCTCCCAAAGGGTAAAACATTTTTGCTTAACTTTTAGTCTCTAACTATAGTAAATGACTAAAAAAATTACTCTATCACTTTATTAATTCAATGCGCTTATGGAGTCTGGATAACTGGCATAAATGTGTGTGTGTGTGTGTGTGTACATGTATATAAAGCAGTAACCTCCCTGGACCCCAAGAGAGTATTCTTCACTCTCCTGTTACACTAGAAAAAGATGTTTACTGTGGTTGAGGAGGATTCCGGCTCCCTAAACCCCTAAAGTGATCTCCATGTTCTCTTAAAGATGATGTTGCTCCCACATCAAGCCCCAAGTTGTTTCTTATACCTCCCCTAAAATCTGGAGTGTGTAAGTACACCTCAGCTCTCCCCACATTAGACCAGGGGAATTAGGAGAGTCAAAGACAAAGGAGGGGAGGAGGAAAGAAGAACAGGCAAGAGAAAAGGTAATAGGACAAATGTGGCAAAGTCTTCCCTCCCCTGAATTCAGCCAGAGGAAGGCAGTCTAAAGGCCCATCAGTTAATGCCCCTTTAAGATCTGCAAGGAAAATATGCATTTCTTTTTTTTTTAATAAATCTTTATTGTTCATATTATTACAATTGTTCTTCTTTTCCCCCCTCATAGCTCCCCTCCTTCTGGTTCCCACCCCACCTTCTGCCTTTACTCCCCACCACTGACCCCATCCATAGATGTATAATTTTGTTCAATCTCTTCCTGGACCCCCTAATCCCCTTTTCCCCTGAGTATTGTCAGTCTACTCCCTTTCTATGCCCCTGATTTGATTATATTCACCAGTTTACTCTGTTCATCTGATTTTTTATTCACTTGATTTTTAGATACACTTGTTGATAGATATGTATTTGTTGTTCATAATTTTTATCTTTACCTTTTACTTCTTCCACTTCTTAAAGGATATCTCTCAGCATTTCATATAATACTGGTTTGGCAGTGATGAACTCTTTTAGCTTTTTCTTATCTGTGAAGCTCTTTATCTACCCTTCAATTCTAAATGATAGTTTTGCTGAGTAGAATAATCTTGGTTGTAGGTTCTTGCTATTCATCATATTGAATATTTTCTGCCACTCCCATCTGGCCTGCATAGTTTCTGTTGAGAAATCAGCTTACAATTGTATGGGTGCTCCCTTGTAGGTAACTGTTTTTCTCTTGCTGCTTTTAATATTCTCTCTTTGTCTTTTGCTCTTGGCATTTTAATTATCATTTTGTCTTGGTGTGGTCCTCTTTGGATTCCTTTTGTTTGGGGTTCTGTGTGCTTTCTAGACTCGTAAATCTATTTCTTTCACCAGGTGAGGGAAGTTTTCAGTCATTATTTCTTCAAATGGGTTTTCAGTATCTTCCTTTCCTTCTTCTTTTGGCACCTCCATAATTCAATGTTGGTACATTTGATGTTATCCCAGAGGCTCCTTACACAATCTTCATATTTTTGTATTCTTTTTTCTTTTCCAGTTGGGTGTTTTTTGCTTCTTTGTATTTCAAATCTTAGACTTGATTCTTGTGATCCTCTAGTTTGCTGTTGGATCTCTGTATATTATTTTTTTATTTCAGTCAGTATATGCTTAATTTCTAGTTGGCCCTTTTTCATATCCTTGAGGGTCTCACTAAATTTATTGGTCTTTTCTAGAAAATTCTTGAAAAACCTTATATCCATGGTTTTCAACTCTATATCCAGTCATTTGCTTTCCTCCATTTCTTTCATGTGTGACCTGTTTCTTTGTCTCCACATTTTGGCTGCTTCCCTGAGTTGATAGAGTGGCTTTGTGTGCTAGGTGTCCTATAGGGTCCAGTGGCTCAGCCTCCCCAGTTACCTGAGGTAGACACTCTTGGTGCAGTCCTTTGTGGGGTGTGTGCACAGTCTTGTTTTAGTTAAGCCTTGATTGTTGTTGGTATCACTGAGGGGAATTGAACTCCAGACTAATTGGCTATGAGGATCAGCTGGGAGAACTTCTGTGCTGGAGACACCATTACGAAATAAGACTTGCTTCAGTGGGGCTTTGGTATTCACTGAGTCTGTCCCTGAGTGTGTCCCTTATGGATCTTAGGAGTTGTAATCTGGATGGTCCTACTCTGACCCCTAGGTACACTGGCTCTTGGATCTCCAAGGAGATGCTAATTTAGCCTCTGCCTGAGGCCACCCAGCGGGAGCTATGGAGAGATTTTCAGATTCCTCTTCTTTGTTTGGGTTTTGGAGGCCCAGATGAGGCCCAGCTATGAAGCAACGCAAGCTGCTGTGGGACCTTGGGCCTTCTTTTGGATGTTCTGAGTCTCACTGATTCAGCTATAAGTAAGTTTAAAATGCAAAGGACCAGGCCATTCATATGCAAAAGCCTCTGTGTACAGCTTGAATGGGGCAGAGTCTCAGGGCAGAGCAAACAGCTATGACCTGGTGGGGCGGGATCACAAGGGTGGGGCAAACAGTGATGGCTTCCTATCAGCCCTACCCTAAGAGGCCCCTGGTTCTCAGTGTCCCAGGGTAATCACTGCAAGCACCTCTGAGAGAAAGACAGCTTTGAGTTTCGTCCGCTGCCAAACAGTCCAGTTTCTCTCTGTATGAGTCTGGGTCCCCAGACTTTCACCCAGAAATGGAGTTCAGAGCAGTCGGGAGCTTTAGTCTCCCTCCTGATTGAGAAAGCCTGCTGTGTACTCAGTTGCCAGCCCTCTCTGTGCGTGCACCTCCACACCTCTGCCTTCCACAACTCCTGTTAAGTCTCAGTGTGCTTTTCTCCTTCCTTCTAGTTGTAGAATTTCCACTTAGCCAGCCTTCCTGTGGTTCTGGATGATGTTCATTTTGTCTTTTAGTTGTAGTTTTGAAATTGTTGTGTGAGGCAGCAGTTTAGGTGTTTACCTATGCTGCCATCTTGGTTTCTCCCAAGATGCATTTCATTTAGGTATGTTCTGTTATCTGCATGGTTTGCTTTGTCTAATGAGAAAAAGAATTGGAAAAGGAATTATTTTTTTAATGTCTTTTAAAAAAATTTTAAAGGGAATATAAGAGGGACATGGAAATACCACAAAAGAGTCAATTTTCCTGCAATCGCTACTATCCTACACTAATGTATCTGTGTGGCAGAGGAGAGACAGCCATAATGGATAATTTTCTCTCTCTGCCTTGTGAGGGCACAGCAAGAAGAAGCCATCTGATTATGCTAAGTGAAATAAGCCAGTCAATGAAAGAAAAATACCACATGATCTCACTCATTTATGGATAATAAAGAACATTATAAACTGATGAACAAAAAGATAGATACAGAGGCAGTAAAGCATCAAACAGACTGTCAAATTACAGCAGGAAGGTTAGGGAAAGGTGGGGTAGATAAGAGATCAACTGAAGGACTTGTATGCATGCATATAAGTATAACCAATGGACACAAGACACTGGGAGGTTAGGGTATGCATGGGAGTGGGGGGGGCAATGGGAAGATATGTATACATGTAATACATTAATTAAAAAAATTAAAAAGAAGAAGAAGAAGAAGCCATATGGAAGCCAGGAAGAGAGCTTTCACCAGTAACCAAATCAGCCAGCACCATGATCTTAGACTTCTCAGACTTCATAACTGTGAAAAATAAATATCTGTTGCTTAAGCCATTCAGTTTATGGTATTTTGTTATGGCAACCTGAGCTGACTAAGATAGTGTTTTAAGTGAATTCATTTAGCAAGTATTTCCTGAGTGTCTCCAGCTACTGGTCCAGAACTGTGGATAGAGCAGAGATATCGCAGATGAGGTTCTGCCTTCAGGGTGGGACTTAAGATTCCAGTAGGAGATCTGCCACAGACAAGTAAGTATACAAGCAAGTAAATATTATCAGCTGACAGCCTTATGGGAGCGCCTGTGTAGGCAACAAATTGCTTTTTTCTGCTACCTTTAAGATTCTCTCTTTGGATATATTGGGGAGGGGGTTAATTATGATGTGTAAATATAAGTTAGTGATAAGAACTGTGAAGAAAACAGAGTGAAGCAATGCAGTGCAGAGCAACAGGGGAGGGGCCCTTAGATGGTAGTCAAAGGAGCCTTTCTGGGGAAAAAACATTTGAGCTGAATGATAAGGAAGAGCCAAGTAGGAGATAACGTGATGGGATAATGTTCCAGGCACAGGGAATGAAGGTGTTAGCCAAGGTTCCATTGTAAGACTTCTTAGTTAGGGCAGACAAAAAATAGACTTGAAAATAGAGTTGAGTATTAGTATCCAGAAGTGGAAGTAAGAGATACATGGCAAAAATAAATTCATAGAAGAAGCTTCAGATTTTGAATACCAATGAAACAACAATGGTCCTACTCCACACAGGTCCTCCCAGAATTTCCTACATCATCAACTCCTACTGTCCACATATCATGTCACATTCATACTTCATCATGATGTTAATCACAGCGTCACCCACTTCTGAGTCAGTTTTATTAAGCCAGGAGGGTACATTGATTACAATTAACAAACCAATGTTGATATGCTATTATTGACTGAAGTCAATACTTTAGTCATATTTTTAATGCCTTTTGTGTATTCTAGGATTCCATGCAGGATACTGCATTGCAGTTAGTCATGTTTCCTTAGGCTTCTCTTAGTTTTCTGGACATTCCTTGTTTTTGATGACCCTGACAGTTTTGAGGATTACTGGCTAGACATTTTGCCAAAATGGCTCTCAATTAGAATTTATCTGATATTTTTCTCATGATTAAAATGAAGTTATGGGTTATTAGAAGAAAGACCACAGAGCTAAAATGCCATATTTATCATACAAATCAATTGATTTATGGCTCTTGATATTAATCTTAATCCCATGGCTGAGGTTCCAAGTCCTTTTTTGTCTCTTCACTCTCATCCCTGACATCCCACCAGTCACCAGGTCTCACCTAATATAGGCCCCAGGCTTCTCTCTGAGAACCCACCCCTCGTGAGCACTATTCCTACAGCCTCTGGTCTAAGCTCAGTCCCTTCTCAACATTCTGCACCACACTGTCAAAGTTGTCTTTCTATAGCAAAGCTCTAATCATATCCTTTCTCTTGTCAAATAATTTCACTTTGGAACAAAACCTTTGGAATATAAAGTGCAGCTTTTCCAGCATTGCTTTTCAGCTTTTTTCTCAACAGGACCATAAGTTACTATCCCATTTCATCTCCTGTCCTGGGCTCTGGGTACTGAACTAACAGTCCTTCAATCACACCTTCATGAATGACAATGGAATACTCATTCCTTTATGCACTGCACATGAGTTATTGTTTGTCAAGCTTCTATTCTGTGACAGTCATTTTCCTAGACCCTGGAGTGCAAACATCGTTGAGAAAGGGTTCCCTACATTCAAGGAGTGTGATATAATTAGAGCGACAAGCATTGTAAACAGGTCAGATCAGGGCTGAGAGGTAGATGATAGATATTCATTTGGGTATGTACAAATTGCAAAGGGAACATGTAAGCCAAAGCTCCCCATGGTAGCTCCAGTACTTAGGGAAAATTATACAAGGGAAGTGATATTTGGGCAAAGATGTGAAGAAAGAAAAAAGTTCACCAAGTGGACAAGAGGCCAAAAGAAGGTCTAGCCAGTGGGTGGCAAACTCATTAGTCAACAGAGCGGCAAACCGCGGCTTGCAAGCCACAGTTTGCCGACCACTGGTCTAGGGAAAGAACACATCATTCACTAAGTAGGCATAGTCATTCAGCATTTTCATGTGGAAGTACTTTCAAATAACAGCTAGATTGTGGCAAAACAAGCTTCAAACACTTGGATTTTAACCCACAGGACAGTGTTTCTAAGCTGTGGGTCTTGAAATCCACTTAGTGAGTCCCTGACTATCCTTATTTTAAGGTTACATAGAATAGAGGAGAAAAAATAGCATTTTGGCCATTTTGTGTCTGTTACTGCACACGTAAATATTTGTTTGTCCTGGTTTTAAAGGTAAACTGTTTCTTACCAGAAATCACATTGAAATAAGGCATTGAAAAACTACTGTACGGAGATCTTGCAGGGATGTGTGTGCAAATAGTATTTCTCAAACTTCCCTGATAATACTAAGTCATGAGTCTTGTTAAAAACACAGATTTCTGTGCTATGCAAAGATACATTTGAGTATCTATTGTTAAAATGTGAGAACCTTGGGCTAGACATAGACAAAAAAAACAGATAGTACTGTGTCAAGAAACGTCAACAGCGATAATTTATAATAGTCTGGTAGCTGTTGTTTGAGTAAATTCACTTATAATTTAAACGCTAGAATTTTAAGTCCAAATTAATACAAGGGACAGTGGGAGGCTTGCCAAGCTTGTTCCTCCAGTAGCCTCACTGCATGGGGACGGTGAAAAGTTTGGCCAGGATGATGGTCCCACAGGTGGCAGTGGCTACTCCTCGGAGCACTTAACACCCGGACCAACATGTCCATTGTAATCCCTAATGGCGACAAATGCTTTGAACCTGGTCTACTGGCCAGTGGTGGTCTGTTTTCGCACAGCATACCCTTCAAAACCTTATATTTGAAGGAGGCCTGGGGTGGGGATTACTAATGGTCTCAGATTCCTTATGGTCTCAGATTCCTTGATGGACAGGGAGAGAGAGAGAGATCTCCAAGGACTTGATCTTGACATCCTTGGCCAGGCAGTCCAGCTTGATGACAGGGATCCAACCTTGCCTGGGAAGCTTCCCTGCTTCAACCCCAGTCCTCAGACACCAGTACGGGAGCTTCCCATTCCAGAACCCCAGGGCCTGCAGGGCCTCCAGGGCCTCGGGACCCCAGCAACACAGGGGTAATTAGCCATTTGGTGTTTACTCAGAGAAGAAGGCCACACTGATTTATTATAGAAAATGATCCTAAAGTTTCATCTGCAACATTCATCCCACTAATATGCAGCTCTAAATGATGCAACACTCACACATTGGAACATTTCCTATAAAGGAATCCAAATTCAACAAAGCAAATGGCACTCGAAGGTCCCCAAGCACCAAGCATACTTCCTGCTTTTTATACTCGTCTGGAACAGGGTAAATTGGCAGAAGCCTGGCTGGGAATGGCCCAACCGGAGAGTTAAGGTCTTTGCACTGGGGTCATGACCAATCCACATTTGTCTCCTAGTTGAGCACAGAGTTATTAGGGGTGGTAGTCCCAAAGGGACCCTCCTGCTCCCTTTCTAATCAAACAAGTAGAGTGGCAAGATATGTCCCAAATCTAATACATCCTAACACTGGTCCTGTCTGGAAACCCATCCAAATGCCAAATCCTCTCCTATTCAGCCATTTGCAACACAACTCTTCCTTCAGTTTTGAGGCATTGGATGATTTCAGGGCTAGAGCCACTGAATGGTTCGGAACAAAGACAGTGAAAGGGAAGCAGCAGTCCAGAGGACTGTTTCGTTGGTGGTAAATTAGATCCCAACAAAGCTTCCAGGTCGCTCTCTAAACCTGAAAACCCTACAGAGCTCTAACATACTCAGTCTCTAAAGTGGTTTGCCATTAAAACAAAGTCTTTTGTTTGCAGTTTTACATTCTTGCATCACTGACATATAATTGCACTGCCATTACATCAGCTATGCCAAATAGTCCATGGGCCTCAGGCCAGAAATTCCCAGGATGCACCAAGGTCTGTTAATGCTTAAATAAAAAATAGTCACTTGGTTTACACTGCTGTGTGTGTGTGTGTGTGTGTGTGTGTACGTGTGTCTGTCTGTCTTCATAGCACCCTTGCGATTTTTTTTTTTTAAGCAGCTGTTTGTCATTAAGATGACATGGCACTTAAAGCACTTTACAAATAATAATTGTAATCTACAATGTCTGCCAACAGGAAAGTATCTGTGTATAAATGATGGTGAATTAATATAATGGAAGGTATTCAGTCACTAAAAATAATTAAGTAGATCTTTAGGTATAATATGGAAACATGTTTTAGAGAGAATAAAAGTAAATTTCAAAACAGTATGTAAAATACACTAAAATTTTAGTAAAAGAACAATTATTATACACTTTGACAAATACATAGAAAAATACGAATTTTTGGATAGTAGGGGAGAGAATCCAAGAGTTTGTGAAACAAAACTTCCCAGGTTACTTATCTAAAAACAAATTTACGCCTCTTGATTGATCCAAGAGGTTACTAAAGTATATTTTAAAAACAAGTTTATAAAGCATGTAAAGAAACACCGAGTTTTAAAAGGCAGCTCTGAATGAAAGGCAGCTCTTCTTGGGCCTTGGGGAATAAACATCAAAAAAAGAAAAATCAGCCTGACTGGTTCTGCTCAGTGGATAGATGGTCAGCCTGCAGACTGATGGGTCCTGAGTTCAATTCCGGTCAAGGGCATGTACTGTGGTTGTGGGCACATCCCCAGCGGGGGGTGGCGTGCAGGAGGCAGCTAATAGATGTTTCTAACTCTCTGTCCCTCTCCCTTCCTCCCTGTAAAAAATCAATAAAATATATTTTTAAACAAAGAAAAAAGAAAAATCAAATTTTTCTCTGATTAATAGGTGTGAAACAACATCTCTGTTGTTTTCATTTCCATTTCTTTGATTACTAATCATATGGAATTGCTCATTGCTTTTTGCCCATTTTTCTATTAGGATCTATATTTGTTTAATATATTTTATGTGACCTCTCTATACTGATATAAATCCTTTATCTGCTGTTATAAGGAACACATATTTCCACACTCTCCCTCGTTCTTTTATTTTGTTTCTGATGGGTCATCTCAGAGTCAAAAGCAGTCTTTTCTTTTACCTTTTATTTTTTCTTTCTCTTACAATAAAAGGAACTTCTCCATTTCGAGATCACATAAACAGGCAGTTATATTTTCTACTATTTGGAGAGTTGTATTGTTTTTTATGTTAAACTGTTGAGATTTGGAATTTAGTTTGGTGTATAAGCTAGGGATCCAAAATAATTTTATTTTTCAATTACAGTTCACATTCAATACTATTTTGTTTTAGTTTCAGGTGTGCAGCATGGTGGTTAGACAATCACATACAGTACTTTACAAAGTGTTCCCCTGATATTTCCAGTACCCAACAGGCACCATAGTTATTACATACATAGTTATTACAACATTATTGACTACATTTCCTATGCTGTACTTTACATCCCATGACTGTTCTGTAACTACCAGCCTGTATTTTTCAATCCCTCCACTTCTTTTTACCCAGTCCTCCAACCCCCCTCCTCTCTGGCAACCATCAGTCTGTTCTCTGTGTCTTATGAGTCTGTTTCTGTTATGTTTGTCTATTTATATTGTTCTTTAGATTCCATGTAAGTGAACTCATAGGGTATTTTTCTTTCTCTGACTTATTTCCAAAGTATTATTTTTCTAAATGGCTCACTTATTTTTCTATGTTCAAATCCTGCCTTCTCTTGAATCTTAGCTCAAATGAACATCCTCCACAAAGCTTTTCCTGCCCCTAATAAGAAGAGAACTCTCTCTGCTCTCTCTCCTCCCCCTTGGTCTTTCTTTCTTTTTTTTTCTTTTCTTTTTTTTTTTTTGTATTATAATGATCTGTGCATCTCTGGCCTATTGTACCACACTGTAAGCTCCTTAGAGCTGGGACAGAGTTTTATTCATCTTTGTGTCTCCCTAAACCCCCATTCAGGGCCTCACACATTTGTGGAAAGAAAAGCCATGTGATGGCAGCTCTAGGCCCATCCCCACGCCTCTGTCCCTCTCCCAGAGGGAGGGCAGAGCCAACCTCACCACCAGGATGGGACTGCCTGCCTTGTGTATCGGGGAGTGGAAGGGGGGGCGTTTGTGGTGGCCACCAGTCCAAGGCAGCTCTTATTTAAACAAGGCTGGTATTTATAGAGCGAGGTCATGCACTTGGGTCTGAGCTGATACAAAAGTGAGCAGAGATGCCAGTCAGGCTCTGGGTAGATAAAAGGCGCTCTGGGCATCCAGAGCCCTCACGGCTGTAAACGTTGGCATGTCTACATCACTCCCTGGACAGACAAGGCTCCTGAGAGAGGCTTCATCCTGGACCAAGTATAATGACAGAAACAGAGACTATGAGAAACTTCTGAGTGACTCAGGAATGGCTAACTGTGCTGCCTTGTCCTAGCATGTAAAATTCAGTCATATATAGATATCTTTAGGGAATTCCAGGTGTGTGTGTGTGTGTGTGTGTGTGTGTGTGTGTGTGTGCGCGCGCGCGCGCGCGATAGTAATAATGAGAACTGGGATTTATTAAGGGCAAGAATCCCTTGAGACCCATGTGTGGGTGGATTAATAGGTGGGGGTGGGGTTGTTATTTTTGTTTGTTTTTACTGAATTTTGAGGGGAAGAGTCAGTAAGGGTGGCTTCAGTAAAGAAACTGGGGAAGGGGTACTAAGAAAAGCTGGAAGTACTGGATTTAGAAATAAAAACCCAATAGGCTCATCTCTACTATTACTGATCTCTCCTCTCTTATTACTCTGACTCCCAGAAGAAATAAATAATAAACCAACTTCCATGACTAAAATCCCAGAAAACAGGAAGAATGGAGATCTATAGGAATTTTCGACAGCTATATTTCTCAGAGAATAATTTCAGGAGCTCTGTGCTAAACACATTTCTAAGACTTTCTAGTGACAGCAGGTGCAGCTGGTACTATTTCTCAATTATGAGAGTAGAGTTGTTTTAAATGAACTATTATTTTTTAAAATATACCCGTTTTGTGATCTGTTTCAGCCCCCAATTCTTAAAAGATTGATAAATTACACACTTCAACAATTTTGAAATAAAATAGAAAGTTATATACAAAAAGAGTGTAAATTCCAGTGGCTGAGTGTTGACCCCTGAACCAAAAAGTTATGGTTCGATTCCCACTCAGGGCATACTAGTATGTCCCAATTGTGGGCTCAGTCCCTAGTATGGGGTATGCAAGAGGCAGCTGATCAATGATTCTCTCTCATCATTGATGTTTCTCTCTCTCTCTCCCTCACCCTCTCCCTTCCTCTCTGAAATCAATAAAAATATTTTTTAAATGTAGTAACTGTCAAAAATCATAAGCCAAAATGCAAAGTCCAATGAGTGGATGGCTGCATGGCAACAAGTCTCAGAACAGCTTGAGCCCTTCAATAATTGATGCAAAGTTAGGGAAATGTCAACACTGAGAATAAATTTTTCAGGGTGATTCAAACACAGCTCCTCCTCCACTGATCACTTCTGGTATTAACCTTGCTTACAAAAGAAATTCCTCACATTTCTTCTATGTTAGAGAAGGGCCAACAGGTGCCATGTCACGGAGCTAGGAGGGCCTCACATAGAAAAGGGATAACTCACTTTGATAAAAATGTTTGTTCCTAGAACTTCTGCCCTCGAAAATTATTTATTGTGAATGTTCACTCATTGATCAACCATTCTGCTGAAGCCCCTTCTAGCGAAGGAAGAGCTGAAGCAGGAAGGGTAATTGCTGGTATGCGCTGGAGCAAGAAGGCGATGTGCAGGTACCATGGTAGGGGCACTCAGAGCAGGCGATGGCCTGGGGACTCTGCAGTGCACAGCGTCTCCAGGCAGAGAGTAAGTAAATACCTTCTAAGTGTTTGAAAATGAGAATTGCCCAAACAAAGAAGAGTCTGTGGGAAGACCCACATAAACTCTTAGACGTGCTTTGGGATATTACCTATTCCCTGGTGATCAACTGTTTGCCTTTCACGAAAGAATGACACATTTAGGTTATAGTTATAAGCAGTAATGGAAAACTTTGGTAAAGAAGGGATGTTAAATAGTGGAACAAATGATCAAAAATACTCTGGAATCTCAATTTCACACGATCTCACTCATCAACAGAAAGTTGTGGCTAGCCTTGACCAGCATTGCTCAGTGGCTAGAGCATCGACCCACACACCCAAAGATTCCCTGTCAAGGGCACATACTTGGGTTGTAGGTTTGATCCCTGCCCCCAGTCAGGGCTCATGGAGGAGGCAACCAATGACATGACTCTCTTAAATTAATATTTCTCTCTCTCTCCTTTCCACTTTCTCTAAAAGCAATGAAAAAAAAATATCCTCAGTTGAGGACTAAAAATAATATAAGAATAATTAGAAACTTGTGGCTATAAAGAAAGCAGGGGGGTAGGCCAGATGACTCCGAAGAATCTCTTCTCACCTTCCATTTTCTTAGGATAGACATTTACCCAAGGTAACAGTATCAAAAGAAGCAGAACAATCAGGAATGCCTATGACATATCAGAGCCAATAAAGGCTTAAAACATTCTTGCTGGTGAAGAAAACAAGTGTTCTCAAACATCATTTCCTAATTACTTATCAGTAATACAAACCAATGTTCATCTACCTGAAGAAATATGTATGTCCATTTGGATCCTTTTTCATTATTTGACTCATTATTTAAATGACTGCAAAATGTGTTCACTCAGGAAATACAATCAAAAGCTAATCTCAAATCAGAAAAAAAAATTAAAATCTTTTTTTTTTTTACTCACTTGCCTGCCAACCTTGGAAAATTTGATAGTTGCAAAGTTGCTTTTTAGTTTCCAATAATTTCAGAAGAAACATTGGGATTCTTGCATGAAAGAAACCTCTTCACTTTAACCTCACTCTTCCAAGATTTTAAAACAGGGAATACAGGAATAATGATGAAGCATTTTTTAGAGACATCCTCATACCCTAGGCCCAAATAGACCATGGTATTAACAGAAACAACCAAATATCCATAGCAACTGTGGAAAACAGATCTCGGGGCATAGTCCTATTGCAAGTCACTTCCTCTTGGGAGGCCTCTCTCAAACCCAGGCAGAAATAAGTGCTTTCTATTCTTGTTTCCATAACCCCTTGACTGTGTGGGAGGGCGGGGGAGGACAGGGGAAAGGAGAAGTGTCCCCTACCCAGGAACTCACCCTTCATGGCCACCTCCCACTATCCACTGAGTGTCTGAGACTGTCCCCCAGGGCCCATGAAGGAGGGTGCCTGGGGCTGTTTGAACTGAGGGAGTTCCCACTGGGTAGTTTGGGTGGGGCTCAACACAATCAAAGGCCAGTTGTAGGGGCCAAGTGATTAATAAATGTTAACTCCCACCCTCGCCTCCCTTCACCCAGACACATTAAAGGGAAACATTCACTGAAATCTCCTGCCTGCCTTTTGTGCTGGTGATGGCTGGGCAGGCGGACACTGCAGTGTGACTCAGCATGCTGGTGTCTGCTTTGCGGGCATGCCTTAACTACAGAATCAGCTGATTGCAATGGGCCTCTGGGGACCTGCTCCAGTGATGACAGAAGGACGGAGCTTGGGCAATACCTTCCAATTAGTGCTCCTGAAAACACGGGAGAGTGTGAATCCCTCTGCAGGCCAGCTCGGAGGGGCTCCCCTGTGGGCAGGCTGGCTTAGGGCTGGACCAGGCCCACCCCACCCCCTTACAGCCTTGGGCTATGATGATGATGGTGATAATGACAAATGGTACTACTATACACTACTGACTGAATACTTGTTATTTGCTAAACGCTGGACATAGGTTGCCTCACTTACACCCCATAGCAATCCTAGAAGGTTGACAGTCAAATCCTCAGTTTACAGATGAGGGGTGTGTGTGGAGGGGGAGGGTCACAGAGCCTAAAATCAAGTGGTGATGAAGCAGAATTTGAACCCAAACTGGGGAATTAGGAGTCCAGATGCCCAACCACTTCCACACCAGTGGTTTTAGAAAAGCTGCGTTGTCCACACCAGTATGGTTCTAAATCTAAGCGTGGCCAGGGGAAGGAAAAGGAGGCCCCAAATTAACCTCTGAGCTTTTTATAGGGTGGCTTCTCCCCAGGCACTGCCCCTCCAGCGAACTCGGAGCAGGCTGCCTCAGCTGGGTCTGCAGCAGCCCTCCGAGGCTCTTCCGGAACTTGACCCTGCCTTCCCCGCGTCCACGCTGCGCTGGCGCTGGGCCCAGCTTCGCTGGCTTATGTACACAGATTTCCTAATGGATAAGCCCTGGAGGCTCAGGCATGGGCCTGCTCTCCTGTAGCTGAGTGAACGGTGGTTGAAGTGGCGAGGATAATTCTAACAGGTAATCCCCAGCTCTCACTGAACGGTACAATCCAAGTTCTCCTCTGCTGGAGAATTCGCCAGAGCTGCTCACGACTCTGGCTTCCTTGCTTGATTTCAACTGGAGTTTGCAGATCAATAAAATAGTTAAAAGCAGAAAAAAAAAAAACGGAGAAATGGCAACAGTCTGGCACTTATAAAGAAGGGGAAATTGGATTTTGGAAAACTACCTACCTGTATAGGATGAAAAATTGTGGGCAGCCAGGAGCTCAGTGGATGGTCCAGAGAAGGCAGGCCCGGCCACACTGTCATTCCAGGGCCCACCTAAAGGCCCAGGGCCGGCATGAGGAGGAGAGGGACGGTGACATGACTCTGCCCTGTGCTGTCACTAGATCAATAAAAGGCTCACCACCTAGAGACTTCCCTCCTTTCTTCCCGGAGGAAGGGAAGTGGCTTGGACCAAGGCTCCCTGGGATGGCGAAAGGCATTCTCTTTGTCGCTGGGAGCCTTGCTTACCTACAGACGGGAATTCCTCAGGTCCCAGAGCTGTGGTTCCTACAGTCCTGGTCACACTCAAGCCTTTTTGACATGGACAACAGACTAGGATCTCAGGCAAGGCTAGAGTTACCTTCTTGCTCATTAGCATCGCTGCCTGCTCAGCCCTCTCCTAGGAAGTGTCTGTCAGTCTGTCTACCATAGCAGGAGGAGGAGACTGGCAGCTGGTCTGAGTGGACAAGTTGCTGTGGCCCTTGTTGCAGTTGGACAAAATCATGGGTCTCCTTTCTGCAGGTGACCTCTCACCCCCACTTCTAGGACCCATGAGCCCCAACATAGGTAAAGTGGCTCACCAACCTGGTTTCCTCACTCACATTGCCCTGCCTCTACATTAGCACCCTTGTAGTAAGGTGCAGAGGATGTGGCCTCCAGTCCAAAGTGATTGGGAAAATCTAGGATTCACAGCCCACAGAGCCTCTGGCCTAACAGTCTGGTGTCAACTGTAGAATCTTCTCTGTCCCTGGGAGTGTTCTTGGTCCCTTTTCTCTGGCCGAAAACAGAAAACCAACCACTTCTGACCCTGGGCCCTGAACAACTAAGCGAGGCTGTGAAAGAAACTCTTCTATGCTCAGCCTATGGGGCCCAGAAATGGCCTCACAAACTTGCTTTAGGAAACCATCTTTTATTTAAAATTTGATTTTCTTTGTACTTGTCGAAAGCTTGGTTTTCTTTCTAAATCGCTAAATATGCAATTTATAAAAATATGTAGCTAAATTTATTTTTTCCAACCAGCAATTTGGAATTATCTGCCTGCACTTAGAATAGTTTGTGATGTCACTTCTTTGTTCCGGGACTTGGTGCCTCTTGCGCACATGACAACCCTAGCTGGTTCTGCCTCTTCCTCTCCTGCAGCCCCACGTAGCCATCTGAGAGGTAACTTAGCACAAGAAGCAAACTCACTTCTCTCAGCAGGGGCTGGAGCTGCGAGGTGACAAGGAGGCTCCATGGTTCAGGTCATGACTGATGCCAGGATTGATTAAGGTAACTCCAGAGAACCACAGAGAGTCAGTGTAACCATTCAGGCTGCCCTTGAAGAGCAGCCCTACTCTGCCTTCCTCAGAAGCTTCTCTGGCCACAGAGGCTCACGGGACACCAGAGGGTACATTGGCTGACAGGTAGGTAGCTAGATGGTTTAAGAAATAGTGATACTTCACTATTTCCACCATTCATACATCTGGGATTTTAATCTCATGGACTTGAGCTATAGAAGCCAGGGCTGGGAGAAAAATAAATAAAAATTCCCCCCTCAATCTCTTTGATTTTTTCCAAATCATATTCATTCCTTATGGGTTAGAGTATACATTATTAGCTGTCTATGGCTTCTGCAACACATTACCACAAACACAACTGACTTTGAACAATATAAATTATATTGTAGTTCTGTAGGTCAAAAGCCTGGCACCGATCTCACTGGGCTAAAATCAAGGTGTCAGAAGGCCTACAGACCTTTCTAGAAGCTATAGAGGACAATCTATTTCCCCACCTTTTCCAGCTTCTAGAGACACGTGCTTTTCTTAACTCCTGGCCTTCTCCCTTCATCTTCAAAGTCAGCAATGACTGACTGAGTCTTCCTCTGAACTGACTTTCTTAGAACTCTTGTGGGTTCCACCTACAAAAACAGGTTCCAGGGACTGGGAGGTGGATGTCTTTGGTGGAGCCATGACTCGGCCTACCATACTGTGAAAACCCTGAGGAGATGTAAAAATAAAGTAATAATATCCTCAACACAAAATAGAGGGCTGGGAGAAGAGAAAGGAGGCCCATCCCTGTCTCGAGCTGCCAATGCAACTGTCCAGAAAAGCACAATGTCCCCAGTAGTATCTCAGTATTCTAGCCAGGGCACCGAGCCTTTGTCTTCATCAGAAGAAAAATGTTCTATCAAGCTCATCCCTTTCTGTACATTGCTTCCACGCTTTCCACATGTGGGCAGGGGAAGCTGTCAATTTTCATATCTTGTTGAAAGTTAAAGTCGCTAATATGCCACTACCAAATTACTGCCTATTCTTTTAAGCCATCCTGTCGGGAACTGTTTTGAACTTTTAAACCATTTTAACTGCACCCCACTGAAAAATCCCAATTCACGAAGCATGCAGCCTCGGGGCACACTGGTGCTTTATAAAGTGACAGATAAGACCCTCTGGTATGTATCTAACATGACTACCACTATCGTCACAAGCTTCTGTTGTGAGGGACAATCCCAAAAAAGAGGATCATATAACAAGAAGACTGCATTATTCTCAGATTCCAAGACCAGTCTCATTTATTTCATCAGGCTGATTTGGGACAGACAGACAGCTGATAAAACCCCAGCTGTGCTAGAAGCCATCTGAGAGGTTTGAAACAGATGATGAAAGCAACCATCAAGAATACCAAGACCTAGGCATTAAAATAATGATAAAAATAACTACCAGCCCGGCCAGCATGGCTCAGTGATTGAGTGTCCACCTATGAACCAGGAGGTCATGGTTCAATTCCTGGTCAGGGCATATGCTCGGGTTGTGGGCTTGATCCCAGTGTGGGGCTTCAGGAGGCAGCCGATTGGTGATTCTTTCTCATCATTGATGTTTCTCTCTCTCTTCCTCCCTTCCTCTCTAAAATCAATAAAAAATATATTTTTTTAAAAAGGTAACCATTATTGAGTCACATAGAGTGGTTAAGAGTGTTATGTTGCCTCTACCACTTGCTAGCCATGGGCAGGTTTCCTCACCTCTCTGTACCCCAGTTTCTGCATCTGAAATTGAGAGTAACCATAGAACTAGACATATTGGATTCCAGAACCTGGCACTTTGGAAGCATTCATTATTAAGCAGAATTATTAGCCAGATGCTGTGCTAAGCATTTTTCAAGCTTTTCTTAATCAAAATAGCCCCATGATGTATTGTAATCTCCATTTTTAAGGTGGATATGAGCTTAAGGTCACATAGCCTAAGTCAAGTATCAAAACCAGGACCAGACCCCAAGTTGATCTGACTCAACAGACCATGCTCTTAATCTCTGTGAGGAGCAAGAGTCTATAAGGAAAGACTGGCAGTGACTGGGCCGCAGATTTCCCATCTCTCCTACAGCTTTTAGTATGTGCCTCCTGCACAGCTGCTTGTGTGATGGATCAGAAAACCAGGATGAATTTAGCATGAAGAGAGACATGTGTTGTCTTGAAATAGCCGTGGGTCGGGAGAATACAAGATGACGGCATAGGTAAACACCTACACTGTTGCCTCGCACAACAATTTCAAAACTACAACTAAAATACAGAACAGACATTATCCAGAACCACAGGAAAGCTGGCTGAGTGGAAGTTCTACAACTAGAAGGAAAGAGAGGGGCTCACGGAGACCCAGAGGAGCTGCAAAAAGCTGAGGTATGGAGACGCTAGCGTGGAGAGAGCAGGTGCCAGAGAACCTGGCTGGCTTTCTCTGGCGGGAGGGAGATGGAGACTCTCAACGGCATTGAACCCCTTATGCTATGACACTAAACCCCAGATCCAGCTGAAACTCATACAGGGGGAGTCTGGACTGGGAAAAGGGAGAAGTGCACAGAAATTTAGGGGAGTCACAAAAGATCAGAAGTCTGGTGGCACCCAGGGCACTGCTCGCAGAGGACCGACTGCTGATTGTGCCACTGGCTTTCATGACTGGGTGGGAAACAGACCCTCCCAACTGTGTCACTTCTAACTCCCCGAAACCCTGGTTTCTGGCAAAACCCTGGGGACCCAGAGTCATATGGTCCCGAAGAACAGGGGAGCTGGAAAGGCAGCAGTCTAGAGGCACTGCGAGGCATGAGCGCGCACAGGGACTGCTCCAGCGATTACCCAGTCACACGAGACTCAGGGGCTGTGGAGGGCAGGGCCAACTGGAAGGCAAGGCACTCCCTTAAGCCCTGAGACTCCACCCATCCCAAGCTCAACAGAGAGGCTTTTGCAGTTTTGCAAGTCTGGTATCATAAGGCTGAATCCAACACAGAAGTTCTCCTGGCATAGTGAAAATGCCAAGACAAGGGAAGGGATCACAAACAAAAGAAATGGAGGAAAACAAATGACTGGATACAGAGTTCAAAACCACACTTATAAGTTTTTTCAAGAATATCCTAGAAAAGTTGGATAAAGTTAGCAAGACCCAAGAGGAGATGAAAAAGAACCAACTGGAGATGAAAAAGAACCAACTAGAGATGGAACAGATCCAACTAGAGATGACAAAGGACCAACTAGAAATTAAACATACACTGACTGAAATAAAAAATATTATACAGAGACCTAACAACAGACCACAGGAAGGCAAGAAGCAAGTCAAAAATTTGAAATACAAAGAATCAGAAAACATTCAACTGGAAAAGCAAGAAGAGAGAAGAATCCAAAAATGTGAAGATAATGTAAGGAGCCTCTGGGACAGCTTCAAGCGTACCAACATCAGAATTGTGGGGGTGCCAGAAGAAGAGAGAGAGCAAGATACTGAAAACCTATTTAAAGAAATAATGACTGAAAACTTCCCACATCTGGTAAAAGAAATAGACTTACAAGTCCAGGAAGCACACAGAACCCCATATAAAAGGAATCCAAAGAGGACTACACCAAGACACATCATAATTAAAATACCAAGAGTAGAAGACAAAAAGAGAGAATATTAAAAGCAGCAAGAGAAAAACAGCTCATTACCTACAAGGGAGCACCCATACGACTGTCAGCTGATTTCTCAACAGAAACGATGCAGGCCAGACGGGAGTGGCAAGAAATATTCAACATGATGAACAACAAGAACCTACACCCAAGAATAATCTATCCAGCAAAGCTATCATTCAGAATTGAAGGGCAGATAAAGACCTTCACAGAGAAGAAAAAGCTAAAGGAGTTCATCAACTCCAAACCAGTATTATATGAAATGCTTAAAGGTACTCTTTTAGAAGAGGAAGAAGAAAAAGGTAAAAGATAAAAAATTATGAACAACAAATATGCATCTATTAACAAGTGAATCTAAAAATTAAGTGAATTAAAAATTTGATCAACAGAATAAACTGGTGAATATAATAGAATCAAGAGCACAGAAAGGGAGTAGACTGATAATTCTCAGGGGGAAAGGGGTGAGGGGTATATAGGGAGAGACTGGACAAAAATCATACACCTATGGATGAGGTCAGTGGGAGGGAGGTAAGGGTAGAGGGAAGGGTGGGAGCCGGGTGGAGGGGAGCTGTGGAGGGGAAAAAAGAGAAACAAATGTAATAATCTGAATAATGAAGATTTAATTAAAAATAAAATTAAAAAAAAAAGAAATAGCCGTGGGTCATCCCGTACTTGACCCAACGCTTCCCACTGCTTGAATTTGGGTTTTGAGGCCCCAAAGAGCTCGCAGCTCTAGGCATTTCTTTTAGCAAAGCACCGCCTCCTAAGGCCTCCTTCCTGGCACAGAGGAGGCCCAAGATTCTGAATTCCTAAGGAGCTCCCAGATGATGCCAATGCTACCACACTTTGAGAAATGCAGATCTAGTCTGCTCCAAAGTTTTGCTCCATCCTTTAACACACTCAAGGAGAGAGTCCTCATGATAGGATGTAGGAAATGGTCCTCTGCCTATTTGACAATACAGATCTTTCCAGCTTCTCGTCTAAACCAATTTTTGAATCTACTTAGTATTTTTATGTGACATATTCCTCCCTGCCCCCCCCTCCAATACATTCATTTTCTGTGTCAATTTGAACTTCTCCAAAGCTAGGAGTAAGCTCTCGCTTTCTGAAGTCATGCAAAGGGGAAAGGAGAGAAAGGTTCTAGCTCAGGGTATGCTGAAAACAGACTCTGCTGTCTGATGAGGCACAACCATTCCGCTGTTCCCTCTTCTACTGACTATCTGCTTTCAGCCATTGCATACGAGTCCCTGTCAATGTATCAGGATGCAAACAGGCTGGCTTCTCTCCTGTCTAAATTCTGCAAGATATTTCCTCGTGTGCCACACAAAATGCAAAACAAAAGTTAAAATTAGAAGCTGAGGTGCTAGTGAGGCTGAAGGGAGAAGGAGAGAGGTGTCATCAGGAAAGATTCACAGCAAAGCTGCCTGGGGCCCCTTCCTGAGCTGTCACAGCAACATGGAAAAGAAACACGAGGGAGAGGGGACAGAGGTGGGAGGCTGATAGACTGCCCAATTATTGCACCTGCAGAGATCCTCCTGGGTGTTTGTGTGTGTGTGTGTGTGTGTGTGTGTGTGTGTTTGGTTTTTTGTGTGGTTTTTTAGTTTTTGTTGCTGTTCCCTAAAAGCACCCTGACCTACTTTTTAAAATGTTGATTCCTTACTCATCAAAATATATTCTTAGTGAGTCACAATATAGTTTTGTGCAATCAGACAATATAAAGTTTAAGTTTAGTTTCTACACTAGGGGGGCGATCATCTGTGTCTCCATGCATAAGAGTAATCTAATCAACAGGCTGAGGATGGATATGATGAATTTCTCCAAGTGGCAGGCAGGCCGTGGTTTCCAATGAATCTACCTGAAAAGCTCTGGGCAAAGCTTTGAATCAATTTAAGAAGAAAGAGCTCATGTGTGATGATTGGTTGGCTTCATCCCTCAGCTAAGGGACTCTGCTTCACGGGATGTGAACATAAAAGCCTTGAAGTGGAAGTAAATAGAATAATGCCTTGGATTTATAGGGCACTTTTCTTCATAGAAGCTCCGGCATTCCTAGGTGTAATGCAATCCTGTATTCTTTGGGCAGAGTGGCCAGGCCAACTTGAAATCTTACTCAGCCATAATGAAAATTATGGCAGTATTAACAGGGAAGGGGAAAACCCAGGGAGAGAAGTAAATACTTCCCCAGGGATCTGCCCGGGTGGCCTAGCTCCCAGGCAGGTGGAGCCCACTCAGACCCAGGGATGTGGTCTCAGCAGCTGCCTCTGCCTCCCTCTGTGGCAAGGCTGTTGTGAAAATGAGATGGGCAACGTGGCCAACACATAGTTACACAGGGGCGTAGGAATCTGGCCATTGACTGGTCACTTCTTCATGTCTGCTTCTCCCAGCTGTTCAGCAGCCTCCGATGCCAGAGGATATGGATGGGTTCCTAAAAGTGCCTCTCCATTGGCTTCTCCTGAGCTGGAAAGAAAGCGCAGTCCATGCTGGCGGCTGTCCAATGCAAACCCACGTCTGGGCGTGGGCTGCCTGCCGCCTGGCCTGGCAGAGGTGGCCTGGGCCTCGCAGCCCCTGAGGAGAGTGGCAAATGCGCATCTCTGCAGAGCAGAGGCCAGGGCAAAAGGAAACAAGGGTTTTTAGAAGGGAAGCAACCCCTCCTGTGCTTCTTACTTTAGCTTTCTTAGGCCATTTCTCCCAGCAGGCTGACTTCGTTCCCCACCCCCAGTGCACACACGGAAGACACTGTGCTGGGGCCCTGGCAGCCATCGAAAAACGAGAGCCCAGGCCCTGGCCTGCCTGGCCGGCCTCCCTCCTGCCCAGGCCTCCGGAGAGGCCTCCTTCAAGCTGCCACTGCTCCTCCGCTCTGCGTGTCCCTTTCCCCCTGCTCAGGAGCCAGAAGACAAGTGGTGGGGAATGAGAGAACTTGAGCTTGACCAGCTAACTTGGAGATGATGAAATAAATGTCCAGCGACTGTTCTGTGTTCCCATGCTCCTGGGCCTCCCATTCTGACGCAAATGAAAGATGTCTGAGCGAGGCCCTCAAGCTCTGCCCAAGGATCCAGTGCTGTTATTATTAGAGCAGCTGGGAGGAGTCCTGCCATCCCGGGCAAGGTTGGGGGGCTGTGTGGGAGGCGACTGTCAACAGCTGCTGCAGGAAAGCGTGTTTATTGTCGGCAGCTGAGCAGAGCTTAAGACAGGCTTGGCCTCCAGGTCACACCCACATAGCTGCGGGCAGCGGCTGCTCCAGGGAATTGCGCCCAACTGCAGGGGTCCCCAGGGTCTCCATTCCACCAACATGCAAACTCAGGAGGCCCCCAGGACAGCTGGGAAAATTCCCCTGGGGGCCACCCAACCAAACAGTCCCAGCAGGAAAAAGTGCCTCGCACAACACCGCCCCCAACAGAACAAGCACAAGAACCAAAACCAACGGCGAATCCCGCACAATAGCTCTGTGCTTTATTCATTCACACACACCTACTGTTCACCTCCTCCGGTAGAGACTGGACGTGGGACTAGGAATGGAGCAGCGAGGGCGACAACCCTGACCCCTGCTCGCATCTGTATCAGACACCAGTCTCTTCAGGACACCCTGAGCTAGAACCTTCCTGCCCTTTCCCACCCTGGACGACTTCAGAAAGCGCTGACCTTACTCCCCCAATACTTCCATTTTCTGTGTCATCTGAACTTCCTCAAAGTGAGGAGTAAATAGTCTAGACCAGTGCTCGGCAAACTCACTAGTCAACAGAGCCAAATATCAACAATACAATGATTGAAATTCTTTTGAGACCCAAATTTTTTAAACTTAATCTTCTTCTAACGCCACTCCTTCAAAATAGACTCCCCCAGGCCGTGGTATTTTGTGGAAGAGCCACACTAAGGGGCCAAAGAGCCGCATGTGGCTCATGAGCCGCAGTTTGCTGACCATGGGTCTAGACTTTAGAGACCACCTAAATATGCATTGCAGATTTCTTCATTTAGCAACCTTTAAAAATGTAAAACCATCTGTAGTCAGATCTGCTCGCAGGGTGTAGATGCTCACAGGCATAGTTTGCTAACCTCTGTTATATCAGCAGTTAAAGTTAGTGAATTAGGTCGATATGTATCAACTTAAGTCTTAAAGACAAGCACTGAGTGACAAAACAAATTCCTGAAAGAATATGTACAGTATAGGTAAACTTTTAATCCCCCTGAAAATATAAATCCATATATGTAGAAAACCTATAATAAAAATGTGTATGGAAAAGATATATACAAATTCATGGTAGAAGTTGCTTCTAAGGAAAGAAGAAGAAAGACAGATTTGAATGGGGCATTAAAGGGACTTGAAATTATCGATAACATTTTATTTTTTTATGTAAAATAGTCTGAGGCAAGTATGACAAAATGTAAATACTTATTCAAGGCACAGGGCACATGAATATTGTATTATTCCCTGTACTTTCCAATAGTTAACTCTTTTTAAAAAAAAATACATAAAGAAAAACAAACAAAAAAGAATGCTAGAGCATATTCAACAGTAGTTATTCCCCCTAGCTAGGATTTCTTATTTTTATTTATCTATATTTTCTAAGTAACTTCTGTCTAAAAATTGGAGTTGATTTGGTAATGAGAAAAAAAAAGTTATAAATATTTCCAAGGTACCAGCTTAACTACGAAACCTCTTTTTTTTTTTGAATCCTGAATGAAGAGCTAAATTCCACTTCCGTCATCAGAGAATCCCCATGTCATCCTGAAGAAAGCACTTATACTTGGGCCAAATCATTTCTGTCTGGACATAGGGCCAGGCCTGCTATCCTGCGCGGTTGCTTTGTCCTATGACCACTCTTCTCCTTGGCTGGACAAGGGCCTTGGACACTGTCCACCACTCTGGCACTGCGTGAGAGGACGAGGGCAGTGATGACAGCATCAGCGGGAAATCTGCTACCTGGGCACCTGCGATGGTCCCTTCCTATGCTGGGCACCTCTCCCGGTGGGGTTGGGGGCTAAACAACTGGAGTGGCTTGGTCGTGGTGTCCTCTGTCCCCTGGGAACACAAGTCCTTCAAGCTGTTTGTCAGTGTGGTGCCGCTTGGACCTCACAGCTTGGGCCGTGCTGGGTTTGAAGTTTTAGAACATGGTCCTGATCTCAGGGTCCCCTGACTGGGAGTGCTTTCTGGCTTGCACAACAAAGATGCTACCGCTTCCCCACCAAGGTCTGCACACGTGCCCCGAACCAGGGCTGACTCCATGGTGTGCAACCTGTACAGTCTCCTAGCGCTCAGCTCTCAGATTTGGTGACATGCTCTGTGACCCCTATCCTGAAATGCTTAATCAATTTTATCTTTGAATTTGTCTGATGAGACAGCAAAGGATGTATGTGAGCAGAGGAGCTGCACGGGCAATGGGGCACAGGCCTGTGGGCACAGCAGGCAGCAGGCTGAAGGGACTGCCAGGCCGGATCTCAGCTCAGATTAGTGACAGTGATGGTGGCAGCAGCGGAGGCATGGCTGGCAGCTATGGCCACGGCCCCAGAGGAGTGAGAAGCAGCAGCAGCTGGACTGTGATGGGAGGGGGCGTGCCCATCTATCCCCAGAGCCCATCTCTGCAGCATCTATACAAATAATAACTCTGCGGTCTGAGTGCTGGGCAGGAAGGCCAGGGAGTGCTCAGGCAGTACACCGTGTCAGTCAATTACTGTGCAGTAAGAGTGTGCACATGGGCATTGCAATAAAATCTATCAGAAAGTTGTTAGAATTCTTTAATGAGTTTAGAATTTCTGTGTCAAAAAAAATTGTCCCAGCACTGCAAAGCAAATATTCACGGGTTTAGAAACGGAAAGTAAGTTTCACAGCCATCGCATTCAACAGAAAAGACATTATTTTCATATGAAGCTTCAGATAAGCCAATAATTAACACCATTTGTTAAATTTTCTAATAATGGGAGATAAAGCAATAGAATACATAGATATTCTAACTGTATATAAATCATGAAACTGCTTTCAATTCCTTGTCCAGCCTCTGTAAGTTACAGGAAATGCCAGAGGAAATATTAAAATGCCATTGTATAAATTTACATTTAAAATTAAATTCAGACTCACACAAAGCTGATCATGTACTAGATGTACTAAAATTTCCATTTTGAAATCATTTATCCTAATGTTGTCCCAGCCACTAAAATATACCTAATATTTCCAGTAACAGTTATACCTGCAGAAGGATCCATCTCGAAATTGACAATTATCAAAAATTATTTGAGCACTTGCATTTGCCAAGAGTGACTAATGTCACTTTCAATTATATCATTTGAAAATGAAGTTGCTAAAAGTATGACTTTTGATGACCTAATAAATGAATTTGCAAAAAAGCAAGCCAGAAAAGTCTTATGATCAGGGTATCACATTAATAAAATATTCATTTATAATACAATACCAAAAGCATTATTTTTTTTGCATGTGTGAGTTAATGCTCTTATTCATATAACACTATTATGCCTATTATGTTTATAAGGAATAGATCTTTCTTAAAGAAAAAGTTTTATATTTTTTATTGAGTTCAGAGAGGAAGGAAGAGGGAGATAGAAACATCAATGATAAGAGAGAATCATTGACCAGCTGCCTCCTGCACACCCATACTGGGAATGGAGCCCATATCCCAGACATATGCCCTGACTGGACTTGAACAGCAATCTCCTGGTACAAAGATGGACGCCCAACCACTGTGCCACGCTAGCCGGGCTATTTTAGTGCCTTTAACAGCACTTTCTTCCCTGCTCTTTGAACAAGGGCCCCACATTTTCATTTTGCACTGAGCCCTGCAACAGCCCTACCATGAACTGTCTTCCAGAAGTGATTGAGCCACCAATGCTCTTTGTCAAGAAGGCCATGCATCTGTCTATTAGGCAGCTGTTCTTGGCAAGAAAAATGGCCCATTCAGAGATGGACTGGGGACCCGTGTCCTCATTGCTCTGGGCCACAGCTGAGCAAAGGCAAAGGAAGGCACAGGCCAGTCACAGGCCTCTGCTCTATAGACCACAGCAGATCTGCCACCCTCCTGCACACCCCCACAGACTCTGCAGCAAGTTGTGGCTGAGAGTATCACCCTACCTCTCCCTCCTTTGTCATCATCTGCTCCTTCTTGGGGAAACATCGTCATTCCTTTGGGGACAAAGCCTAGAGCAAGACTGAATTCCCATGGAGTGGACTCAGGATATATTACATTTTTGTTCTTCAGGTGCCATGAGCCAGTCTCTCAGCCTTTCCCTCAGAATCCTATTTGGAGATTCTTGGTCACTCTGACAAGCTCATTTCACCAAGGTTGTCAGAGTCAGAAGGGCAATGGATAAAAGCCCCGCAGGCACTTAAGGCTAACTGGAGAAAAAGAAAGTCAGCCTTAATGTGAGGAGTCTCGGGACAGAAGCTGCCCCGGTGATGCTCCCCTGTCCCTTGAGATGAGGCAGGACAAACAGGTTTTGCTGACAAGGCCATTTCCTTTGGATTGTTTCACTTCATTTCATACAAAACACATTTGGCAACTTACATAAACTCGCAGCCTTAAGTAGGAGTGCACTCCGACCACCTGAATTGGAGCCTTCTCCCACTTCCACTGCATTATGACCCCTTGATCATTTCCTGTCTGGGTTCCTGTTCCCAAGTGTGTATGTCATAAGCTCTTTGAGGATAGAGACTATATCTTCCTCCTGTGTGTTCCCCAGACTCCACACCTAACAATACTGTACTTAGAGCACCTGTAACCCACGTTCCCAGTCCTCACTGACACACGCCCCAGCCAGGATAATGCTCCTTTTACAGAAGAGGACATGAAGGCCTTGAGAAAGTCGGCCTTTTGCCTGCAGTTCCACAGCTGCCGAGGGCAGCACTGGACTCAGTCTCAGACCTGCCTGGTTCTGTTCTGCTGCACCTCCGGACGGGCCATCTCGACGAGGGCAGATCACTGTTTTTCGCACACTCCCTAGCAGATGTTACACCATCTGCGTTGTTCTGGGACTGCTGAGCATGTCAAGAAATGTGAATGCTCCTCAGAGAAGAAGCCAAAATTGACAAAGCAGGGAGAAGTGGGGGGATGCTCTCAGCCACAAGGTGCTGCAGAGTCTGTGTGTGTGGTGGTGGTGGTGGGGGAGCAGGCAGTTCTACTGTGGCACTACAAATGCAGACACCTCAGGCGATCTTGTGGTTAAAGATGTTTCCCACTCGGGGACTGCTTGTCTTTTACTGCATGGCAGCACATCCTGAGAGCGTTGCTCCTGATATACCATCTGCAATGGGACTGCTGAGCGTGTCGAGGCCTTTTGGCTGGAGGGCATGGAGCTCTCCAAAACTCTGGTCCCTGAAGTAGCCTCACACTTCCTGCACCTTTCTGGGGTGAAATGGGCAGCAGCAACAGCTTAAAGCAGGCTGTCTAGACTTGTCTCGGGATAGTGGCAACCATCCACAGCCCTGGCTCTGTCCCTTGCCCACCTGAGATGAACAAAATGTGAAGCTGTAGCCTCCAGAGCACAGCCACAGGACATGGGCCACTCCCTTACATGTCTAAGGCCAAGTAGATTCTTGCCTACAAGACAGTCCTGACTCACTGCAGCTTTACTAAGAAGCCTTCACGTGTTTATAACCAGGAGGTTAGAAAGGCCTACTTAAGGTACAAAAACAAAGAAGCCACAAAGAAGAAAAAGCTAAAAATCCAGGCAACATAATCCAAATTTTGGAACAATAAAAGATATCACAAAGTTAAAGAAAGTGACATTAAGATATCTACAACATGTAAAACCGGCAAAGGATTAGTAATCAGTATACCAGCAAATTCTTAAAATTCAATAAGAAAAGGGTGAAGAACTCAATTAAAATGAGGCATGAATATAAAAAGGCACTTCACTGTAAAAAAATAAATGGCGAACAGCAAAATATGCCAAATCTCATTGTAAACAGACAAATATAATTAAAATATTTCAGTGATTATTTTAAAATATTATTTGTTCATCAAATTAGCAAACATTAAAAAGACAAAATCCAGTGTTGGGTCTTCAGCTAGACTAAAAGAAAAAAAATTATAGAGAAAATGCAAACAAAATTATAAATGAAAGAGGAGACATTACAACCGATACCACAGGATATAAAGGCTCATAAGAGACTACTTAAACCAAGGGTAGGGAACTTTTTTTCTGCATGTAGGGGGCATACCTCTATGATTCATCTTCATAGAAAAGAAACAGCATGTGGCCAGTTGATTACAGAATTTCCCCTGGACAAACAGGATGTGGGGAGGGTGGGGATGAGGAGAGGATATGATAACTGTGCACCTGACTAGTGGCACATTTTCCAGAAAGATTCCCCTAGACCAATGGTTGGCAAACTCATCAGTCAACAGAGCTAAATACCAACAGTACAACAATTGAAATTTCTTTTGAGAGCCAAATTTTTTAAACTTAAACTTCTTCTAACACCATTTCTTCAAAATAGACTCGCCCAGGCCGTGGTATTTTGTGGAAGAGCCACACTCAAGAGGCTGCATGTGGCCCGCGACTGACCGCTGGGATAGGAACAACAACAGCCTTTAATCATTAGAATCGAGAGTCTAGATCAGTGGTCGGCAAACCCATTAGTCAACAGAATGGCAAACCATAGCCCACGAGCCGCAGTTTGCCAAAAGGAGGTGGAGACAACTAGAAAAGGCCTCAGCCCATTTTCTAAAATAACCTAATAGGAGACAATAAGACCTAGGCAACATATGGGATAAAAAGTCCACAGTACTCAAGCAATGAGGAACTGGAGGAGGGACTCTCACGCAATAGGAAAAGTATTGCCTGTGTTAGCTAATTCAGGTGTGCCTGTACCTGCTCTCAAGAATGTATTAAAAGTCTCATTTTCACCATACTTCTGTCTCTGAGTCTGTTATTTGAATTTGGACAGGTGAGCATTTCTCACAGCCAAGGGCCATTTGGATATGTATAACACCATTGGCAGGCCATACAAAATTATCCACTTAAAAATCAGCCTGCTCTATCTGGTCATTTAACTCACGCACCCCTAATGCTCTGGCAAGGCCACACTGGATGATTTCACTGGCCTGATACGGCCTACAGGCCAGATGTTTTCTACCCCTAAGTCCTAAACAAGTATAACAGAACAACCTAGAAAATTGGGTAAATTCCTAGAAACATATAATGAATGGCCAGATTATTATGATCTCTGAACGCATTAAAGGCTAATAATCAAATTATGCCCTCGACCAGGAGTTTGACCAGCAAGCAGGCCAGCCAGCCAGCCATGCCTCCTCCCCCTGGCCAGGCTGGTTGGACCCCACCCATGCACAAATTCATGCACTGGACCTCTAATTATACACACACACACACACACACACACACACACACACACACTGAGTGGCCAGATTATTATGCATTCAGTGATTATAATAATCTGGCCACTCAGTGTATAACCTAAGACTAAATCCTAAAAAATTAGAAAATGTGAACAATTTAGTAAGGAAATTAAATCAGTGATCAAAAACCTCCCAACAAAGACAAGCCCTGGGCCAGACAGCTCCTGTGGTGAATTCTATTAAACTTTTAAAGAATTAGCACCAGTTCTTCCCAACTCTTCCAAACAATGGACCTGAATACACTTCCAAAGAAGACACACAAACGGCTAACAAGGACATGGAAAGGTGCTCACCATCACTAATCATCAGGGAAACGCACGTCAAAACCACATGCCATACCTCCTCACACCTGTCACAATGGTTATCAGCAGAGAGGCATGAGATAAGACGCTGGTATGTGGAATCTTAAAAGGCTGGACTCTTAGATACTGAGTAGACTGGTGGTTTCCTGGGGCCAGAGGTGGGGAAATGAAGAGATGCTGGTCCGAGTACAAACTTCCAGTTATAAAAGGAATAAGTCCGGGGACCTAATGTGCAGTTTGCAATACCATATTGCATGCTTGAAAGTTGTAAGGAGAGTTGGTCTTAAATGTTCACACCACCGGAACAATATGGTGACTACCGTACATAAGGTGATAGATGTGTTAAATAACCAAATTGTGGTAATCATTTCAAAATACATATGTGTATCCAATCTTCACATTGTATATCTTAAATGTGCAGAATGTTAGATGTTAATTTCACCTTACTAAACTGGAAGAAAAAAGAAAGAAAGATGCAGTGTTGGGAGTTAGGAGGGTATTTAGGTAACAACACATTTTAAAATATGTGTGCCGTTTGCTATGGCTGTTGTTGCTCAGCAGATAATGTTGACCTGTGGACTGAAGGATCCTGAGTTTGATTTTGGTCAAAGACACTTATTTCTGTTGCAGGCTCAATCCCCAGCCCTGGTTGGGGTGTATACAGAAGGCAACCAATTGATATCTCTCTCTCTCTCTCTCTCTCTCTCCCCCCTCCCCTTAATTAATGTTCCTTACTCTCTGTCTCTCCCCCTCCCTTCCACTCTCTCTAAAGATCAATGAAAAATATCCTCAGGTGAGGATTAACAGCAGCAACAAAAATGTGTGACCCAGCATTCTACTTCCCACAGCTAATCTAGGGAAGCACACTTATGAATGAGGAAGTACGTACAAAGCGTTACTTATAACCCTGTAGAAGCCTTACGGTGGAAACAACCTCAGTGTCCTCGGAAAGGCAGGGCTTTATAAGACATCGGACAGACATAGTAGGGACACTGTGCAGCAGCTGGAAGAACAAGTGGTACACTGAGCACTGACCTGGAAAGATTTCCAAGTCACATGAAGTACAATCTATTCATACTTTAAACATGTCTACCCACCAAACCACAGATCTCTATATGTACAGACATGTATGTGTAAATGCACACTAGACAGACAGTAGGAGTTCTCTCTGGTTAGGGAAGTGGGCTTGGGGACGTGGTAGTGGAGGGACTTTTGCTATGACTACTCTGTTGGTTGACGTTTTACCAGAAACATATATTCACATATTGCATGTGCAAATTTAGGATGAAAAAGAAAGAGGAACTACTATAGGTTCAGGGTTGCTCAAGGGCAGACCTACAAAACTCATGAGGTCTGCCTCCCCTTGAGGAGCACAAGCAGCCTGACGGGGGTCTGGAGAGGGGACAGGGCAGAGAAAAGCAATCACCACCCGCCCAGTGTCAGGTCCCTTCTTCCTCCCACCGCTGATGATGGTGTTTTTTTTCCAGATGTGTTTTTCCTGGCTTTCTGATACCCTCTCTAGACTAAACCTTTCCTAAAAACCCCTTCCCTCCCTTTCCTGACTTGATTTCACTATCTCTGTTTGAACAAGGCCAGCCTCCCCTCTGTTTCTGTATCCTTACGTTATAATTTTTATAAGTAAGACTTGGAAAGCAAAGTCTCGGTTATATGTCATACCAGGATCTCTACTCCGAATAAATCCCAAGAATTGACAGATGTTCTTTTCTTTCCCACTGTGTCTCAGGTCAGTGGAGAGATGGTGACACGGAGATCTGCAGGAGGTTGACGGGGACCAGCTCTCAGGAACTGGACCTCTGAGGAGTGTGAAGAAGGACTGAGCAGAGGAAGAAGTTGGGCTGTGATACAGTCACAAGCAGGGCCTCACAGATCCCCAAACCAGCCCCTTGTGCCTCTGGGGGTGTCTCCAAATGAGGAAAGTGGGCCGGGCTTGGCACCTCCACAGGGACTAGTCAGGGGACGTGGGCTGTCTCTGGGTGGGGAGATTCAGCTGTGGCAGCTGTGGGTGGCAACCTCAGCCCTGGAGAGGAATCTGGGAAGTTCACTGTGCCCAGAGGAACCTGGAGCTCAGTCTGCACTCATCTCGGAGGTTGGGGAAATGAGGAACAGGTCCATGTGTTTACCTCCATTTTACAGAAAGAAAAACAGTTCTCTCTGGAATGTCCTGGCAGTCAGCCAACCACAGAAGCATGGAACTGGACGCCTGACTCCCGCTGTGGGACTTCTGAAGCACAGTTTAAAGAGAAAGATATCTAAATTATTGAGAGGGAAAGACTTTGGCCAGAAATAGGGAATAATGTTTTGGATTTCAATGCCCTGGTAATGATCTCATTTCAGCATACACATCTAGAAAGAACACAATTCACAATAAATCATGTCCATTGCTTGAAAAGTAAGGAGATGAGAAGAGGAACACTGGGTCTGTGCCGCTGATAACATCTGGGCTGTCTGGAACTGAGTCCAGTGTCGCTCTCCCCTTCCCATCCCGTCGGCCTGTCTGGTGTAGGCCCTTGTGCATAAATTCCAGGTTCTGTTGAAAGTCAGGAGCATCTGTCCTCCTTAAAAGCTGAGCCCCATAAGGACCCACAGTTATCACCATAGACACGTTTATTCTGATGCTATTCCTCCTCAGAAAAGAAGTATTCACCCTTTTCTCACAAACACCGAAGAAACATGCATGGCCTTGTTTAGACCTTACACTTTTATTGGACAGTTCTAGCTCACTAGAGAAGGAGAGGGGAAGGCGGGAGTTTGAAAGGATCTGATTCCTTCAAAGCTGTTAGGTTGCAAAACTGGAGGAATAATTCAGAAGGATGTAAGGCTCCAAAACACTTGGAGTTGTTGAATTCGTATGTCTGGCAGGTCCAGAGCTAAGCCTCTAACATGCATTGTCTCCTTTAAACGTTACAACTCTAAGGTGAGCAGGAACATTATCTATTCTATATGTAGTAATATTCTTTCTTTTATTGATGAGGGAATTGAAGCTCAGAAGGGTCAAGTAATTTACCTGAAGTTACAGAGCTACTAGATCACACAGAAGGGGTTTGGTCCAGGTCTGGATGGTTCCAGAGCCACCAAGAAGGGAGGTATCTTTGCAAAGACTCAAACAGGTCAGCCAGGATAGAGAAAAAAGGAGAGCCACAGAGAGGAGGGATTAAGGAGGTGATTAGTGGTATTCTTCTGAATATTCCAGTAGCACAGAGATGTCCAGCAGGCACACAAAAGTCCTGGGCCCCCTATTTGTCTTCATTGTATAAAGAAAATCAAGATCGAACCAAGATGGCAGCATAGGTAAACACCTACACTGCTGCCTCGCACAAAAATTTCAAAACTACAACTAAAAGACAGAATGGACATCATCCAGAACCACAGGAAAGCTGGATGAGTGGAAATTCTACAACTAGAAGGAAAGAGAGGGGCTCACAGAGACCCAGCGGAGCTGCAAAAAGCTGAGGTATGGAGACGCGCATGGAAAGAGTGGGTGCCGGAGTACCTGGCTGGCTTTCTCTGGTGGGAGACTCCCAATAGCATTGAACCCCTTATCCTATGACACTAAACCCCAGGTCCAGCCGAAACTCATACGGGGGTTGTTTGGACTGTAAAAAGGGAGAAGTGCACAGAAATTGGGGGAGTCGCAGGAGGGCAGAAGTTGGGCGGCACGCAGAGCACTGCGAACAGAAGAACAACTGCTGATTGTGCCTCTGGCTTTCACAAGAGGGCGGGAGACAAAGCATCCCAACTGTGTCACTTCTAACCCCACTAAAGCCCAGATTGGGGCGAAACCCTAAGAACCCAATTCATATGGTCCTGGAGTGCAGGGGAGCCGGAGGGGCAGCAGTCTAGAGGCACAGCAAGAGAGCGTGCGCACAGGGACGCTCCAGCGATTACCCAGTCACATGAGACTCGGGGCAGTGGAGGGCAGGGCCAACTGGAAGGCAAGGCAGTGCCTTAAGCCCTGAGACTCCACCCATCTCAAGCTCAACAGAGAGGCTTTTGCAGTTTTGCAAGTCTGGTATCATAAGGCTGAATCCAAAACAGAAGTTCTCCCAGCATAGTGAAAATGCCGAGACAAGGGAAGAGATCACAATCAAAAGAAATGGAGGGAAACAAACAACGGGATACAGAGTTCAAAACCACGCTTATAAGGTTTTTCAAGAATATCCTAGAAAAGTTGGATAAAGTTAGCGAAACCCAAGAGGAGATGAAAAAGAACCAACTGGAGATGAAAAAGAACCAACTAGAGATGGAAAAGGACCAACTAGAAATTAAACATACACTGACTGAAATAAAAAATATTATACAGAGACCTAACAGCAGACTAGAGAAAGGCAAGAATCAAGTCAAAAATTTGAAATATAAAGAATCAGAAAACACTCAACTCGAAAAGCAAGAAGAGAAGAGAATCCAAAAATGTGAACACAATGTAAGGAGACTCTGGGACAGCTTCAAGCGTACCAACATCGGAATTGTGGGGGTGCCAGAAGAAGAGAGAGAGCAAGATACTGAAAACCTATTTAAAGAAATAATGACTGAAAAGTTCCCACATCTGGTGAAAGAAATAGACTTACAAGTCGAGGAAGCACACAGAACCCCATATAAAAGGAATCCAAAGAGGACTACACCAAGACACATCATAATTAAAATACCAAGAGCAAAATACAAAGAACATTAAAAGCAGCAAGAGAAAAACAGTTCATTACCTACAAGGGAGCACCCATATGACTGTCAGCTGATTTCTCAACAGAAACGATGCAGGCCAGACAGTAGTGGCAAGAAATATTCAATGTGATGAATAACAAGAACCTACAACCAAGAATACTCTATCCAGCAAAGCTATCATTCAGAATTGAAGGGCAGATAAGAGCTTCACAGATAAGAAAAAGCTGAAGGAGTTCATCAACTCCAAACCAATATTATATGAAATGCTGAAAGATACTCTTTTAGAAGAGGAAGAAGAAAAAGGTAAATGATAAAAAATTATGAACAAATATGCATCTATCAACAAGTGAATCTAAAAATTAAGTGAATTAAAAATTTGATCAACAGAATAAACTGGTGAATATAATAGAATCAGGAGCACAGAAAGGGAGTGGACTGATAATTCTCAGGGGCAAAGGGGTGAGGGGTGTACAGGGAGAGACTGGACAAAAATCATACACCTATGGATGAGGTCAATGGGAGGGAGGTAAGGGTAGAGGGAGGGTTGGGAGCTGGGTGGAGGGGAGCTATAGAGGGGAAAAAAGAGAAACAAATGTAATAATCTGAATAATAAAGATTTAATTAAAAAAAGAAAATCAAGTATTTAATTCCCTCTATAATTGTATAAAGCTGTTTTAACAATTTGCAAGACATACAAATACTTGCTATTTATTATATGTCCTAATATTTATTTAATGTTACTATATTTTTAATGCAAACAAATAAAGATATGCAGGAGAGAGCTAAACACCCATGGGAGGAGGGGTATTTGAGAGGCCTACGTTTATATTTATAGGATAGGAATTCTTCAGCTTGGTGATGTGTACAACAGTATTCATTATATTACTGTCTCTACAAAAGATGGAAAGAATAATGTAATACCGTTGGTATTTTTAAACAGTTCATAATTAATTTTTTAAAAAGAAAAGCGTATTTATAAGAAGGCTTACAATAGCTAAGCAGTAGCACTCTATTTAAACTTGTACTTAGTGTTCACATTTATTTTCATTCTTCTTCTAATGGGAGGCATTATATGGCTTAAAAATAGAAAGTATGCATTAATAAGTTTGCAAGTTCTTGAATAAAGACTTATTTTAGAAGGACTGGTGAGTCTATGCATGGAATGTGCTAAGTCTGCAGTCTGTTCCAATGACAGATGCATCCATTATCTTCACTGTACATCACCTTGATTTCTCATGGAAATAAGATGGAAATGATAAACACATATATTTCACCAATATATTTATAATCCTGCATGTACGTAATATGTACGTAATAAGGATTTTTAACAAAATAATGCCATTTAGCACACCACATATGATAAGTAATGTGTTTGATTTCCTGATTGTCTTTAAAAATATCTTTTTTTAATCATGATTTGTTTGAATCTGTAAAAGAATGCTTGGAGCTTTAAAAAGCATTAAAAAAAATACGTTTAAAAAATGTCCTGGTTGGAGCACATTGATTTCGAGTTTCATATTTTTCAAAGCATTATTTGATGTTATAACTATTTTCTAAATATAGTGTCTTTTTTTAAAAAGGAAAAAAGAACAAAGGAAGTGACTTTTATAAACAGATAATGTTGCTTTTTTAAGTATTCATATAAATAGATGCATTCTCCGTGGAACCTTGGGAGAAACAGTAATTAATTGTGCAATTCATAATTCATACCAAGCAGTGTTGAAACTCAAACTGTGCAAAGTGGGAGCCAATATCCAATGATTAACAACTTCATAGCTTTTGCACATCTGAGGAATGAGTGCTCAGATGAACTTTATCTTCCGTCAGCATATTTTTATAAGAACTGTGGGTGTGCCTAGCTTAACAAGTACCTTCTGTATCATGAAAAAACACCCTCCACATTCTTAATGTTTTATTTTAGGGAGTTTTTTTAATGTTCATTTGTCAAATATATAGGTTGTCCCAAAAAATGTATGCACACTTTAACAGCTGATAACTCACTTATTTTGAAAATGAACTGTATGTAAATAAACATGACTTTAGAATCATTCAAAGTATATATACATTTTTGGGGGACACCCTGTATATATAGTACCAATGTCGCCATCTTTTGTTTTAGATGTAAGACCATGTTCACTGTTTATTAGGTACTTATACAGATTGTCACATTATTTTTTCTTATATAACACCTTTTTGTTTGTTTATGTGGTTCAAATATATTAAACTCTTTTTTTAAATATTTTATTGATTTTTCACAGAGGAAGGGAGAAGGATAGTTAGAAACATCGATGAGAGAGAGAGACATCCATCAGCCGCCTCCTGCACACGCCCCCTACTGGGGATGTGCCCGCCAGCAAGGTACATGCCCTTGACCGGAATCGAACCCGGGACCTTTCAGTCCGCAGGCCGACGCTAAACTCTTTTTTTAAAAAATGTCCGAGTATGGCCTATGAGCCAGGTTGTTCTGCAGATTTTAACTGCCAATCACTGTGGCTCCCCTCCCCTAAGTACCCCTGATACTCTCAATGTCCCACCCTTTGTTCTATCACAACCTTCTCCTCACGGAGGGCACAGAACAGTAGTCTTCTCTTGCCAAATATACAGGCTCCATCTGGGCCTGCCACCAGTCCCAAGGCCTCTGCTAGTCCCTAAGGACATCCCTAGCTCTCCTGGGCTGACAATTACCTAACCTGCCTCCTCCTCTTGTTGCAAAAGAGCTTGGGGCTGTCTTCCTGCACCAGGTGCAGTTGAGAAGAGAAGCACATACTGCTTTCAGGGGGAAAGCCCAGTGGTGCCTGAATTTCCACAGCAGTCCATTCCCTGAAGGAAGTAGAGGACCCAGACCACCAAGGCCCCTCCTCAGCTTCTTGTGGCCTCGGGTTCTGAACCAGTTCCTCCCCAGAGGCCTGGCTGGAAAGCACATGGTCACTGTGTGGCCTCTGGCTCCAGGGGCACTGAAGGCCCAGGAGCCAATGAGCCTGCACAGAGCAGGCAGGACCAGAAGATGACTTTTGGGCAACACAGTTCACGGGCCATGGCCAGAACATTTATAAAAAAAAATTTTTTTTATTGATTTCAGAGAGAAAGGAGAGGGAGAAATGGATAGAAACATCAATGATGAGAGAGAATCATTGGCTGCCTCCTGCATGCCCCACACTGAGGATCGAGCTGCAACCTGGGCATGTGCTCTGACTGGGAATCAAACCATGACACCTCCTGGTTCATAGGTCAATGCCATGGAAACACAATTTTTAAAAGAATTTTTTAAATGTTTTTAAAGCTCTTAAGTAGTCTTTAACTGATTCAAACAAATCAATGGCAAAATTATATTCTTTAAGTCCATCAGAAAAATCAAACATATTATTTATTACTAGAGGCCTGGTGCATGAAATCTGTGCATGGGTAGGGTCCCTAGGCCTGGCTGGTGATCAGTGCTGATCTGTGGGATGACCAGCAGGGCGGCTGGGGGGCTCCTGCTGACACCTGCCTTGCAGGCAACTGGCGGGATGATATGTGTGTGTGTGGCGGGGGGAGCGCTAGCTCCCTAGCCAGCCGGCCCTGCAACCCCCCACCACTGCCAGATGCCTCCCTCTGCGGGGCGACTGGTGGGATAATCGGGCCCCCCACCACCACCGACACCCACCTTGGCTTGCCTGGGGCCTGCAGACTGGGGCAGCTCCTGCCTTGAACGTTTGCTCCCTGGTGGTCAGTGTGCAGCCAATTGATGTTTCACTGTTACATTGATGGTTCTCTCTCTGTCTCGTTCTCCTTTTCTCTCTCTCTCTAAATATCAATATAAAAACCTTAAAAAAAAAAAGCTGTATGAAGATAAGAACAAAACAGCAAGCGATCCCTGCCCTGAATAATTAAGATGACGACAGAACAAGCATACTTAGAAGGACATCCAACATTGGATGGCCAATGATTTGCTCAGCGTTTTAAAAGGAGCAACAAATAAATGTGACTTACAGGGCAAATCAGCAGCTAACTAACCAAGTGTGTATCGAGTTCTAACAATGTACCCAGCATTGTCTGAGAGCTATGTGGTAGCTTAAGTGAACCTACATCCCCTGTCCTTGTCTATAGCTGTTAATACTCATACTGGGGAGGCAAGAGCCACACACATGAAGACATGTGGGAATAAATGGATCACCAGCTGAAAAAACTCATAGGTGTCTGGTGCAGGGCTTCCTAAACTTGAATGTGCACACAAAATATCCAAGGGTCTTGTTCAAATGTGGATTCTGACTCAGTAGTCCCAGGGAGAGCTCAGGATTCTGCATTTCTCACATGTTCTGAGAAGAGGCTGCTGAGTGGCCAGGACCTTCGTGAATGGAGAGAAGCAGGTAAGCTGGAGCACTTAGGGAAGGCTCCATCAACACGAGGCCATGGCTGGGTCCTGAGGCAGATGGACTGGACAAGGCAGGAGAGGCGTTCCAGATGGGGCTGGGGCCTGCACAGTGACCTGGAACAGAGGTAAGCTCACGGGTGGGGAGAACCACAGCGCAGAAAGTCAATACACTCACTGGGTCTGAAAATTCTTATTAATTTAGGAACTAAAAGGGACTAAGGTATGTGGAGTCTTAAATGCCAGGCTGAGGAGTTCCAACCTATTTACAAGGGGGAATGGGGAGCTGGGGTTGGTTCTTGCATCAGATTTTGCTACCACATTCAGGAAAAGTAAAAGAAGGGTAAGCAATGTACATTCATCCGGATGGAGACAGGGAAATGGAGTACAGTTTCTCACTTCTTAGTTTAAGAGATGCAGTTCAGCTCCTTGACACTGGGTCCCCATCCCTTACCCGCCATCCCCTTGATTCCATCAGGCCTCACTCTCAGTCCTTGGCTCTAGAAACATTTAACTGAAGGACCAAATGTCAGATAATCCATGAACAAGAGGAAGGAAACTTTCTCCTTCGGTTCTGGGAGCCTTTCTTTCTCTCGGGCCATGTACAAACAACTCAGCAGCACATGGTCCAAGTGGAGGGAGGGAACCCCCATTAATTTCCATGAGGCAAATGATAAGCTGGCAGGTTGGGCTCTATGGAGGAGATAAAGGCTCCAAACAAGGCAAATGACTGTTGGGATCCGAGCCTGGTACGGATGCAAATTAAAATGAAAACTATATAAACAGCAGCACAATCGGACCATTCAGGGCCTCTTCATTAGCAGCCAGCTCTCCAGGGCCACGGCCCACAAAGACAACTTCCCTTTCTTCTCCCTTCTAACTAATTTCCCAGCTGGTCAACAAAAGGAGGCGAAGGACAAAAGCATTTCTAACTGGCGAGGATCTGGGGAGAGGGTCGTTGGGGAAATTCATTTTGTGTGTGCAAATCAAAAAGCAAATGTGATGACCAGCTGAGGACAGGCCTCCTGCTGAGGGCTGTGGAGGTGCCAAGTTCCTCCTCTCAAAGCTCAACGCTGCCAGATAACAGCCCAACCGTCACATCCACCAGCCCAGGCCTCCCAGGGCCAGAGAGAGCCAAGTTCCCCAAACGCTGCCTTGCACGGGGGGACCCCATTCAACAGCCAAGCCCATGATGGAACACTCGCTACCACAGCAGCCTCCGCTCTTCGCTGTAGAGGACAGAGTTCATTCATGGGACTCTCATGAAGTATCATTACGGTGGGCCATCGTTAGGGTGAGGAGACACTGTTTTACCCAAATCCACCTCTTATTAAACGTTCAGGCTCCAGGGGGAACCGCTGCACACCAACCACAGGATTCTCTCAATGTCTCCGGTTGACATTCCTAATAGCTTCAAATGGCAGAGCTCTCCAATGGCACGTTCACCACCACCACCACCCCCCATCCTGCTCCCCAGCCATGAAGACTTCCTCGCTGCTCCAGACTCCTCCACACTCCTCCTCCAGCCCCTGTTCCTCCCCAAGCTTGGAATTCCCTCTGACTTCCCTGA
Source organism: Lasiurus cinereus (assembly GCA_011751065.1). Taxonomy (NCBI): domain Eukaryota; kingdom Metazoa; phylum Chordata; class Mammalia; order Chiroptera; family Vespertilionidae; genus Lasiurus; species Lasiurus cinereus. Next base: position 39,635,637 of record JAAGEH010000041.1, on the reverse strand, counting down.
TGCCCACCTGTATCCTCTGAGTCTCCTCAACCTCTGTTCCCTCATTTTAAAAATGGGATAACAATCCTTGCCGTACTTATCTCACGGACTATTGGGCGCCCCATATGGGGAGGGGCGCCCATGAGAGCAACTCTACATGGTGGACATGTAGTAACAGGAATGTCTTGACTGAGGCTGGGCCAGTTAGTGACTGCCGAAAGCATCCCTCTTTATTGTTAGGTGAGACAATTGCTTTGCTTTGGTTTTGTTTGTTGTTGTTGTTTTCAGTCGATAGGACAGATGAAGAGTCTCGCACCGCAACACCGAAATGAACTTGCAACATTTTAAAATGATGGAAGCTAAAACAGCCCCAGCGAGCCATCCCCCACCCTGACCCCTTAGTGGTCCCCAGGGCGTTTCGGGCACACATGCCTGGTACTCACTCTCTGCTTCGGGCCCCACTGCTCTCACATCACATGGAAAGGCTGGAGCCTGGAAGAGGGAAGATCAGAGAAGTGAGGGTGGGAGGGTTTCTTTTTGCTGAAGTCAAATGTTGCTTTACTTGGCCCCTTTAGGGAAGATTTCATCATTTAGGACATGAACTGTGCTTGTGGTCTAACTGGCGGCAGCTGCTGTAAACAGCTGCGCTGTGCTTTCCCCACTTATATGCTCAGAAGCAAAGGAGGAGAGGAGGGAGGAGAGACACAGAAGTCCCGGGAGCAGGCTGCCCTCCCCGCTCCCAGCCCGCTGGTGGTCACTAAGCATGGTTAGTCTCCCGTTTTCTCAGCTGATAAGGATGAGGCAGGTGTTATCTGCCATGGACAGCCCCTGGCTTTAGAGGAGAAGAAACCCCAGAGCTGTGGTTAACAGCGCATGACCCAGCGCTATTTTCTTCAAGAAGTCCCAAATCAGGTGTCAGCAATATTGCTGCCCTCCGGGGGTTCCGAAGGAGAAGCCACGCCATGCCTCCACCAGATTCAACCTTTGGCATTCCTTTGGCTCCCTGCCGGATCACTCTAATTCCTGCTCAGACTTCACATAAGCTTTTCTGTTGAGTCTATGTGTCCTCTGCTCTTATAAGGGCACCTGTCATTGACCTAGGGCAGTGGTCGGCAAACTCATCAGTCAACAGAGCCAAATATCAACAGTACAACGATTGACAGCCGAAAGCCGACTTCTGCGCATAGACCATGAAGTTTCAGTCGCACTGTACGTGCGCGCCCACAGGTGTTATTTTGTGGAAGAGCCACACTCAAGGGGCCAAAGAGCTGCATGTGGCTCGTGAGTTGCAGTTTGCTGACTACTGACCTAGGGCCCACCCTATGTCCAGAATGATCTCATCTCAAGATCTTTTTTTTTTTCCCCAAATAAGGTTACCTTCACAGATGCCAGGGTTAGGATGCAGACAAATCTTTGGGAGAAGGGGTACTATTCAACCCACTACAGAACCCAACAAAGGGGAAAAGAGAAGATGAGCCTCTCAAGCCTGTAAAAATTCATGGGACAAAGTAGGGACTGTAGTTATTCAGCCAAATTACGGTAGCCAGGGCCACAGGAGACCGAATGAGCCTTTAGCATGGCTGTAGTAGGGAAGAAGGGTTGCTAACTTGGGATCTGCCCTCCACTGAGACCCACAGAGGACACGAGGTGGCTGGAAACACCAAGTCACCTTCGTGGGAAAGAGCCATGTCATCAATATTTCTCCCACCTCACTCTGCCTGCCGGGCAAGCAACAGCTAACCCAGAGCCTCTTACCCTCCTGCGGGTGTGAGCAGCCTGGGCTGAGCCCTGAAACTCTCCCAGCAGCCTATCTGTCTAGCACTTTGCCCTCCTGCCTTGTGGAGGTCAGCCAATTCTGTTCACTCTGGGACTGCTCACGTGACTGCCCTTCCACAACTGGCTTGTGAACACAGTATTCAGCATTTAAGTTCCCGCTGCTGCCATTAATGTTTACAAAAGGAAAATCCCTCCATAACTTAGGTAATAAAGTTAATCTCAAGATCAGAAAAAGGCATATCAGGTACAAAAATTATAAAAGTTTCTTTCTAAGGAAGAAATATTGAATGAATCACCATCCCTAAGTTTCAAACGAATAGTTTCTTAAATTATTAATGTCACCTCCCTCCAATAAATCCCTGCCAATCATATAAATAAACAAAGAAAATGTGTCAGTGATAGTTACCAAGAAAACTTCTGAGACCTGACACTGTAGGTCTTTGGTCAAGGTCACATCTATAAGACAAAGTCTTCTATTCAGGCCTGAAGTTCATTAACAGTTGAAAGTTAAACTTCAGCCCACAGTATTAAAAAGAAGAAGTCTGGCAAATAAGGTCTAAAAAATAAAATCTGTGGATGAGTTAAGGAGCCAAACTTCAGCAGATATTTGTTGAGTGTGTTGGTCACTCTAATAGATGCTAGAGATGCAGCTTAGACAGCAGTTCAAACATGTCTCTATCTTCATAGAGAAAAAGAAAGGGAACTGTTAAACTGAATATTACACAAATAATTGTAATTGAACTAAATGCTACAAAGCAAATGTTTAAGTGTCATGGAGGCAAACAACAGGGTACTTTACACACCAACAGATGATTTAAATGGAAACACAGTGAGAATGACATCCCTAGTGGGTCTCCTCTGAAGGGTTTATACACACTGTCCCTCTCTCTCAAGGAGAATAGATGGAGGTCCTTGGCCCATTAAGAGCTTTAAGTATTTGAAACAAATCTTCATACAAGTTAAGGAGCTTTGGGCCCAATGAGACCAGAGGGGATCCTAACGCCCCTCAGGGTGGGAGAGAGATGCTGTTGGAAAGAAGAATGCAACAGAAGCAGGTCCCCAGGGCAGAGATCAGAAAGGAAAACTTCAACCAGTTCATACTTGTTAGGATGGCTATTATCAAGCCAAAGAACAAAATGTTGGCAAGGACATGGAGAACACAATTGTACATTCTTAGTGTTGGTGGAAATGACAATTGGTATAGCCACTATGGAAAACAGAATGGAGGTTCCTCAAAAAAATTGAAATCCCACTTCTGGATTATTTATCCAAAAGCACTGAAATCAGAATCTTAAAGAGATATCTGCCCTCCCCCACCATGTTACTTGCAGCATTATTCACAATAGCTAAGATGTGGAAACAACCTAAATGTCCATCATAGATGAGTGGGTAAAGAAATCTGTCATGTACATACAATGGAATATTATTCAGCTTCCAAGAAAGAAGGAAATCCTCCCATATGTGATAACATAGGTAAATCTTAAGGACATTATGCTGAGTGAAATAAACCAGTCACAGAAAGACAGACATTGCATGAGTCCACTTACATGAGGAACTTTAAATAGTCAAACTCATAGAAGCAGAGAGTAGAATGGCAGCTGTCAGAGGCTGGGAGGAAGGGAAAAAGGGAGTTGCTGTTCAATAGGAATAAAATCTCAGTTATGCAAGATGAATAACTTCTAGAGACCTGCTGTACAACATTGTGACAATAGTTAACAATACTTCAAAACACTTCAAATTTTGTTAAGAGGCTAGATTTCATGTAAAGTGCTCTTACCACAATAACAGGAAGGAAGGAAGGAAGGAAGCAAGGAAGGAAGGAAGGAGAGAGGAAGAAAGAAAGGAGAGAGGAAGGAAGAGGGAGGAAGAAAAACAGGAAAGAAGGAGAGTAACAGAGAGAGAGAGAGAGAGAGAGAGAGAGAGAGAGAGAGAGAGAGAGAGAGAGAAATGAAAGAAAATAAGACATAAGACCAAGGATTGTCAAAAAGCACCACCTGAGGAGAAACCAAGATGGCAGCATAGATAAACACCTAAACTGTTGCCTCGCACAACAGTTTCAAAACTACAACTAAAAGACAAAACAGACATCATCCAGAACTATAGGAAGGGTAGCTGAGTGGAAATTCTACAACTAGAAGGAAAGAGAAAAGCATACTGAGACTCAGAGGAGCTGCAGGAGGCAGAGGTACCGAGGCGCACGCACAGAGAGGGTGGGCAACTGAGTATACAGTTGCTTTCTCAAGTGGGAGGGAGAAAAAAAGCTCTGAACTCCAGTTCCAGGTAAGACTCTGGGGATCCAGACTCATTCAGGGAGAAACTGGACTGTCTGGCAACAGGCAGTACTCGACGGTGGCTTTCTCTCAGAGGTGCTTGCAGCTATTACCACGAGACACTGAGACACAGAGGCCTATTAGGCCAGGGCTGGTGGGAAACCAATGCTGTGTGCTCAGCCCTGAGACTCCCCTGCATCCAAGCTGAGCACAGAGGCTTTGGCAAGTCTTGTCTCATAAGGATGTCTCTAGCACAGAAGTTCTCCCAGCTTAGACACAGCTGATCCTCACAGCCAATTGGCCTGGAGGTCAATTCCTCTCAGTGATAACAACAATCAAGGCTTAAGTAAAACAAGACTGTGCACACCCCCTACAAAGGGATGCACCAAGAATGTCCACCTCAGGTAACTGGGGAAGCTGAGCCACTGGGCCCTATACGACACCTAGCCCTTAAAACCACTCTATCAACTCAGGGAAGCAGCCAAAATGCGGAGATAAAGGAACAGATCACAAATGAAAGAAATGGAGGAAAGCAAATGACTGGATATAGAGTTCAAACCCACGGTTATAAGGTTTTTCAAGAATTTTCTAGAAAAGGCCAATAAATTTAGTGAGACTCTCAAGGATATGAAAAAAGGACCAACTAGAAATTAAGCATACACTGACTGAAATAAAAAAATATTACACAGAGATCTAACGGCAGACTAGAGGATCGCAAGAATCAAGTCAAAGATTTGAAATACAAAGAAGCAAAAAAAAACTCAACTGAAAAAGAAAAAAGAATCCAAAAATATGAAGATAGTGTAAGGAGCCTCTGGGACAACTTCAAGTGTGCCAACATCAGAATTATGGGGGTGCCAGAAGAAGAAAGAGAGCAAGATACTGAAAACCTATTTGAAGAAATAATGACTAAAAACTTCCCATACCTGGTAAAAGAAATAGACTTACAAATTCAGGAAGCTCAGAAAACCTCAAACAAAAGGAATCCAAAGAGGACCACACCAAGACACATGATAATTAAAATACCAAGAGCAAAAGACAAAGAGAGAATATTAAAAGAAGCAAGAGAAAAACAGTTAATTACCTACAAGGGAGCACCCATATAATTGTCAGCTGATTTCTCAACAGAAACTATGCAGAACAGACAAGAGTGGCAAGAAATATTCAAAGTGATGAATAGAAAGAAGCTACAACCAAGATTACTCTACCCAGCAAAGCTATAATTCAGAATTGAAGGTCAGATAAAGAGCTTCACAGATAAGAAAAAGCTAAAGGAGTTCATCACTGCCAAACCAGTATTATATGAAATGCTGAAAGGTATTCTTTAAGAAGAGGAAGAAGAAAAGGTAAAGATAAAAATTATGAACAACAAATACATATCTATCAACAAGTGAATCTAAAAATCTGGAGAAAACAAGATGGCTGCATAGGTGAACACTTAACTGCTGCTTTGCACAACAATTTCAAAACTACAGCTAAAAGACAAAACAGACATCATCCAGAACTGCAGGAAAGCTGAGTGGAAATTCTACAACTAGAAGGAAAGAGAGGGCCTCATGGAGACTCAGAGGAGCTGCAAAGAGCTGAGGTATAAAGACATGCGCATGGAGAAGAAGGGCGGCAGAGAGCCTGGCTGGCTTCCTCTAGTGGGAGGGAGATGGAAAGTCCCAAACATACTGAACCCCAGCTCCGCACGAGACTCATACAGGGGGAGCCTGCACTGTCGTGAAAAGGGAGGAGTGCAGAAACTTAAGGGAGCCGTGAAAAGCAGAGGTTTGGTGGTGTGCAAGTGTGAATGCGCACACAAAGGGCTGATTGCTGATTGTACCGCTAGCTTTCTCTAGTGGGAGGAAGACCAAACCTCCCAACTGTGCTGAAATCCACTTCCGACTGCACTGAACCCCAGTTCCACGTGAGACCCTGGACTCATATAGGTCCCCAGAGCACACAGAAACCCATGGGAGCCAGAAAGGCAGAGGTCTGGAGGCATACAAGTGTGAGTGCGCAGAGAGGGCTGCAGCGATTACCAAGGGACACTGAGACTCTGGGGCTGCAAAGGACAAGGCTGATGGGAAGCCAAGGCTGTCTGCTCATCCCTGAGACTCCACCCCAACGAAGCTGAACACAGAGGCTTTTGCAGTCTTGCAAGTCTTAAGGCTGACAGAGTCCAGCACAGAAGTTCTCCCAGTGTTGACACAGCTGATTCTCACAACCAATTGGCTTGAAGGTCAATTCCCCCCAGTGATACCAACAATAATCAAGACTTAACTACAACAAGGTTGTACACACAGTCCACAAAGGGGTGCACCAAGAGTGTCCACTGCAGGTAATTGGGGAGGCGGAGCTACTGGGCCATATAGGACACCTAGCACACAAAGCTACTCTACCAACTCAGGGAAACCGAAAATGCAGAGACAAAAGAACAAAACAAAATGGAGGAAAACAAATGACTGGATATAAAGTTCAAAACCACAGTAATAAGGTTTTTCAAGAATTCCTAGAAAAGATGGATAAATTGAGCGAGATCCAAGAGGAGATGAAAAAAGACCAACTAGAAATTAAACATACACTGACTGAAATAAAAAATATTATACAGAGACCTAACAGCAGACTAGAGGAACATAAGAATCAAATCAAAGATTTGAAATACAAAGAAGCAGAAAACACTCAACTGGAAAAGCAAAAAGAAAAAACAATCCAAAAATATGAAGATAATGTAAGGAGCCTCTGGGACAACTTCAAGCATACCAACATCAGAATTATGGGGGAGAGCAAGATACTGAAAATCTATATGAAGAAATAAGGACTGAAAACTTTCCCTCCTGGTGAGAGAAATAGACGTATAGCCAAAACCGGTTTGGCTCAGTGGATAGAGCGTTGGCCTGCGGACTGAAAGGTCCCAGGTTCGATTCTGGTTGAGGGCATGTATCTTGGTTGCAGGCACATCCCAGTAGAGGATGTGCAGGAGGTGGCTGATCGATGTCTCTCTCTCTCATCAATGTTTCTAACTTTCCATTTCTCTCTCTTCCCCTCTATAAAAAAAATCAATAAAATATATTTTTTTAAAAGAAAGAAATAGACTTACAGGTCCAGGAAGTGCACAGAATCCCAAATAAAAGAAATCCAAAGAGGACCACACCAAGATACATCATAATTAAAATGCCAAGAGCAAAAGACAAAGAGAGTATATTAAAAGAAGCAAGAGAAAAACAGTTAATTACCTACAAGGGAGCACCCATACAACTGTCAGCTGATTTCTCAACAGAAACTCTGCAGGTCAGATGAAAGTGGCAAGAAATATTCAAAGTGATGAATAGCAAGAAGCTACAACCAAGATTCCTCTACCCAGCAAAGCTATATTCAGAATTGAAGGTCAGATAAAGAACTTCACAGATAAGAAAAAACTAAAGGAGTTCATCACCTCCAAACAATTATTATATGAAATGCTGAAAGGTATTCTTTAAGAAGAGGAAGACAAAGAAAAAAGTAAAGATAAAAATTATGAACAACAAATATATATCTATCAGTAAGTGAATCTAAAAATTGAGTGAATAAAAAAATCTGATGAACAGAATAAACTGGTGAATATAATAGAATCAGGGGCATAGAAAGGCAGTGGACGGACTATTCTTGTGGAGAAAAGGGTATGGGAGTGCAGGAAGAGACTGGACAAAAATTGTACACCTATGGATGAAGAAAGTGTAGGGTGGTAAGGGCAGAGGCTGAGGTGGGAACCGGGTGGAGGGGAGCTATTGGGGAAAAAAGAGGAACAATTGTAATAATCTGAACAATGAAGATTTATTAAATTAAAAAAAAAAGATCAAGGGTTGTCAAACTTTGGCCTATGGGTCAAATCCAGCCCTCTGTTTATTTTTTTATTTTTTGAAAATAAAGCTTTATTGTAACACAACCACACTCATCTATGTATGTGTTGTCTGTGGCTGCTGCCTTCACCCTTCTCAATAGCAAGTTCAGTAGTTGTGACAGAAACCATGTGACCCACAAAGCTGAAACTCCTGACTCTCCCGTACGAGGGTGTCCGCTATTGGGCATCTTGGTGTTTTCCACATTTCTGTCCTCGATAGTCTCCTACTGGAAAGTGTAAAACATTTTCCTGCTGCCTGTTAGTCTCTCACTCAATCCACAGATTGGGTTTCACCTTATTCTAAGTCACATGTCCCAAGGTTGCTATGTTCAGGGTGGTAGTCACCAGGATCATGTGGCTACTGATGTACATGTAAAGTAATTACATCTGGCCCTGTACAAAAGAATTTGCCACACCTTGCTTGAGATTCCTCAGAGTTCTTATCTCCACCTCAGAATGTGGCAAACATTTCTACGTGGTCTGCTTCTGAGGGAGGGAGGCCAAAACCCCAACAAAAAAGTCCACACGCTGAGGACGTCAGAGTGCACCCCAAAGCCTCTGCGAGCCAGACTCTGCTTCGGAAACATCACTGCATGTAGCCCTCACATGAACTTTGTCAGGTAGGCATAACCATCCTCATTTTACACATGAGAAAACGGACACTGAGAGATGGCCAGTAAATTGCTGACGTGGGAGAGCCACATTGGAACTTAGATCTGCCAGCCTGTGCGCTTTTATTACTGCATTCACTGCACTGCTTGCTGCGTAAAACACTCCTATGGGGAAGAATTCCACCTCTTTGGATAAAGAAATGATCAGTAGGAACTAAATCAAGTGAATTCATTCTGCACAACATACAGTATCAGGCTGCCCCCGTGGCCCAATGTCCTTGCTGGCTTCCTCTGGCACCATCAGAGGAATGTTTGCTTTGTGAGAAGACCATGGAAGACCTTGGTGCTACCTGCCAGTGTTTGATTTCCAACAGTCACGTTCTAAACACTCATGCTCTTCCTAGTGGAGAGGGAATCAGAAATTGTGAGGCAGTTCTGGAAACCACATCAACTAAGACCAGGGGATGTTTAGTTCAGAGAAGACAGGACCGGTGGCAGCGGTTCTCAACCTGTGGGTCACGAACAGCTAGCAGGGTCTCCTAAGACCATCAGAAAACACAGATACTTACATTAAGATTCATAACAGTAGCAAATTACAGTTATGAAGTAGCGACAAAAATAATTTTATGGTTGGGGATCACCACAACATAAAGAACTGTATTAAAGGGTTGCGGCATTAGGAAGGTTGAGAACCACTGGGTGAGAGTATGCTAGCTGTGTGTTATTTCTCCAAGAAGCCTTGCTATATTGTGAAGAGCGGCCTTCTGTATGTTCCATCAGAGCTGAGAATGAAGACCAATAGTTGGGAATAAAGTGGAAGCCTATTTTGGGCTCAGAAGTTGAAAGAATGTTTCAACTACTGCAAATAGCTAACAATGGAATGAGCTGTTGAGATGATAAGCCCACCCCACCCTGAAGGTCTATGCAAGATCTAGATGATGTCTGTCAGGGTACTGTGGAATGTATTTCTGGAAAGTGTAAAAGGTAAGAGGAGCTCACCTCCATGGTCTCCTACAATTCAAAGAGCCCACAGGTCTGTGAACCACGAGAACAGTCTGAAGACCACACTGGGAAAAATCAGTGCTTTGAACCCATTTGCTCTTTCCAATTCCATCCACATTCTAATCACATCTTACTAAAAGCTAGTGCCTGTTTTCAGCCAAGCCCCAGGCACCTATGGTCACAATACAGGATTAACTAGGTATTTATAACTTAACTTTAAGAAGAATGATTTTTAGGTTTGTTAAATGAAACTGTAAGGCCTCTGGCTTTGGAATAGGCAGCATAAAATGGATGATCAAATAATAATAACTAATATTTACACAAAATTTTCCCATTTACAGGGAGACCTACAATCCAATTGATTTTCATAGCAGCCCTGCAAAGGAAGCAAGCCACCATTTGTATAGTACAAGGTTCCCCCACTGTATATGGCCTGAGACATAAAGAGTGACACCTCAAAGACACTATGGATCACATTGGCAGAAACCACTTGATCAATGCCCTACAGAAACTAGCTGAATATTTCAAACTCTTGGTTAAAATTTTTTTGCAGTTTTGTTTTGTTTTAATGCAGGTAGGTCATTTTGGCACATGAAACTAGGCAGAAGTGAATATATTGCTCAGAACATCATGTACTTGCAGTACATACTTTTTATGAGCCTACCAATGCTTTCAGTGCTTAAATCTTTAGAATGAGTTTCACATCCTAATGTTACATTCAGGTTGGGAGACTAGATATGTAACAGATAATTATCAAGCCTCCTGCCATTTAAGTATAGGTTGTCATTATTGTTCATCGCTCATGTCAGTGGTGTATTGGATTTTATATCCTGTTTTCCCATCAGGTCTAGACTGAATCACCTGTTCTGTCACTACACTGGCCTTTGGAGGCACCTAGAAGACAACAACGTGCAAATATTAGTTAACCTGCATGCTGATTATAGGATGTTTACAAATGATCACCTGGAGACACCCTCCAGTGCTGCTGGGGTTCTATTAGAGTGATTAGCCTGTGAATCACTGAAGATAGCCATCTTTCTCCTAAAGCTGGAACATCCCTCATCAGATACATACATTCCAACATTTAAGGCAGGCAAAGCTTTTATTTGAAGTATAGGGTACTATGCTTATGTTGGTGATCACTTTGTAAGGTATGTATATGTTGAATCACTGTGTTGTGCACCTGAAACTAATATAATTTTGTATATCGACTATAGTGATAAGATTTTTTAATTAAAAAAAAGCATTGGGCAGACAGATATGGGATAAGACAGAGGGGCATCTGACTAAAGGCAGGGAGGCATGGAAAGGAAGAGCCTCTTCAGTTTTTGTTTTTGTTTTTTAAATGTATTTTTATTGATTTCAGAGAGGAAGGGAGAGAGATAGAAACATCAATGATGAGAATCATTGATCAGCTGCCTCTTGTACACACCCTACTGAGGATCGAGCTCACAACCTAGGCATGTGCCCTGACTGGGAATCGAACCTCAACCTTCTGGCTCATAGGTCGATGCTCAACCACTGAGCCACACCAACCAAGCAAGAACTTCTTCAGTTTATCCAAAGTACACAGTGTGCACCAGGAGCACCAGGGGAGCTGGACAGATGGCTTGGAGCCATAACACGAGATTTCTCTAATGGTGGGCTTTAGAGAGGACTTAGTACAATAGTCCAGTACTTCTCAAATGTGCATCCCCTAATAGGAGAACAGTGGAACATCAAAAGTTTTAAATTATGAGGCAAAGCATGCCATTTATAAAGCTCTAGAATAGAATTTTTAACCCAAAAATGCATTGTCTTAGGGTTTTTCCTGAAGACATTTCTCATGGCAGTCATCAATGACCCCATTAGCTGACAGGAGGAATGTTTCATAGCTTTTCTTCCTCCGCTCTGGATCCCCCAAGTGGTGAGTGGAAATGAGAGATTATGAGGTTTCTTCTGAAACATCTTGAGTTTCACATCCATTACAGAAATGGCACCTAGAAAAACATCACAGAGGCCCAGGGATGTGGGTCCTGACATGACCCAAGCAGGAAAGTCAACATGGTCTTCTTCTCAGCTAATCCTTCACAAAGGTCTGCCCTGGCCAAGCTGAGCATGTGCTCTAGGGCAGAGCAGAATAGAAGAAAAAGGCAGAAGGTTTGACCAGTGGTAGGAATGGCAGCAGGTTTGTCTTAAATCCTAGCCTCTTGGTCTGGTTGATATAAGAAAACTATAACCATCTACATTGAAGTGTTATTGACTAGAGCTAAATGCATGGCTTCATTTTATGTTTTATAGGGGGCTCCTAGAGAAAGATGCTTTAGTCCACTCCAGCTGGAGTATTATATCCTTTCTTTCTTTCTTTCTTTCTTTCTTTCTTTTTCTTTCATTTATTTATTTATTTATTTTTGTTAATCCTCCCCCGAGGATATTTTTCCATTGATTTTTAGAGTGGAAAAGAAGGGCAGAGACAGAGAGAAGCATTGATGTGAGAAAGACACATCAATTGGTAGCCTCCCGGTTGAGAATCCAAGATGGCAGCATAGGTAAACACCTACACTGCTGCCTTGCACAACAATTTCAAAACTACAACTAAAAGACAGAATGGACATCATCCAGAACCACAGGAAAGCTGGCTGATTGGAAATTCTACAACTAGAAGGAAAGAGAGGGACTCACAGAGACCCAGAGGAGCTGCAAAAAGCTGAGATACAGAGACATGTGCGTGGAGAGAGCGGATGCCGGAGTACCTGGCTGGCTTTCTCTGGCAGGAGGGAAACAGAGACTCTCAAAGGCATTGAACCCCTTATCCTAGGACACTAAACCCCAGATCCAGTCCAAACTCATATGGGGGGAGTTTGGACTGTGAAAAGGGAGAGGTGCATGGAAATTTAGGGGAGTCGCAAAAGATCAGAGGTCTGATGGCGTGCACGGCACTGCGCGCAGAGGACAGATTGCTGATTGTACCACTGGCTTTTGTGAGTGGGCGGGAGGGAGACAAACCCTCCCAACTTCGCCACTTCTGACTCCACTAAGCCCCAGTTTCGGGTGAAGCCCTGGGAACCCAGACTCTTGTGGTCCAGGAGCACAGGGGAGCCGGAAAGGCAGAGGTCTAGAGGCACTCCAGGAGCGCTCGCCCAAAGACCACTCCAGCAATTACCCAGTCACATGAGACTCGGGGGGCCGTGGAGGGTGGGGCAGACTAGAAGGCAAGGCGGTCCCTTAAGCCCTGAGACTCCACCTATCCCAAGCTCAACAGAGAGACTCTGTGGTGTTGCAAGTCTGGTATCATAAGGCTGAATCCAACACAGAAGTTCTCCCGGCATAGTGAAAATGCCGAGACAAGGGAAGGGATCACAAACAAAAGAAATGGAGGAAAAAAAACGACTGGATATAGAGTTCAAAAACCATGCTTATAAGGTTTTTCAAGAATATCCTAGAAAAGTTGGATAAAGTTAGCAAGACCCAAGAGGAGATGAAAAAGAACCAATTAGAGATGGAACTAGAAATTAAACATACACTGACTGAAATAAAAATATTATACAGAGACCTAACAGCAGACTAGAGGAAGGCAAGAATCAAGTCAAAAATTTAAAATATAAAGAATCAGAAAACACTCAACTGGAAAAGCAAGAAGAGAGAAGAATCCAAAAATGTGAAGATAATGTAAGGAGCCTCTGGGACAGCTTCAAGCGTACCAACATCAGAATTGTGGGGGTGCCAGAGGAAGTGAGAGAGCAAAATACTGAAAACCTATTTAAAGAAATAATGACTGAAAACTTCCCCCACCTGGTGAAAGAAATAGATTTACAAGTCCAGGAAGCACACAGAACCCCATATAAAAGGAATCCAAAGAGGACTATACCAAGATACATCATAATTAAAATACCAAGAGCAAAAGACAAAGAACATTAAAAGCAGCAAGAGAAAAACAGTTCATTACCTACAAGGGAGCACCCATATGACTGTCAGCTGATTTCTCAACAGAAACGATGCAGGCCAGATGGGAGTGGCAAGAAATATTCAACGTGATGAATAGCAAGAACCTACAATCAAGAATAATCTATCCAGCAAAGCTATCATTCAGAATTGAAGGGCAGATAAAGAGCTTCACAGATAAGAAAAAGCTGAAGGAGTTCATCAACTCCAAACCAGTATTATATGAAATGCTGAAAGGTACTCTTTTAGAAGAGGAAGAAGAAAAAGGTAAAAGATAAAAAATTATGAACAACAAATATGTATCTATCAACAAGTGAATCTAAAAATTAAGTGAATTAAAAATTTGATGAACAGAATAAACTGGTGAATATAATAGAATCAGGAGCACAGAAAGGGAGTGGACTGATAATTCTCAGGGGGAAGGGGTGAGGGGTGTACAGGGAGAGACTGGACAAAAATCATACACCTATGGATGATGTCAACGGGAGGGAGGTAAGGGCAGAGGGAAGGGTGGGAATTGGGTGAAGGGAAGCTATGGAGGGGAAAAAAGAGAAACACTTGTAATAATCTGAATAATAAAGATTTAATAATAAAAAAAATAAGACAAATAGTCCAAAAAAAAAAATTGGTAGCCTCCCACACGCACCCTGACCAGGCCCAGGGATCAAGCCACAACCAGTATGTGCCCTTTACTGGAACTGAACCCAGGACCCTTCAGTCCATAGGATGACGCTCTGTCCATTGAGACAAACTGGTTAGGGCTAGAGGATATTACATTCTGATGCAACACTGAGAAGGAGATGACACCCTGACCCAGCAATTGGAGGATTTGTGTTCTTTTCCTGGTTCTACAACTCTGGGTTTGAGCAAGAACTTATCTTCTCTGGGCCGACGTCCATTTGGGAGAGGAGGGAAGCTGTACTCAGTTGTCTGTATCATCCCTACCATCGCTGGATTCAGTGATTCGGCACCACCTATGCTGAGCCCAGCTCTGTGGAGAAACAGTGTCCTGAGCAATGGTGGAAGCTCCACATACCCCCCTCCCCAACAGCTGGTTTTCCCTGAACCAAGCCAAGCTTAATTCCATGGCACCATTAGCATTTACCTCTGCACAGGTCAGGGTAGAGGTTTCAGTACCCATAAGCAAGAAAATGGTCTGGGAACGAATGGTCTCATGTGGTTAGAATGAAAGAGGGAACTTCAATCATCGTCTCCTCATCCCCATGATGAGAACATTTAGAGAAGCAAGCACCATTGATCACTCTAAGGGATTTCCTAGGAGACCACAACATGACTCTTTCCATTTGGGTCCTTAAGGGTGGCCAGTCCCATAGTCTGCTCACTTTCCTTGACCAGCTCTCCAACTCTGTTGACTCCCCTGTGTGATGTGCATATAGTCAGTTTCCCTCACTATACTAGTAGTCATGGGAATGTTATTCTCTCTGAGGGCAAGGGTCATCGTTGATTATCCTCTGCCTGATCTTTGCTTTTTATACAAGTCAAGTCTGGGCAAATAACGAAGAGTACCCAAGGCAAAGTACATCGCATTTCCTCTGGAAAAGATGGGGAGAGCTTAAGTTGCTCCACCATCAGCTTCTTGGTAAAATAGTAAATCGGAGCAGTGGCTGCTGTCAAAGGTGGCCAGGAAGTAAAGACTCGGCATGTGATGAATGATATCCCCTAAGTTCCGCCTAGAGGTGAAATGCATTTTCCCAAGGGCAGTTCTGCTCCATGTAACACTCCGGAGGCTCCCTCTTCCTGCTCCCTCCACCTTCTGCAGCCAAGCTGTGAATTCTGGAATAAGCAAGGAGAACCTCTGAACAACCGGCTGCCATCACAAAACCCACGTGCAGCACTTCTCCAGAACTCTCTCTCGAAGTCGTTCCTCCAACTGTGTGAGAAAGGAGACTGTGGATTAGAAGGTGGCAGGGAGAAATGAAGGTGGGGAGGGCCACAGGCCCAGGGAAATAAATGACACAGCAATATGACTGTTGGGGAGACAAAAGACCACCCCGTATATCTCTGCCGCCTTGAGAGAGTATCATTGTGTTACAGAAAGATTGTACAATTCGGGTATTGATTGCCCCAAGTCAGCAAAAGAGAAATTATATATTTAATTTAAGATACCAAGACCATACTACAGAAGTTTAAAGTCTGAATTGTTTTCTGTCAAGAGGTCACTTTTAGATCGTAGGGGAAAATATGCTATTTGGAATACGTCATTCCTGAGAAGACTAGAAAGCTGGGGGAAAATAGGATGTGAACACATATAAGAACTGGCTCCAAATGTCTGCCTAATTGTGCAACCTTATCTATGCAACTAAGTATCAAGGTGGTGATTTCCACAAATGGGAAAAAGGAAAAAAAAAGTCTTACATATACAATATTGATGATGATTACATAATGCAGAAATCTTACTAACATTTTGAATGTTATCTACAAAACCTCCTCTGAAGAGCTAGTGACCGGCCCTAGGGCATTCTGGCCCAGGCAATACTCAGTAACACCAGCAGCTACTCTCCAGGTGTCAAAGGCTATGATCCTCCCAACGGGGTGCTGACCGTGCAGCCTCTGAAAGAGCTACCAAAATCGATCCGGATCACTAGACAATGACATGGAGAGGACATCAAATACTGGAATGATTGTTTTGGGGCATCATTTGCTAGAGCCAAATGCTTGCATTTCCAAATGACAAAACCTTTTCAGGAGCAGATGTACAACCGTGCAGGCCCGGCTGTGCTGGGAGCCATGGAAACTGTTTTGCAAGCTGCTATCATTAGGCAAGTAACACCCCTAAAGCCAGCATCAGTGCGTAATTAAGACAAGTTTCAACTCCTCACCCACCACACCCATTGTCCAAAAGCAGGCTCAAAGGGTAAGCATGCATGCAATAAAGTGAACTAGGGCAGAGTTACCGCTTCCAGATAAGCTATGTTGTCAGAAAACTGGGCCTTCTGGAAGCAGCGGGATGGAAGCCAATCTCCAGTGCCCAGGAAACCACCTGCCTAAACCCCCCTCCTCCACCATGAGTGGTCAGATGGGGATATAGGGACCTTGCTGCATTCCCCCAATGCAAGAAGGAAGAGGGACCTAGGTGTGTGATAAGTCTGCCCCAGACAAATTCTTTCCTTTCCTGAGTTCGCCATCCTCCACATAGGTGGGAACCAGCCATCTGCAGACTTCTGTACAAAAAAGGGTGCGTTCAGTCTCAGATGGCATTTCAGCCAAAGGCCAAGAAAAGGGAGGTGTATTGTGGTCCTCCCTGTATGGGTTTTAAGGGTAGAGATTTTAGGGGAGGTCCCAGAGAAAGAGCTTAATAGACTGTAAATGAGTGGACTGTGGTGGGCAGCTCCTTGGGTTGTGTTGGCACTGTCAGTGCTGTGCTCATCACCAAGCACTCTGTAGGCCCTTTTCTGCTGGTGTTGGAGGCAGTTAGACAGACATGAGAGGGCAAGGATGATGGGCCAGGTACAGAAGGTCACCAAGTGGAAAGCCCCAGGTGCCTAGCAATGAGACCTCGCCCCCAGGGTGCCGTTTCCTCCCCTAGCATATCGCTGGTCAAGAGGTTTGGATCCCCTGATCTTTCCTCCTTAGAGGTAACATCTAGGTCTCAGTTGTATTTCAGCTCCAGGCCCAGATAAGCAACAAAGCCAGCCACAGCTGTCATCAGGACCAGCTGCCTGGGTGTCGGTGCCCGCCAATCAATCAGTGGAGACCACAACTCTGAAAGGACACACCTGGAAAGCTGCTGAATAGTCTACTACGATCTTTCCCTGAGAGCTCCCCTAAAATCTCTATCCTTAAGACCCACAGGATGGAGGATCAGTGCGCTGCTCTCCTACCTAGGAGCACATCATGCCTTTCCCTTTCCCTCTTCTCCCACCCCCTCCCTGCCTGGGACAACTTAGCATTAACTCCCTCACTCCCAAGCTCCAAGGGCCCTTCCTTTACCTCTGTAAGTTGTTTCCTAACCCCGCTTCTTCCAGGAATTACTTCTTCCACCTCTGTGACTTACCCAATACATGTTCTCTTACATTTGGGGTCTGGACTCTGAATTCTTTCCTAGCCAGAACCCAAGTACTGAGGATGCTGAACCCAGGTTTGGTCTGACCCCACCAGTCATACAACTGGTGCCATTCCCGGCGCCTACAACACTAGGAGCTGCCTTCCCCGGCCACAGTCCACTCATTTACGCTCAGAACCTGAAAAGAGCGGCCAGGAGCTGATCAGTGGAGCGGGAAGGGTTACAATCCTGACTCTATCACTTACTGGCTGAGTTGCCTATATCTTTTCCACTAAGTTTTCTAAACCTAAGTTTCCACAAGTATAAGGGGTGACTAATAGTACCTAGCTTTCATATCTGTCTTAAGAATTCAAGATAGCCCTAACTGGTTTGGCTCAGTGGATAGCACATCGGCCTGCCGACTCAAGGGTCCCAGGTTCGATTCTGGTCAAGGGCATGTACCCTGGTTGCAGGCACATCCCCAGTAGGGGGCGTTTGCAGGAGGCAGCTGATTGATGCTTCTCTCTCATCGATGTTTCTAACTCTCTATCCCTCTCCCTTCCTCTCTGTAAAAAATCAATGAAATATATTTTAAAAAAAGAATTCAAGATAATATATCTAGCATAGTGATTATCAATAGGATTTGCTTAATAAATAGTAGCTATCATTACTAAGAAGTTATCATTTATTAGTAACTAATACTAATGCCCATTACTAAGTGGGAGTGGTTAAAAGAGAAGTAGAAAAAAAAAAGAAATATTGGCACAATGAAATGGGTTTCACCTGTAAAGAAAGATTGTTCAAACTATCCTGCAGCTCCCCCATAGGAAATGTTCACCCGGCCAAAATCCTGCCTCCGGCAGAGGTATTAAGACTTATGTCAACATTCTTTACTGAAGTGTAGTAAGTTTCCCACAGCCGTGCGATTTGCAGCAGGCAAGTTTCATCCTGTCCTCGTGGGTAGGAGAAACTGAGGTACAAAGATCACCGATTCTCTGATGAGTCAGAGACACCACCCGAAAATAAAGCACAGGCACTATAGTCTCTACTCTTTCTGGACTCAAACTGTTCCAACAAATTATTTATGCTGGTAGAAACTCCAATTAAAAAGCAAAGGCTAGTCCTACAATATCAGTCCCTACGGTTCTGGCCACCGGGAGGGTGACCTGTAGAAGCCCAGCTGGTCTTCCACAGCACATGATCCAACACCTCCTCTCTCTAGGTTGAGTCTGGTTCTCAAAGGAATGAGCAAACCCAACAGCACACCTTCCTCCCTGAGCCATATGGACTCAGCCAGCAGTGGCCCACCCTGCCCCACAGGGGACCATGCCCATGCCAGGCATCTGCCTGTCCCTCAGGTCTAGGTTTCTGCCTCCCGCCTGCAGTGCTTGGGAACAAACCTTCCACCCAGCAGGCTAACTCACATTAGGGTCATGGCCTGGTTTGACAGCAGGCAGAGCGCCCCTGCTTGTTGTGTAAAAGGAACCAGCTTCCTCAGAGGCGAGCCAGTTCCCACCAGTTTGCAGGGCTCTCCATTGGGCTTTGTTTCCCGCTTCCTTATCCTCTCACCTCTCTTGCTCTAGTGCCTCCTGTGTACACACCCCTGGACAAGGACCTTTCCTTCTGAAAGATGGTGGTCTCGCCAAAATCCTGAGGAGGTGAGGCCAGAGTCTGTGAGCAAATAGCTGCCAGCGACCGCTGAAGAATTCCCTTCTCTCCATGTCCATCCTATTAGGTGGACAGTTCATGTCTCCACCAGAAGAACTGGAGCCTGGAATCCTGGCTCATTTAGTTGGATTGTGTCCTGATCTAGGAGGATCGTACAAGTGAGGCTTTTATAAACAGGCACTTGGTTTTGTGCCTAGCAGTGCCTTGAACAATAGGGCAGTGGTTCTCAACCTGTGGGTCGCGACCCCTTTGGGGGTTGAACGATCCTTTCACAGGGGTCGCCTAAGACTATTGGAAAACACCTATTTCCCATGGTCTTATGAACCAACAGACCGCTCCTCAGTGTAGCAAAGTGTAGCAATGTAGTTTACTGTTGTTATATGAAGACTGTTACCCATGCTACACCACAATTCAAGACAAAATTTCATTTATTTGTAATTAGAAATAAATATTTCACAATATATAATTACATATTGTTTTTGTGATTAATCACTATGCTTTAATTATGTTCAATTTGTAACAATGAAAATACATCCTGCATATCAGATATTTACATTACAGTTCATGACAGTAGCAAAATTACAGTTATGAAGTAGCAACGGAAATAATTTTTTGGTTGGGGTCACCACCACATGAGGAGCTGTATTAAAGGGTCGCAGCATTAGGAAGGTTGAGAACCACTGTAATAGGGGCAAAAATATCTGCTGAATAAATGAATGAATATACATTTTATCAGCATTCCTATGCTCTTATTTCATGTCTTGCTATTTTTTTTTTAATCCTCACATGAGAATGTTTTTATTGATATTTAGAGAGACAAAAAGGAGGGGAGAGAGAGAGAAACATCAATGAGACAGAGAAACATTGATCAGTTGCCTCCCATACGCACCCTGATTGGGGACTGAACTTACAACCTAGGTAGGTACGTACCCTGACCAGGAATTGAATGTGAAACTTTTTAATGTACAGGACTATGTTCCAACCAACTGAGCCAGGGCTGTCTTGCTACTTTTTAATTATACCTTAAGGGATGATACGCCAGCTTTTATAAATACAAATCCAAATTAAGTGCTTTTAGTGCATTTAGCTTTGTTCAAGACACACTTCCTGAGAGCCAATGCCAGGACCAAAGTCATCTATCTCATTAGCAATTTTTCCCACTAAAGCAACTCAGACTGTTACCTATTTCAAAAGCCACAGGCATCCCTCTAAAATCGGGGAGAGGAAATTAAAGCAACTTCCTGTGACGAGTTCATAAATGCCAAAGAATCGAATAACCTAGAAAGGTCTCCCTGTGCCTGGAAGACCGTGCTGCCACCGTCACCAAGACAATGGCAACATCACAAATGCCAGGAACACCAGCCCCGCTGTGTGATTGCTATAACACCCACTCTGTTCGGCCCCTGGTTTCTTTCCTCTTACTGGAGAATTCGACTGCAATTCAGAAGCTCTGCAACGCAGAAGTGCTCCCTCTCCCTGCGCATTCCTCGTGTCAATCCTCTTCGTAAATGTTTGCTTTAAACGTAATCTGCAGATTGACTAAAATCATGTCCTGCGCACACATTTTTAGCCCTCCAGAGCTCTGCTGGGAGGGCTGGCAAACGCCTGTCCCCTCAGTTCTTACTCCAGCCTCATTCCGGCAACTTCCCCATGCTTTCCATTCTGATGGGGGGATTGTCAGAGTCAGAGCCCACAGAATCCTTGGGGACACAGACCACCGGTCAGCCTTTTTTTGCAGCTTCTACGAGCTTTGTGTGGTAAACGTTTTTAGGAAGCCCGTCTACTCCTTGCTCCCTGGACTCATCAGGCACATTCCCAGTCTGAGCCCTTGCTGACGCCTCGCCTCCTGCCAGGAATGCACTCTCTGCTTTTTTCCAGTTGTGCAAACCCTGTCTGTTCCTGAGGGCCAAAATTAAGCCCTCTGAGACCATATAGTACCCTCTTCTCTTGGCAATGAGCATACTGTATTTTTTAAATATATTTTATTGATTTTTTTACAGAGAGGAAGGGAGAAAGAGAGCTAGAAACATTGATGAGAGAGAGAAACATCGATCAGCTGTCTCCAACATACCCCCTACTGGGGATGTGTCCGCAACTAAGGTACATGTCCCTGACAGGACAAGAACCTGGGACCTTTCAGTCCTTAGGCTGATGCTCTATCCACTGAGCCAAACCGGTTTTTGGTTTTTTTAAATCAGTTTGAGTCTAGGTCTTCTCTCCTCGATTAATCTGAAATCCTCTATTCTCTGAGCTGAAGCAATTTGCCAGAACCAAAACCAGTAGGCAGGCCCAGATGAAAAAGAGGTCCAGGCCGAAACCAGTTTGGCTCAGTGGATAGAGCGTCGGCCTATGGACTGGAGGTTCCAGGTTCGATTCCGGTCAAGGGCATGTACCTTGGTTGTGGGCACATCTCCAATGGGGAATGTGCAGGAGGCAGCTGATCAATGTCTCTCTCTCATTGATGTTTCTGACTCTATCCCTCTCTCTTCCTCTCTGTAAAAAAATCAATAAAATATATTTTAAAAAGAAAAAGAAAAAGGGGTCCAGTACCAAAGCTATGTGTCAGGGGTGAGGTCGGGGTCTTTCCAAAACAGACATCGGGATCACAACTGGAAGATGCCCACATGGAAGCGAAATCTATATGGATGATTTGGGCTCTACGGCAGGAGCAAAGCCAGAGAGCAGGAGCAGAAGCGGAGGTCCGCTGTGGGTGGTCTGTATGAGGCCCTTGCTCGGACAAGCTCCTTTGCTCCAGTCCTGGCCCTCAGACAGGATGCTAGGCCCTTAAGGAGTGCTCCCTGACTCCGCAGACACTCCCGCAGGAACTATGGGATCCCTTATAACACACTCATCCCTACCCAGGACCTAGTGCAGTGTTATTCAAACAGATTTCCCATTGGGAAAAAGGAAGGAAAGGAAAGAGGGAGGAAGGGAGACAGCGGGTTGTTAGTTCTTCAGAAGGGCAAAATGAGCCCAGATGAGCTGCCCTCCTCATACCCAGGCACCCACACTTTCCACACAGCCCGCTCTCTGGTCACAATGACCTCATCTCTAGTGCTTCCAGGAGCCCTTCAATCTCTCTGCTAGGTCTTGATTTCTTGTAGCACAAGGACTTTATCTGCTCTTCTTCTTTATTTATTTTTGTATTTACCCCTAAGGCAGTGATTGGCAAACTGTGGCTCTCGACGCACAGTTTGCTGCTCTGTTGACTAAGGAGTTTGCCGACCACTGACCTAGACTCTCGATTCAGCAATTACAGGCTGTTGTTGTTCCTTGTGATTAAGCTCCTATCCCAGTGGCAAACTCATTAGTCAAGGAATGGGCACTGGTTCCACCTCCAAGATGGTCATGGAAGATGTCACCTCACTAGTCACAGGGGCTCAGGGGAGACTCTGCTTCTTGTTAAGCAAGGGCGGCTGGGACTCTACTGTGGGTCCAGCCATATCCCTTTCTTCATTGCCCCCCAGAACACCCAAAGCCAACCATGCCAAGGAGGGAGCAGAGACACCTCCGAAAAGCCTTCTCCAGGCCTCTGCCCCTGGGGAAGGGGCAGCTAAGCCCTCATAACTCTTTCATCAGCAGAGGGATAGGCCGAACACTAGATGTGCATCGACAGCCCCATCTGACTACTGCCAAACTCACCACCGCCAAGTGCACCACTTGGGACTGGGTCTGCCCTGTCTCTCTATATGTTTTTCAAGTCAGAATCACACCAGGGAAAGGAAAATTACTATCATATTGCTCTTCTTACAATGAATGGCCTCTCTGCCTAACCACGTGCAAGGCTGGAAAGCTAAGTGTATCAGGGGGATTCTGAGAAGGAAAACAAAACAAGATACAAAACCCACACTCATCATAAACAAAGAATGGGAAATTCTGCCCCGTGAGGTAAAATCAATTTCAGATCCACTGAGTGCAGAAGGCGAGTAAAGCCCATGTAGCAGGTGAATAAAGCCGCCAAGCAAAGTCCCAACAGCAAGTGGTCATTTCTGTGATCAATGTGAATGAGAGTCTCAGCCACAGAGAAGCAGCTCTCCCAGCTGACAGCTGAACTGAGGCTCACCTTTCCTGTTCCCGGCCCTGTTCTTATCGCTGAGCAAACAAAAGCTGGTCTCTTATCAGCTGGAGTGGACTGACCGAGCTGACCCAAGGCTTGAAGCACACAGAGGTTGCCCAACCCCCATCCGGACTACAACCCTGCGTGCATAATGTTACATCCATTATACAGAGGAGCAAATCGAGTCCCAGAAAGATTTGTTCCAGGTCTTCTAATTAGAAAAATAATGAAACCAGGGCTTGAATTTGGCTATTCTAACGCCACGCTTAGCACTCCCTGCCGGTCCCCAGGGCCCTGGGCCTCTGCAGGACGGGAAGGAACTCAGCGGGGCAGTCGGTGAGGTCCCCTGGGCTTCGGCAAGCCCTTCAAACAGGAAGTGAGAGCAGACTCCTGGCCAGCCCCCAGCCTGTGACTCTGGTTAAATCCCAGAGCTCAACGGACTTTAGACGGCTGTGAACTGGCCCTTGAACCACAGGCATTCGTTCGGTCACACTCTGATGCCAAAGCTTCTCTGGTAAAAACAAATTTAAAAGAGAGATTTCTACTGAGGAGACCTCACCCACTCAGCCCAAGGGCGATAATGGGTGGGTGACGTGGTTTCCTATTTTAGGAAAACTGTCAGTTCCCTGTCCGCTCAGCCTGGGCCTCGGCCAAAGAGTCCCTGGAGAGAGGAAAAGTGAAGAGTTGGGTCAGTGTTGAGAAGTGCCGTCCCCGTCACTGCCCGGCTGCCTGGGGGCTCCAGGGAGAGGGTGACTCAGCCCCACCTCCCAGGGCAGAGATGCAGCTTTCTGAGCCCAAGGGTGCTGTTTTGGGGGCAGAGGTTTGAGGGTGCGCTGCCCCTCCCCCCAACCAAGTGTCCAGAGGAGAACAGACCCAAATCCATACTCTGCTCCTGTTCCTCCTGGGAGAGGGGCGGGCTCCTGCAGGAGGTCAGTGACCCTGGGTAATTCCTCCATCTTTAAAAAAGTGAGGGCAACACCTGCTGCATAGGATATTGTGATGATTAGATGAGGGACACACCTTGCACACGCCTCTAAAAGGCACATGACAATTCCCACCCTCCCCGACAATCCTGAATTCGCCTGCAGCCTCAGCCCCTCCTAGGCCTTGTCCATTGCAGCCGACCTCAGGCCCCAACACATTCCTCTCTACCCAGCTGCCGATTCCTACCCATTTCTGGCCCTCCGCTCTGCCATGCTGGTATATCTTATTATCAAGAACATAAAGAACATTTGCTACATACCCAGCACTTTCCTGCGACCTTTACAAATCCAATTTTCTCAAGAGCACAGCACAAAGCACTGGAGGAGACAAAGGAGAGATTCCCACTGCATTTGGGGAGTGAGAAGGGAGGCAAGACAGCCCCAGGTGCAACCCCTTCCACTTAATCATCACAGCGTCCAATGCTCCCCAGAGCTTGCACGAGGTGCTAATTTTGCAAAGGGAAACTTGGCTACTAACCCTTATTTTTATTTCCAAATAGAGTGTGTTTCTTCTCACCAGGTGTTTTCAAAGTCTGCCTCTCCAGATTTCTGATGTTAACGTGTTATCTTTCTTTAAGAACTTGCCTTGGCTGGGCCCCTCCCACCCACCGTACATTCCAAGATGGAAGCAACCTCACCAGCTCAAGCCAAACTGCTCTGCCTGCAGACTGTGTGCGGACACCCTCCCTTCTCAGACCTTTTCAAACTCAATAGTAAGAAGGATGTCAGTGACAAGCTGCACCCCCCCCCCCACCCCCACTTCCTGGTGGGGGCAGCCAAAGGAGACAGTGTCAGCAGCTTCCAGCAAATAAGCCAAGACATTTCAGTTAAAATCTCTGCACAGGCCCCGAGCCAGGGCAGCATAATGCAATGTGACTGCAGGGAGCAATGTGAAAATCAATACTGACTCAACGCAGCACCTATGAAAATAGCCACCCGCGGGGCCCTCTCCTCCTAGGATCTGGCAGCTGCCGCCCGCTGCAGCACAAACAAGGGAACTTTCTGAACCAAAACAGGGTCCTGGGCCTGAGAAACAGTGAAAGACAGATGACCAGGGCTCAGGGAGGGGCTTTATACTAGTAAAGAGAAGCTAAAATCAGATAATCCCCTGAAGGGCTGTCAACCACCCTCACTAGGGCCCCTGTTAACTATTGACAGTGACAAGGAGGAGGTGGCTGTTACATCCTCATCATCAACCCCAGCATCAGGCAGTGGGCCACCTTCACCACTGGCTCCTCCTCAGCCTCTGGGCCTACCTGCAGGTCAAAGGAGGCAACAGAGGCTAGATTTGTTTAAAAGTGCTGCTTTGGGGGTGACAAGAAATAAAAGAAGAGAGACCTATGAACCTGGAGGTCACAGTTAGATTTCAGTTAAGGTACATGCCCAGGTTGTGGCCTTGATCCCCAGTAAGAGGTGTGCAGGAGGCAGCCAATCGATGGTTCTCTCTCATCATTGATGTGTTTATCTTTCTCTTCCTCTCCCTTCCTCTCCGAAATCAATAAAAATATTTTTTTAAAAGAAGAGAGAGGCAGAAGCAGAAATTCCTAGCAGACAAAGCCTACTATCTAGTATCTGAGACCCTGCTGATTCCTCCAGCAACCTAAGTGGGGGGAGGAGGAGGAACGCAAGGGCTTTTCCTCTGTCTGCCCCTACCAGCAGCACTCCCTCCCCTGGGACCCTTGCATTGGCATATGTTGGAAGTACCAAAGGGCATCAAGTTCACAAGGCCCTGCCCCACATCTTGTCCTCTGTCAGCAAGGACACGGTTTTGTGGGTATTTAGTGATACGTTGCAGACAATTTTCTTCCACAGAAGAGCTGGTGCCACCACCACGACCCACTAGGACAGTGGTCAGCCAACTCATCAGTCAACAGAGCCAAATGTCAACAGTACAATGATGGAAATTTCTTTTGAGAGCCAAATTTTTTAAACTTAAATTTCTTCTAACTCCTTCAAAATAGACTCGCCTAGGCCATGGTATTTTGTGGAAGAGCCACACTCAAGGAGCCAAAAAGCTGCATGTGGCTCATGAGCCGCAGTTTTCCGACCACTGCCCTAGGAGATGAATGCTGTAGGAGGATTGACTTATTAACTAAAGAACAAGAAAATGTTACACACCCGTAGGCGATGGAACCAGGACCTGGGGTCGGTGTGAGGTGTATCCAGGACCAGCTCAGGCGGGTTCCCCTTCGGGACAGGCAGGGGATCCTGAAGTGCCCTGCCCTGCGGGAGCCCCTCTACTCCCGTGCTTCTGGCTCCCAGGCTCATGTCTTGAGAGGACATCCCAGTGTTTGCTAACCCAAGCCAGGCTTTGTGCCTTTCTCTGTGCTGGGGCCTGGCCTCCCCAGCTCCCTGCAAGCAGAGGTTCCACTAAAACTAAGACCCCACAGATGCATCCATTCCTGCTGATGAGCGACGCCCATCGCCCCTGCCCCTCTCCCCTCCTCCAGCTCACAGAATGGGAAAGGGTTTCTCTTCTGCTTTGCCCACTGCTGGTGAGCTTTAAGGCACCACCTGATGGGAGCTCCCTGGTGTGGTTGCCATGGCTCCCTACAGGGCCAGTGGGCTCTCTATGCAGACACAATCTGCAGCTCCTCAGCCAAAAAGGCAGACCAGCAAGCAGCCTCGAGGTAATGAGCAGGGGCCTTGAAATCTCAGCCAGCACATATACTCGTCAACCCCAAGGAGCAGCTGACTTCCTTTTACATTTCCTGTCAACCCTAGAGAGCAGAGGTTAAAATACAACCTCTAGAGGGCAGGACTGGCGAATGTGGAAGAATGTACGAAGAACAAAGGGGCCTACCAATCCGTAATGCAGGAAAGAGGGCCCTGGCACATGGCAGGTGCTCAATAGATGTGTGTGAAAGTAATAACTGAATATAATTTAATGAATAACTGAGAGCAACTCAAGAGTGGTTGAGGCCTCTTGGGGACATTTTCTGAAGACAAAACAAGGGGTTAATAGTTGGTACGTTTGGTATACCATTTGCTGCCTCCCCAAAAATGCTTTCATGGGTTATTGAATTAGATCTTTGCAACAAGAAAGGGCACTAGAGCTGGGCTGGGAAATTGTTTCCATTTTGCAGCTGAGAAAACTGAGGTGCAGAGAGGTGACCTAGCTGATGGACACAGCATGTCTGTGGGGGGTCATGTGAGGGGAACCCCTCCCCTACCTCCTCTGATGGCGCAGCCACAGCCCCTCCTCCCCACTTCGCTGGGTACTGGACATTTGAGAGGGACAGAGGACTCAGGCATGCACGAAGCCCTGTCCATGCCTCGGCTCACTGGGGCCTCGAATCATAAAATATTTATTTGCTGATAAGACCTTGCCCTTCAGATCAAATGGCTGTCCTTGCCGGGATTACCTTACAGTACAGTAGAGCCAGTGTCTGCTGTCCCAAGTTGCTGGAGGGTCACTCACGTCAGCTTGCACTTGAGCTAGGTGTAACTGCTCCCCGCTGCATCCCATCCAGCCCCTCAGATAGGGAACAGGAGGAGACCAGCACCTCGGAGCAGCTAGAGACAGCCCGTAGGCCCAGCGCCCTCCATCCCAGCCACACCGGCCCCTCAGAATCCTCTGACTGCTGGCTTATTGCTTTCCTTCCTCCCTCAATGATGGAGCCAGGGAACCAGCCTGCTTACCACCACCCTGCCCACCACATCTACAGGGTTTCTCCCCAGAGTGGTGCCTGCTGGTCAGAAGACAGCCTTCCTAGGAAACACTGAGGATAAAGAGCACTACCTGAGGAAACTACAAATGCAAGAAAAGTGGACAAAGCGCCACAGTCTCTGTTGCGGTGACTTCCCTGCTGGCTGGCGTCCAGAGTCCCTTTGGCCTCAAGCTCATGAGGTCGGTCTCAGCACACCCCCCTCTCCTCTGTTTACCAGCCTGAACACGTCTGAATGGGCGCTATGCCCACTAGCCCCGGTATTTCCAAGAGCCCCTGGCTCAGCCTGCTTTAGAGTGATTTTGAGAATTCAATGTGGTAGCATATAAGAAGCTATGTGAAATGTTTAAACACATATATGGCAGCCCAGACAGTGTGACTCAGTATTTGAGAATTGACCCGTGAACCAAGAGGTCAGAGGCCATGCCCAGGTTTTGGATTTAACCCCCAGTAGGGAGTGCACAGAAGGCAGACAATGATGATGTTTCTCATCAATGTTTTTATCTTTATCCCTTTTCCTTCCTCTCTAAAAATAAATTTTAAAAATTATGTATATGATATGTGGTAATCAGGTTAGTTGTCATAAATGGTATATGTTAATATATATATGGTATATCCTATATAATCCTATATAATAAAAGGCTAATATGCAAATTGACTGAACAGCAGGATGATGGGTTGCTATGACATGCATTGACCACCAGGGGGCAGATGCTCAATGCAGAAGCTGCCCCCTGATGGTCAGTGAGCTCCAATAGGGGAAGCGCTGCTCAGCCAGAAGTCCTGAGCCGGGGTCACAGCTGGCCAGCGCAGCAGAGGTTGCAGGAGCTTCTCCCACCTCTGAGCCAGCACTAAAGATGTCCGACTGCTGCCTTAGGGTTTAGTTCCGCTCCCAGTCAGTCGCACATCCCCTGAGGGCTCCCAGACTGTGAGAGGGCACAGGCTGGGCTGAGGGACCCCCGCTCCATGAGGGCATGAATTTGGTGCATCGGGCCTCTAGTGTTAATAATATAGCATATGATATATGGTAATTGGTTTAGCTGTGAGGGTCCTGGTTATTATGCCTTTGACTCATCCCCTTGTTCTCAGCCACAGGAGACTGACCCTTGAGAAAGGCATGCTAGCTGGCTTCTGGCTGAGCACCAGCTCCCTTCTCTCCCCTTCCCCCCCAGTCCCCGTCACTGGTTCAGGCTCTGAGATTTCCTCCTCCCTTTGCCTTTCAGCCCCAGGAAGGTAACAGTTCTCCAGGGATGCAAGTCTCCAGGCACCTCAACATACCACACTGTTCCCCTAACCCTGCCTGCATCCCTTTGGTAAAGTCTTTGTAATTGAACACCTGGGATAAATTCTGTTCCTGTCAGGCCCCTGACTTTCAAAGACGTGCAGTTCTATGTCTGTTCAGCAGAAAGGGCTGGCCTTGCTCTCCTTCATCACTGGGAGCTGAGAAACTTCAGCGTCCAGCGCTGGGGAAATGATCTCAACAGAAACCTTCCAAATTCCAGGCAGGGGGAGTGAGACCTTCACACACACACACACACACACACACACACACACACACACACACCCCTCCTGGCTTTCTGGAGGCAGCGGCCTCACTGCACATTCTTACCCAGCGGGGGCGGGGACTGCCAAGTCTGACATCAGGGTGGAAGAATACAGAGGCCTCAGAGGTTCTGCATTTTCTGGAATCTAATGATTCTGCTGAGCCTGTGGTGTTTGGCAATTGCTATTTCAATTTTGAGATGCTAAATCACCTCTTTGTTCTCTCTGCTGTATAACTAGGGCACCACTAAAAGTCTGGAGGAATTACTGTGTGGGGTGTGGGGGGAGGTTGTTTGGGGTGTTGGGTTTTTTTTCCCTTTTGGAGTCACACCATGCACTTGGAAGAAGGTCAAGTTTGGGATTCTCTGCTGCAGTAGGCCCGCCGCTGACCCCTTCCTCAAAGGGTGGCCTCCTGTCCCTCGGCCTCTACCATCGCTGCCTCCTCTTGCTGCAGGGTGGGCGTCTGGTTTGAAAGATTCACAGCCTCTCCTCCTCTTTTGTAGTTTGGCTCTCCTGCAGCTTCCAGGTAGCTGTAAGCTTCATTGCCAAGTGCCATTCTTCCTCGTTTATTTACCAAAGGCCTGCCATGTGCCAGGTGAGACTCTGGGCACCGGGAAACAATGGAGACCAAACACTGCCCCTGCCCCCAGGACCTCAGAGTGCAGCAAGAAGGGAAGATCAGAGAGAATTAACAGGAGCACCTGGGAAGGGTGGAGAGATGGTGGGGGGAGAGGAAGGGGCCCACGGGGCTGGCCTCCTGACCCGGAGCATGGGGCAGGGATCGGGTTCACCGCTAGCCTATTTTCCACACCTCTGAGGAAATGTGCTTCATGAATAAGTAACCACACTTGAGCTGCTATGCAAATACACTCAGCTCTGCGCCCAGAACAGCCGGGCCCACTTTTCCATGAGCTCTCCTCTCCCTCTGCGCATATTTACACAGCTCGTTCCTCCTGGTCTGTCATTACCTAAGCTTGGGTCCTGCGGAGACAACCAGCCTGGAAGAGAAAGGACAGTTTTTACCAGGCCTTTACCAGGTGTCCCTGAGCCTGAGTTCCTTTCAAGGGCCAATGTTTACGCTGGCTGGTCGCAGGCAAAAAAAAGAAAAAAAAAAAAAACAAGCAAAAGCCAACTGCAACAGAGAATACCCGCAGTGACAGCTAAACCCATCTAGATAAAAAAGAAGGATGGAAGCAGCTGGGAGCTCTCTTGCTGCAGGAGACTCCCCTGAGCATTTCAAACTCAGCTCAGTACAAGTCCCGGCTCCCCTCACCCGGACGGAGGCCAAGGGCAGCGGCAAGGTGGCTGCTACTTTCAATTCAGAGAGCTTTCCACAATGTTCTGGGGGTTCTAAACCTTCCCTCCCAAACACGCACAGACTCTGCCATAACGAATCCCACATCCTGCTTTGGCTGGGAAAGAAGGCTCAGATTTGCTGGGTGGGAGACAGAGTAAGCAAAACCTAAATGGGGAACTGGCACCCCTTTGTGTGAAAATCCTTCACATCAAACAGTCCTTGGATTTGGAGTTAGAAGCGATGTTGGGAAGCACTTAGTCCCATGGCCTCCCTTCACTTTAGAGAGCCAATCAGGAAGGCCGGCCGTGAGCACAGCCCCACCAGCTGGTGGCTGAGCAAACTCAGGCTGCAGCCCCGGGTTCTGCCTGCTGCACTGCTGCCCAGGAAATCCAGGCCCAAGGTATTGGCAGAGGGCAGAGGGGGAATGTGTGCCCAGGAAGGGAATAATGGGACGGCCCCACAGAGGGAGACACTTAGCTTGCTAACTAGGCTGGCTGTCACAAGGCTCCAATGGAAAGCAGGTGGACCTGCCTGGTGAGAGTTGAAGGAGGGAAGTGAGGAAGAGGAGGGAGGGCGGGAAGGGGGAAGAATACATCTCATTTACTCTGTGCGATAGGGTAGCAAGGACCGGATGGGAATGAGGGAACCGGAAATCTGTTCCTGAAGACAGAAAGGTGCTTCTAGTATAAATAAGAGTAGAGGCAAATGTCAGACGTGAGCAGAAGACAGGGAAAGCGGCTTGTGGTGACGCAGTGAAGGCCCGCCAGGGCCTCCTCCCTGAGTGCGGGTTCATTCCCCTGCCTGCTGCCAATGCTGCCGGAGGAAGGCCCTCCGTGGCCAGCCCTCTTTGGGGAGCGCTAGGCCAAAGGAAGCTGCGCTGCCCAAGGTCATGCGGCCCCATCCAGCGGTTCATCCAGAGGAGTAGAAAGGCTGGCCCTCTTGCCCCAACTGGGACACCTCCGAGGGACCACTCCCATGTGGTCAGCTGAGTCTTTCGTTGGGATGTTCAGAGTTTACCTTCTCCCTCTGCCCAGTCCCGCTGTCTCGCCCTCCCTCCACAGTGCGGTTTACCTTAGCGCAGCCAACACACAAATCTCCATCTCAGTCATCTGAACCGAAATGACACGCTTATCTCAGGAAGTACGCAGAGTCCCACTGAAGGCAGGGAGGAAATCTCGATCTGCTGAATCTGGTGGGATGCCCCACACCTGTGGGAGAGCACTGCCCAAGCCCTGATTTAGAGAATTAAGTTAAACGCTGTCCAGGTGACAGGTTGTCACCTCATGGCCAGCCACAATGTAGGGATTGAGCCATCCAAGTATCAGAGCAATGGGACGGAAAAGTCCTTTTCCCAAGCAGTACCACACCCTCCCTCCCTGAGCCAGGGACAAGTTCAGGCGATTCTTAAAGACCTTTAAAGAAGATTCTAAAGCCACCCTTAATACTGACACCCCATTGTAAATGTGATAAACCTTGTCTATCAGAAATGTTCCCTGCAATAAATTTCTCATATCCCGTATTAGTATCTTTTGCTTACCTTAGGCAGAGATTAAAAAAAAAAAAAGTTGTAAGTTTCTCTGTGTAGGAACTCTTCATAATTCATCTTCAACCTGTTCTTCAAGGTGAATGATCTCATTTCACTAGTTTTTCTGAAAAGGTCATGCTGTCAACCCTCTCACCAACTCTGACTTTCTATAAAGGCCACAAAAGAACCTCTTTCAAATCTTGGTTTGAGTGTTAGTCTAATGGCTATGCCAATTTCTCACATTTTAGAGCCAACTTTGTCATCCTGTGTAGCAAATGGCACTCAAGTAGATAGTAAGTCCCATCTCCAAGCCAGCGAGGGCACTTGCCTTGGCTTCCACTCTTCAAAGCTGCGATTCCCACACACAGTCTGCAGACCTTGACAGCCTTCTAACGGAAGAGGGGGAGGGATCAAGAGTTGAGAAGAAGGAAGGTCAAACCAGAGGCTCATGGTTCCCAGAGAAAGGGGGCTCTGCCCAGTGCGGCCAGAGGTAGGCGGCTGGTGTTTGGGGTTATGTTCTCCTGCCTCTGAGAGAAACCTGAGCACATTAGTTACTTCTTCCTTGCCAACAAGTCTTGAGATAGTTAGATTTTTCAGTTATGAATTGAAAGTAAGATAAGTCCTATGTTATTCATTTGTTTCCCTGCACTTACCTCAGGACACTTTCTGGATCTGCATGAAAATAACAATTTAGGTAGGAGAAAAAAAAATCAAGGAGGTACATTCACTTACTTCACTACCTTTGACCTTCTTTGCAGGAGAACCACCCAGAAATTTCCATTATGTGTCACTGTGGATTGGAACAATTTTTATACTCACTAGGAAAACCAGTGGTTTTCAACCATTTGGCAAGGAGAGCCTGGCAACCTTTCCGCTTGTCGCGCCTGACTGACTGGTGGGGGGCGAAACAGGGAGCGCTACCGGCCTCTAGTGGATAAAGGCCAGAATGCCGCTAGACATCCTACAGTGCACAGGGCAGCCTCACACAACAAAGAATCATCTGGTTCAAATTATTCATAGTGCTGCGATTGAGAAACCCAGACTTACAAATAATTCCATGTCCTCCTAAATGTTTTCACCTCTTCAGGAGATTCAGGCAGTGCTGTTTCTCCTCCTCTGAACACTCCACCGGCCTGGAGAAATTACAAGCTGCTTGGTGGACAAGCTCAGTGTATCCAAGGCAAGTAAAACCCCAACTGTGAGGTGAAAAAAAGCTTGCCCTTGGCTCATGGGCTCCCTTCAAAAGGTACGGTGTATGGTCTGTGGGGATTGGTGAGCGGGCAGGCTGTGTCATAAAATAACGAGGGGTTCTCAAAACTGCTTCCAAGGTCTGGGTCCTGCTCAGAGGCACCCAGAGATGTCTAGCTCCTGGCTCCATAGTAATCTCATCTCCCCACTTTGAATCAAAGGTTGAGCACGGTGTAAGCAGAATAACCAGGACCCTCTGCAGTTGGTTTTCAAACCATCTCAATGATTTTGATAAAACAGATTCCTCACAATCTGGCAGCAAATTGATCAGCCTGGGATATTTTGTGTATACATTTCTTACTTTTCTAAAGAATAGACTGGTTAGGTTAACATTTTTCAAAACTAAAATTATGGTATTAGCGACAGCTTTGCCACCAGCTTGTGCTTCAACCCTGAATAGCAGAAACAGAAAAGTCAGCCAAGCCATAAGGGCCTGCTTAAGCATATAACAGTGCGAGATTGCTGCAGAATGGGCCGGATCCTACTACAATAAGGCCTTTGAAATGTCTTGAAAACAAAGCCCTCACCACCAGGCCCACCCTCATTCCTGCTCCATTCAAGCTCAAAGAGAAAAGAGTGCTAGAATTTTAAAACAATTTAATGTATAGTAACATTTTTTTTCTTTAAAGGACCATCCTCCTGAGAATACAAGTCCCCCAAGAATGGTCCTCAGGGGGAGATTCTGGGAAGATGCAAGAGTAGAAGGCACCAGGAATCTGTCTTCCCTAGACAACAACTGCAGTGGCAGAATCTGTCTGACATAACTATTTTAGAACTCTGGAGTCTCCTGAAGGCTTGGAGCTTCCAGGTGTGGAATTCAAAATATTTAATGATCAGTATGACATGGGCACTGATCAAACAGAACAGATACCCAACTAATCAGAACAGCTTTCAGCCCTGATGCCACCCTAGGGCAAACAGCTGACTGTCCACTTTGATCACGGAACATGGTAAAAAATAAGCTGAACTTAAGGCACAGAACTTTTGAGTTTTAAATTACTTATTCTGATACCTCAAATCATCCAAAATCACTTCCTATGATGCATATTCTGTGCCTACATATATCCCAGATCTACTTCTATGCAAAACTTGGCTAGTCCTTTCTCTAGGTAAGAACATGCAAGCAAGATTCCCAATTTTTATAGAAGCCTAATGTTTGCCATTTATATATACCAAAGTATGGGGCATTAAATCAATAGTATAAAATCACTATACTCTATGTTTTCCAGTGAATACAACATTGAAATGACATCTTGCCTTTCTTGTTAGAAGTCAGTCAGGTTTGTGGCATTTGATATTTGGGGAGTCAGACAGACAGGATACAATCACACCTTCCTCAGTTCTTGCTATCAAATTAGATTATCAGAATAGAGCACCTGTGCACATTAGCTTATGCCCTTAGATAGAAATGCCTAAACATTTCTATACAAAGGTATATTCGTGGATTTTATCAAGATTCAATACAAGAAATAACTATATGAACAAAAAAGAAGCAACAATGTAAATGTTTCAAAATCAAATCATAACAAAAGAAACATGATTTATTTCTGAGAGCTTCATATTCCAGATTTATTTGTTAGTTATTTCAAAATCAGTTTGCCCAACCAACATACACAAAATGTTGTAGAAACTCCCTCAGCTGGTTAAGCTACAGAACTACCAAAAAACATGTTGCATTAAGTTGATTGTATCATCCTCTTCAGAAATTTCTGTAACTCCAGCCTGAGATCGAAGAATGGAAATGATTTCATCACATAATCTGTCAAAGCCATTCTGTGAGCATATACTTGCCATTTCTTGCCACCTTTCCAGGGTGCAAAATGGATCATTTATCATAAGATGTTCTATTGCATCTAGGGGAAAAAATATAATAATAAGTATGGCACTCTCACTTGATAATCCACATTTTGCAACTGTTCAAAAATAGAAAGGGATATTATTTAACTCAGTTACTTCCTGTGCGTGAGTCCTGTGAGTTTAATGTGGAGTGCTTAGTCCAGCTCACTGTAATACCTTCTTCTCTTTTTCCATTAATCTTTTCAGACCTCAATTCTAGCATTCCCCACTCCTCCACTCACCTCCTTGGTAAAGTAGCAGACACTGAAGGCTACAAGAATGGGAGCTGAGTGAAGAATGTGGGCTCAGCATTATGCAGAGTCTTTAAGGTACCACTAGAAACTATCAAATAACTAAGAGTTATGGGTCTACTTCACATGACCCTTCAAATGCTTTTACAAATGCCCCTAGTAGTGCTCACCCAAGGCTGAAGAAACTCATTGGCAAACCATTTATCCTATCTCTAGATAGGGACTTCTTAGTGATGAGGCTTCTATAATAAACATTTTTCTAAAGAAAATAATATTATTTCCTTTTAAAAATCCATTATAGGCCATCTTGCGTCCCCGCGTGTGTGCGCTTATTCTCAGCTGGTCTGCCCTAGACCCCCTGAGCGTCAGCCCTAGTCCCCCGCGCGGCCCCGTTTCCTCTCCAACAAGATGAAAGAAACTATTATGAACCAAGAGAAACTCGCCAAACTGCAGGCACAAGTGCACATTGGTGGGAAAGGAACTGCTCGTAGAAAGAAGAAGGTGGTTCACAGAACAGCTACAGCAGATGATAAAAAACTTCAGTTCTCCTTAAAGAAGTTAGGGGTAAACAATATCTCTGGTATTGAAGAGGTAAATATGTTTACAAACCAAGGAACAGTGATCCACTTTAACAACCCTAAAGTTCAGGCATCTCTGGCAGCGAACACTTTCACCATTACAGGCCATGCTGAGACAAAGCAGCTGACAGAAATGCTACCCAGCATCTTAAACCAGCTTGATGCAGACAGTCTGACTAGTTTAAGGAGACTGGCTGAAGCTTTGCCCAAACAATCTGTGGATGGAAAAGCCCCACTTGCTACTGGAGAGGATGATGATGATGAAGTTCCAGATCTTGTGGAGAATTTTGATGAGGCTTCCAAGAATGAAGCAAACTGAATTGAGTCAACTTCTGAAGAAGATAAACTTGAAGAAGTTTCTGGGAGCTGCTATTTTATATTATGACTGCTTTTTCAAATTTTGTTTAGGGATCTGATAAAATCTAGATCTCTAATATTTTTTAGCCCAATGCCCCTGGACATTGCAGCTCTTTTCAGTTTTTGCTTATACATAAATCATTCTTTGCAGCTAATTAAGCTGAAGAAGCTTGGGAATAAAGTTTGAAACAGGTTAATAAAGATCTTTGCCTAGTATAGTTTTATTTTTTATTTCATTGACACTGATTTGTACACAGAAAGCAAAGTTGTTTGTGGAAAGCTAATCATGGCATGTAATATGACATAATCTTTGATGAAATTTTATTAAAGATTTAACATGGTAGAATCATGTAAAAAAATCCATTATAGTGAACCTCTTGGGATATATTTATTTAAACTCATTTAATTATATTTAATTAAACTCATTTCTTCTATTTCTTATATTGCTTAATGATAAGTAATGAAAGTTTTTCATTTTAGAATGCTATAATTGCTATTATTTTTTCCTACCCGTGATCATTATTTTTCTGTCAAGTAAATATTTTAGTTGATATCTATAATGGTAATTTCAAAATTATCTTCCTCAATGTTTTCATGTAATTTACTGTTCTTTCTTTGACCCCATAGAATAATTTAAAATCAAGTTGTCTGCTTAAGTTCCTATATTAAGTTAGAGCAACAATTTTCAACCAGTGTGCCACAAGAATTTTTTAAAACATGAAATACCTGACTCTTTAGTCAGGGGCACTGACCTGTTTTCCCTTATATTGTCAAATTTAAAAATGACAGCCAATACAACAATAGCTGTCTGGTGTGAATGAATCAAAATTATACCCATTATTTTTTCAGATCTACAAAAAGTATTTCTTTTTGGCATGCCACAGAATTTTAGTAATTAGTTTATGTGTGCCACGAGATGAAAAAGATTGAAAATTGCTGAATTAGAGAAAGAAGAAAGATAGTTATTTTTGATCCCACTACAGAATAGCTTCAGAGTAAATATATATATTATTATTTACATATATATTTAAGAATAAAAAAATGAATTTTGTACCTAAACATTTAAAATACATATAAAAATTACTAAATATACATATATACTAATATAAAGTTTTTACAGGGTTAGTGATTATAATTATTACTAGAGGCCCAGTGCACGGATTCGTGCACCAGTGGGGTCCCTTGGCCTAGCTTGTGCACTCTTACAATCCGGGACCCCTTGGGGGATGTTGGAGAGCTAGTTTTGACCCGATCCCTGTAGGCCAGGCTGAGGAACCCCACTGGTGCACGAATCCTTGCATCAGGCCTCTAGTATGCATATAAGATCTTGGGTTAATCTCTTCCCGCCCTCCCCCATACCTCCTTCCCTTTGAGATTCATCAGTCTGTTCCATATTTCCATGTCTTTGGTTTCTACTCCTGCATTGTCTGCCCCTGGTCAGCTGGTTGCTTAGGCTTTTACATATATAGATGATGTTCCCTGAAGCTTCTTAAAGATTCTCTCTTCATTCTAATTCCCTCAAAATATATACACTGCTACTAACAAACCATCAATGACATGGTGATCTCCACATTTATAAACTAAAGTTAACTGCTGTCAAGAAGGAACTATTAGAAGATTGAATAACTCAAACATAATAATCTTGAACTTTTCCCTAAATAAGCCACTACTATTTCTTCTACAACATTTTACTCTACTTACCTTTCCCACCTCTATTTAATTCATGAAGTAATTTAATGCCAACTTTTTTCATATCTACAGAGAACAGGTAAAGTATAGTGAGACAAAAAGATAAAAGTGGTGGTTTTCCATTCCATTCTTTAGTGAGACACTGAATTAATCCATAGTGGGGACATGACTTTATTAGTTGCATCAGGTCATCTGAAAGCAAAATTGAAAGAAAAATATTTATTATTTACTTATTTATTTATTTATAATTCTCACCTGAGGATTCCATTGATTTTTAGAGAGTGGAAGAGAAAGGGAAAGACAGAAATATCAATGTGATAGAGACATACTGATTGGTTGCCTCTTGCATGCACTCTGACCAGGGCCGGCTGGGGAGGAGCCTGCAAACAACGTACATGTCCTTGACCAGAATTGAACCCGGGAACCCTTGGGTCCACAGGCTGACACTCTATCCACGGAGCCAAAAACTGGCTAGGGCTGTTTGACTGTATCTTGATGCTCATATTTGGGGCAACTTCTAGTGAATATAATGCCTTTCTTTCCGTGCCTACACAGAAAAGGGGCTTCATAATTTTTTTCCTAAAAATATAAAGTATTCAGAAACTAAAAAATGAAGATTTCAAGAAGCCATTAGCTAGTTTAAGTAGCTGGAGGTTAAG
The DNA here is from genome assembly GCA_011751065.1 of Lasiurus cinereus. Taxonomy (NCBI): domain Eukaryota; kingdom Metazoa; phylum Chordata; class Mammalia; order Chiroptera; family Vespertilionidae; genus Lasiurus; species Lasiurus cinereus. The sequence goes on along the minus strand of JAAGEH010000041.1, from coordinate 39,596,852 downwards.
CCAGATTAAGTTGTGTACATTTGACCATTTTTTACTCCAAAAAAAGCAATGTCATATGGTTTAATCTATTGGTTAACTGCTGAGGTAATCAAGGTAATCTAAAGCTACAATCATGATTTATATTCTTAAAATATATACTTTATGTTAACTTCCTAAATTTAAAAAAAAAAATTTTATTGATTTCAGAGAAGGAGGGAGAGGGAGAGGGAGAAGAGAGAGAAACATCAATGACGAGAGAGAATTATTGTTCGGCTGCTTCCCGCATGCCCCGTACTGGGGATCCAGCCTGCAACCTGGGCATGTGCCCTTGACCTGGGACCCTTCAGTCCACAGGCCAATGTCCTATCCATTGAGCCAAATCAGCTAGGACAATTTCCTAAATTTTAAAGTAAAAATATTCTTCTTACAAACATATTCTCAACCAAAGGTTAATAAAGGAATCTTTTCTATTCAAAAAAATATCTATTCTTCTTGGATCACAACACAGGTAATTTTCAGAATACTTTCTGATAGACCTTGAAGAACTATCATAAACACAATCTGTACTCTGAAAGACAATATAAAGTAATCTAGTGTTGATTAAATACATACTTACTGTACTGGGAACTTACATGTATTAAATCACTGCATTCAACAGTATAAGTGAGAGATTATTATTCTGACATTACAAGTGAGGAAGCAGGCTTAAAGAAGTTAATTTTCCCAGTTATACATATGGTATAAAGTAGAAGAATTCATCGATCCCCAGAGTCTATGACAAAGTACTGGTCCTCCAAAACAATAACTACATGTGTGTGTGCACTGAATGTATGCAGATATACACATACATGCACACAAACACAGATAAATTGTAAAAGAGGAAAAAGGAATGAGAATATAATTCTATGTCAATTCAGTTAAATAATTTTTAGAAATTCCCTACGGATAAATGATAAATTTATGATTTGAGTCATTCAAACTATCCTCTAGTAAAGTGAAGCTATTTCTATAGCAGCCCCAGCCTCCAACATTTCCTAACTCACCCATCTTCACCTTTTCATTCAATCAGGTATTTGAATCCCCTTCTCCATGAATTAATTAATCAATATTTACTCAATTATGTGCAAGATATGGTCCCTGACTAATCAGAAAAGATACAAATTCAAATCCTATAACCTTTCCCCACTGTTTATGACACTTCAGAATCCATGTCCTTATCCCTTGGTTTGATGTATTATTAATCATAATTTATCTAATGTTCTGTTTTAATAAAATTCTAAGATATGGTATTTGTTTAACTCATAAATACCTAGAGCAGTGGTTCTTAAAATATGATCTAGGGTCTATAAAGTCAAAACTACTTCCATGAAAATAGGAACTTGTTACTTGCCTCTTTGCTTATCATTCTCTCACAAGGACACAGGGGTGCTTTCCAGAGGCTACGACATGTGATATTACAACAAACTGAATATGGGAGCAAATATGGAAAGCCATATACCATCTATTAAATCAGCCATTACAGAGATTTGCAAAACTATAAAATAATGTCACTCTTTCCATGAAATTATTTGGTGTTGGAAAGTCACTTTTCATAAAAAAAATATTTATGATACCATTTATTCATTTATTTTAAATGAATAAATTAATATTTTTAAATTTTAATAACTTCTCTTAGGATAAGTATCAATAGATATTATCAACATAACTAAAAGATTTTTATTTTATTAAAAAAATTTTTTAATATATTTTTTACAGAGGGGGAGAGGGATAGAGAGTAAGAAACATCGATGAGAGAGAGACATCTATCAGCTGCCTGTGCCAGCAACCAGGAAACATGCCCTTGACCAGAATGGAACCTGGGACCTTTCAATCCGCAGGCTGATGCTCTCTCCACTGAGCCAAACCGGTTTTGGCTATTTTTAAAATTTTTTTATTAATGTATTACATGTATACATATCTTCCCATTGCTCCCCCCTCACTCCCATGCATACCCTAACCCCCAGAGTCTTGTGTCCATATGCATGCATACAAGTCCTTTAGTTGATCTCTTATCTCCTCCATCTCTCCCTAACCTTCCCGCTGTAATTTGACAGTCTGTTTGATGATTTACCACCTCTGAATCTATCTTTTTGTTCATCAGTTTATAATGTTCTTTATTATCCATAAATGAGTGAGATCATGTGGTATTTTTCTTTCATTGACTGGCTTATTTCACTTAGCATAATGCTCTCCAGTTCCATCCAGATTGCTGCAAATGGTAAGAATTCCTTCTTTTTTATAGCAGCATAGTATTCCATTGTATAGATGTACCATAGTTTTCTGATCCACACATCTGCTGATAGGCACTTAGGCTGTTTCCAAACCTTATTGTAATTTGTGCTGCTATGAACAGTGGGGTGCATATATCCTTTCTGATTGATGTTTCTACTTTCTTAGGATATATTCCTAGAAGTGGGATCACTGGGTCAAATGGGAGCTTCATTTTTAGTTTTTTGAGGAAACCCCATACTGTTCTCCACAGTGACTGCACCAGTCTGCATTCCACCAGCAGTGCATGAGAGTTCCTTTTTTTCCACATCCTTGCCAGCACTTGTCGTTTGTTGATTTGTTGATGGTTGCCATTCTGACAGGTGTGAGATGGTATCTCATTGTCGTTTTGATTTGCATCTCTTGGATAATTAGTAACTTTGAGCATGTTTTCAAGTGTCTCTTGGCCTTCCTTATGTCGTCTTTCGAAAAGATTTTATTTAGGTCTGTTGCCCATTTTTTTATTGGGTCATTTATCTTCCTTTTATTAAGTTGTATAAGTTGGCTGTAGATGTTGGAGATTAAATGTTTATCAGTGCAAACATGTTCTCTCATACAGTGGGCTTTCTTGTTGCTTTGTTGATGATTTCTTTTGCTGTGCAAAAGCTTTTTATTTTGATGTAGTCCCATTTGTTTATTTTCTCTTTAGCTTCCATTGCCCTTGGAGCAGTATCAGTGAAGAAGTTCCTTCAGCATATGTCTGAGATTGTGCTGCCTGTGGATTCTCTAGTATTTTTATGGTTTCCCATCTTATGTTTAACATGTGCTTTTTAAAAGGGTAGAGGAGGCCTGAGCCCAGAAAGCTTGAGAGCCTCACCTCAGATCTAGAATAAACTAGTTTCCAGAGAAGTACACTTATTTGTTTAATAATAATGAAAAAGGTGAACACACAAATCATTTTAGGCTTTATTCTAGAAATTATTAGGAAGGAAAAAAAACACAAAATGATTTCTCACTTCTAAAACAAATATTCCATTAGCTTTATGTTTGGGGGACAAAAGACTTTTCTGGTTTTGTTTTTATTGTGTTTTTTTTTTATTTGTAAATGTAAAGCTGGTTATCTAAATCTGAGAGATAACATTTTTCTCTGAAACCAGAAAGTATTAGCAAACTATACCCGTCCCCCGAGGCCTTGGAAAGATGATACCTTTGGAAGCTATAGTTGTTTCTCATTAAAAAGTAAAATGAACAAGTAATTTTCAAACAATGCTTCTATCTTTTAAGTTTAATTTTGCTCAGGTTATTATTATTTTCATCTTATGATGTTATACTAAATAAATTCTGCCGACATATATCAAAGTTCTAATTATTTAGGAGTGTTATTACTTAATTATTATAATATATTTAATTATTTTAAAGTATAATATACTTCTGGAGGAACAGAATAAGCACGTTCTAAGAGTAATTAAAACCTATATTCCATGCCTGAGTCCTGACTAAAATAATTCTTACCTATGGAAAAATAATAATACAAAACCTGAAACTGTATACTTAGATAATAATAAAATATATCATTGGAAAGTGTATATAAAATGAATATTGAATAGTTCCTACTATGCCAGATTCTATTCTGTTATTGTGTGCATAGTGGCAAATTACTTTCTGTCCTTAGCCTCTCTGGACACATAAGTGTTTTTTTTTTCCATCTATAAAACTGAGATCATACTAAAACCTACCTCATAGAGTTAACATAAGGATTAAATGAGATAATCCATGTAAAAAACTGAACTATTATCTATTTTACAATAATAGTATCAGGCATGCTGTTAAATAGTGAAAGAAGAAATTAGTAACCTTATAAAAGAGATCCTCAGTACATTTATTGTTTAAAAATTATCAGATTCAACAGCCATAAAATACCCTTTTCCTGGGAAAATGTGACCTAAAAGTGCTACATTTTATTTCATTTTGCAACTGGGGTACACAGCATGCACATTGGGACTGCCACTGCCTTGGGTATGGGGTGCTGTCAGGACTGCCTGTACATTGACATCACTGCTGAACCAGATTCATTATAAGAGAACAGATCGTTTGACGAGGGTCACCCTAAAAGGTCCACAAATCTTTCAGATCATTGCCCAGTTGCAACCTAGGTGTTTCAAATTCTCAAATGAATTTTATTTCACCAATTCTTCATTTCTAATGCTTATATCATAATTGAGAACATTCTATATAATAAATAAGTTCAGTTTTTAATCCTTTAAGTAGTATGGTATAACATATCTACAAAATGTGTCTTTAAAACTATATATTTCAGGACCATCCAGTTTACTAAATGTTTATGTATTGAGAAAACATGTAATATCTTTGAAGGTCAAGCATGAAAATCAAACAGTTTAAGCTTAACTGTTTTACTGAAAATTACAAAAGAAATCTAGTACTTTATTTTTTTACTTTTATTTTTAAAAAATATATTTTATTGATTTCAGAAAGGAAGGGAAAGGAAGAGAGAACTAGAAACATCAATGATGAGAGGGAAGCATTGATGGGCAAAATGGGCTTTATAATGTAAAGCCAAAATATTGCCTACTAACACGGGTGATCTTACAATTAAAGACCAGAATTTGAATATATATAAATAAGTAGGCTTTATTACTTACCAGAAGTAAAGTCCTTGAGTTGTTGTATGTAGTCCATGGCCTCATGAAGCTGATCCTGTTTACACAGGCAGAAAATAATTTTGTTTAACAGCTTACATTCACTGTAGATGATATGAGCTAAAGCCAGGCACTTGGCCTTGTTATGAATATCCTGATCTCCATAATCACAAATCACATCCCCAGCCTCCTCAGAAAATGTGAGCCTAGAGCAAGGAAATCAATAAGGCACATGTTACTAAGTTCTTAATGAGAGGATAAGAATGAAGGTTTGGCTCAGTGGATAGAGTGTTGGCCTGTGGACTGAAGGGTCCCAAGTTCGATTCTGGCCAAGGGCCCATCCCTAGGTTGCGGGCCAGTCTCCAGTGGAGGACATGCAGGAGGCAGCCGAACACAATGATTCTCTCTCATCATGGATATTTCTATCTCTCTATTCTTCTCCCTTCCTCTCTGAAATCAATTATATATATATATATATATATATATATATATATATATATATATAAAATATATAATTTATTTTTTTTTTTAATGAAGTCTTGGAAAACTCATCACAGTAGAACTGGAATTTCTATGGTCTGTAAGAATTCCAAGTTAGTAGCGAATTAATGTCGGAGAAATTAAATACATCTAAAATTTTACAACAATTGGAGAAACCAAGATGGTGGCATAGGTAAACACCTAAACTGCTGCCTTGCACAACAATTTCAAAACTACAACTAAAAGACAAAATGGACATCATCCAGAACCACAGGAAGGCTGGCTGAGTGGAAATTCTACAACTAGAAGGAAAGAGAAAAGCACACTGAAACTCAGAGGAGGTGCAGAAGGCAGAGATACGGAGGCGCGCACACTGGCAACTGAGTACATGGCTGGCTTTCCCAATCGGGAGGGAGACAAAAGCTCCTGACTGCTTTGAACTCCAGTTTCAGGAGAGACTCTGGGGACCCAGACTAATTAGGGGAGAAACTGGACTGTCTGGCAGCAGGTGAAACTCAAAGGTGGCTTTCTCTCAGAGGTGCTTACAGCGATTACCACAGGACACTGAGACCGAGGGGCCTCTTAGGGTAGAGCTGACAGGAAGCATTACTATTTGCTCCACCCTGAGATCCCACCCCATGAAGTCATTGCTGATTGCCCCATCCAAGCTGAATGCTGAGACTATTGCATATGAATAGCCTGGTCCTTTGAATTCTAAACTTACCTAACAAACAGCAGCTGAGTCAGTGAGACCCAAAACATCCAAAAGAAGGCCCAAAGCCCCACAGTAGCTGGCATTGCTTCACAGCTGGGCCTCATCTGGGAACCTCCAAAATCCAAACAAAGAAGAGGAATCTGTAGATCTCTCCACAGCTCCTGCTGGGTGGCCTCAGGCAGAGGCTAAATTAGATCCTCCTTGGAGATCCAAGAGCCAGTGTACCCAGGGGTCAGAGTGGGACTATCTAGATTACAACTCCTCAGATCCATAAGGGACACACTCAGGGGGCAGACTCAGTGAACACCAAAGCCCCACTGAAGCAAGTCTTGCCTCATAAGAGTGTCTCCAGCACAGGTCTACCATTTGTAGACACAGCTGAGCCTCATAGCCAATTAGCCTGGAGGTCAATTCCCCCCAGTGATACCAACAACAATCAAGGCTTAACTAAAACAAGACTGTGCACACACCCCACAAGGGAGTGCACCAAGAGTGTCTACCTCAAGTAACTGGGGAGGCTGAGCCACGACCCTATAGGACACCTAGCACACAAAGCTACTCTATCAACTTAGGGAAGCAGCCAAAATGTGGAGACAAAGAAACAGGTCACAAATGAAAAAAATGGAGGAAAGCAAATGACTGAATATAGAGTTCAAAACCATGGTTATAAGGTTTTTCAAGAATTTTCTAGAAAAGGCGATAAATTTAGTGAGATCCTTGAGGATATGAAAAAGGACCAACTAGAAATTAAGCATACACTAACTGAAATAAAAAAAATAATATACAGAGATCCAACATCAGACTAGAGGATTACAAAAATCAAGTCAAAGATTTGAAATACAAAGAAACAAAAAACACCCAACCAGAAAAGCAAAAGAAAAAATAATCCAAAAATATGAAGATAGTATAAGGAGCCTTTGAGACAACTTCAAGCATACCAACATCAGAATTATGGGGGAGAGCAAGATACTGAAAACCTATTTGAAGAAATAGTAACAGAAAACTTCCCCCATCTGGTGAAAGAAATAGACTTACAAGTCCAGGAAGCACACAGAACCCCAAACAAAAGGAATCCAAAGAGGACCACACCAAGACACATCATAATTAAAATGTCAAGAGCAAAAGACAAAGAGAGAATATTAAAAGCAAGAGAATAACAGTTAGTTACCTACAAGGGAGCACCCATACGACTTATCAGTTGATTTCTCAACAGAAACTATGCAGGCCAGATAGGAGTGGCAAGAAATATTCAAATGAATAGCAAGAACCTACAATCAAGATTACTCTACCCAGCAAAGCTATCATTCAGAATTGAAGGTCAGATAAAGAGCTTCACAGATAAGAAAAACCTAAAGGAGTTCATCACCCCCAAACCAATATTATATGAAATGTTGATAGGTATCCTTTAAGAATGGGAAAAAGCCGAAACTGGTTTGGCTCAATGGATAGAGCATTGGCCTGTGGACTGAAAGGTCCCAGGTTCGATTCCAGTCAAGGGCATGTATCTTGGTTGCAGGCATATCTCCAGTAGGGGGTGTGCAGGAGGCGGCTGATCCATGTCTCCCTCTCATCGATGTTTCTAACTTTCTATGCCTCTCCCTTTCTCTCTGTAAAAACTCAATAAAATATATTTTAAAAAAAAGAATAGGAAGAAGAAGAAAAAGGTAAAGATTAAAAAGTATGAACAACAAATACATATCTATCAATAAGTGAATCTAAAAATCAAGTGAATAAAAAACCTGACGAACAAAATAAACTGATGAATATAATAGAATCAGGGGCACAGAAAGGGAGTTGACTGACAATTCTCAGGGGGAAAAGGGTGTGGGGGGTGCGGGAAGAGACCAGACAAAAATTGTACATGAGGACAGT